>CM052323.1:315045-695706 GCA_028455615.1 Lasioglossum zephyrum | reverse complement strand
GTTTTTGTTTGTAGAAGTTGTCGTTCCGCCTCTGGCGCAAACATAAACAATTGACGTTCACGTACTGGTGGTACCACCAGTTACCGATTTATGAAATATGCTGAACCACTGGTGGAGCAACTTGATTGTGCCACCAGTGGCCTAGTACATATAATAGCGATCTTAAACTAAACCACCAAGTTGCGCCACCAGCATCGCGGAAACCAGGGGCGGATTAAAATTTTGTAGCAAGCCTGGCTACCGTTAACATATGTTTTTGTTTTTAGAAGTTGTTGCTCCGCCTCTGGCGAAAACATAAACAATAGACGTTCAGATACTGATGGTACCACCAGTTACCGATTTATTAAATGTGCCGAACCACTGGTGGAGCAACTTGGTTGCCTAGTCTAGTAGCTGCCTTAAGGCCTTTGCACACCAGGTCGCCGCTCCGCAAGCTCAGCACAGAGCAGCCTCGCCGTTTCCACTTTTTTCTTTGTGTTTCAATGGGGACGCGTATCTGTCGCTGCAGGTACAGTGATGAAACACAAAGGAAAAGGTGCAAACGGTGAGGCGGCGGTGTGCTGAGCTTGCGGAGCGGCGACATAGTGTGCAAAGGCCTTTAAGGACCAGGAGGAAAAGAAGTGTACTCACCTGCGTGTAGGTCGTGGTGTGGTTCGGCGATCCGATGTACGATGTGATCGTGTTGGTCGGCACGGGGTTGTCCATCTGAAGTTAGAAAAGAGAAGAAAAACGAGAAGATAAAACCGAGCGAATCCAAGAGGGCGTCGACGGGCCGCCATTTCGATGGACCAAGGGATGACGAGACGGGGTCGAGGGTGGATCTATGGGGTCGTGGGTGGGTCGAGAGGAGTTCGAATCAAATTGCGGAAACCGGGAAAGAACCGCGAACAGGGAGCTGCGCGCTTAATTGCACCGCGGCGATTACCCCTCGCGGTTTTCATTCTGTTCGTTCCTCGTTTGATTCGCGGGGAGGGTATAGGGGTTTGACAGGGATTGAACGGGGGTGGTCGGGAGAAGGAAAGCGGCCCGTAGATGGTGGCGCTAGGGGGTGGAAGAAAACAAGGGAAGCGGAGAAACAAAAGGCGAATCGAACCGTGAACGCATTTATCCGCAGTAGGATCGGTTTTCGGTCTTCTCCGCGTTGCCTGTTACCGCTTCCCTATTCCTCGGCAGCTCGGTTCCTCGTCGTGGCGATTTTCTCGGCCGAAAAGGAACGATCTTCCTGCTTTCTAGAGTCGCCTGGGCCACTGCTTCAAGTCGCAAAACATGCCGATCACTGTCGTCTCGAATACCAATATCGAAACGATACGCATTTCACGCTGGTTACTTCTATCCTCGATGTACGATCACTGTCCAACGAGCTTCTCATCTTTCGAACCGTTCTCTCCAACCAATGGGCGACTCAAAACTATTTCTCGAAACCACAAGACTCACTGGAAAGTCGAACATTCAAGTCCCGCAAGATCCTGCCATCGAAAGTTTGAGGAAAGAGTGCGCGGCGCTCGTTGAACAGTGTTCCCGCAAAGATTGTTCAAGGATGCGCAGCATGATCCTCGCGTTATCGGCAACTTGAACGGCTCACCGTCGATGCTCGTCTCAATAAAAGCGAGCGAATCTCGCGGGCCCGTAACCCGTGAGCGTGTTTCTTATCGTTCGTTCCTCGCGGATGATCCGTAAACCGAGGTCGTTTCGCAAATTTGATCACCGAGCAGGACGCGAACGAGCGTCTGAACGGCGCGGATGGTATTCAGTCGACGGATTCCGCGTCGGAAAATAACGACAGACAAAGAGAGATAAAAAGAGAGAGAGAGAGAAAGAGAGAGAAAGAGAAATAGAGACGAAAAGAGAGTGACGTACATAAATAAACCAAAAGAGAAACGAAATTAGAAGAGAACTCAGAGGGGCGGGGAAAGCTCGCATAGATAAATTTGGCGGGTCTGGGTGGTTTTGGTGGTGGGGGTTGGTTTAATAGAAAAAGAGCGAATATGCTTTGAAATAGAGTTTGCACAAGGGCGTTATTTCACCTCTATCTGCGTGGTCCAGGTGCAACCAAGTTCCATGAGCTGCTGCGCGAATTTCGGCCAATCCTGACGGATGCGGGCAACAGATAAACATCAAGGCTTAACATTTTCAGTGTTACGCAGAACGAGACATTAGGAGGATGGAGAGAACGCCGGGTGACAGTCGGTCGGTGTGTGCGTGTGTGCGTGCGTGGACAAGTTACAAGAGGGGGAGGTTCGCTTTTTCTTTCAGGAAGAAAAAGAAAACTCGCGGGTAGAGACTTGCAGAGGCGCCTCCGACCGGCGAATAAATTGTTCGGAGAAGCGGAGAACCAGCGCGCGTCGACCAGCTGTAATCGAGCTCTCGAACGGCGACGAACGAATTCGCTGCGTGCCGCGATTAGGCGAATGGTCGCGGCCCGAGATCGTTCTCGCGCGAATATCCTCGCACAAATCTACAGAGATCTACGTACGCTGCAACGGTGTACCTACAACTTCTTTCGTAACGCAACATGCTCCTTGCCCTGTCATTTCTTTCGAGGCTAATCATTTTCTATTTATCGTAATTAATGACCGTGCGTAGTCGAACGATCTTTATGCCCGCTATTATTTTGAACGATAGGTCACAGCAATATATTCGAGAAAGCCATGGTTTTCCTTTGCTAGATTGTTTTAATTTTTTAAGAAGGAGTGATCAACGATGGAGACAGGCGTCGAAAGAAACGGTGGTAGGGAACGAGTTGATCGACAGCGTCGTCGCAAGAAACCAAGAAGGATGTTGATGGTATGCTATCGAGTTTGAAGAAACGGTGGTCGTTGACAAGCAGACTCTCTCGCAATCTCGGGTTGGCCGCTTAGCGAGGCAAGACGAAACGAGACGTGGGGCGTGGACCGCAGAAATGGCGGAAGGGACGTCGAACGATCTCGGGATCCGGACGAGCGTCGGAATCGTTCGGAAGGAGTCCTTTTCATTGAGAAACGCGGAGCGGAACACGTCGCTGGCGATGATTGAGCCGTGAGGACCGAACCGCGTCGCTGGATCGTTGCCAAACTTGCGATGCTAGAGCTAGCGAGCTAGCGATACAGCGTGCTCGCGAGCGATACCGGAAACTTAGGCGTGTTCTACTAACCATCGTGAACTGCTCGAAGTCCTGCTGAAGTGCGGCCGCCTGCGCCTGGTTCAGGAAGTAGCTGTTCTGATCGAGGCCGTCCGAAGTTAGGTTCGGTGGACCCGGGTGTCCCGTCGGACTAGGCGGCGCCGATGGGTTGTTGCTGTAACTCAACGGGCTTCCCTGTAATCCCCCACAAAACATCCTATTAAAACCCTTTAAGCGGTTCAGTTCGTTTCTATGCTGCTTCCTATCGCCTCTGCGTTTCGTTACTTTTAACCATCGCCCGATTCGACACAATTCTAATCTTTCGATAAACATCCTTTTTCGCGAGACAATCACACTCGACACAGGCATCGAAAGGGTTAATTCGCAACAACTCCCTTCTCGCGGAGAAACTTCCCCTTCCGGGCTATTACCGACAGCATCGATCTTCGCCGACTTCGGAACTTCATAGAATGGTCAACCTTTAACGCCTCGTGTCGATAAGTCAATACTTCTGTCGTGGTTTCATCGTTTCCAAGCCCGAAGGCTTCTCGCGCATCATGTTCAATTTAATTTTCCTTTGGTGCGAAGTCCGGATTTCAACGAAGCAAACGAAAGTTTTCGACCGTGTGCGAGAAGTTCGAAGGCTTCGCGTTTCAACCGTGAGATGCGTCGTTTCGTGTCAGAAACGTCTGTACACGTGAATGACATTCATTTGATTTAAGAAGAGAGAAATTCTTAGTCGATGGAATTCGATGAAACGCATTTTACGAAATCACAACTGCATCTATTTGTTGTTCGAGTGTTCAGTTCGATGTTAAAAGTGTGTTTTCAAAGAAAATGAATAGTGTTATTCAATGAATCGCATTTATATTATATTTGATATTTTTATTGAGTCTTTAGAAAATTTTAAAAAGCAACTACGTAGAATTATAGGATAATACCATATCGTTGGACCATTAGTTTTTTGTGCATGTCTCTTTTTTGTTATTAGACGAGTAGTCTGTCATCTTTCTCTTTTCTTTTTATTGTAAACACTTATGTAAAAGAGCTTCAGTCCGTCTATAATAAATAATAATAATATTATTTCTGGTTTAGCACTCACCTGAACAGTTAGACTAGGCGACGACTGCGGCGACGGCCTGTTTACTTGCTGCGAGGATCTGTACGAGCCTAAGTTGTGCTGCTGCTGTGACTGCGACGATTTCTGCGCAAAATCAAATGTATCAATCCTTCGGACGACAAACTTTCAAACTCTAACTTGTTCTATAAAAAGTCAGAAAGTACAAGTCCACAGTAACACGCGGAAGATGATCGCCAGAAGACTGTCTACAAATTCTGACAGCTGTTGAGACTAATTTACAAATTCCACGAACCCTCCTGTGGGTCACTGTGAACCAAAAGAATCTCAGAGGATCTTCTTCTCTCTCTTCCAAGGATCAAGCAAAGCCGAGCCGGCTAGATAAACACTGCTGTACACACGAGCAAAGTAGCAAGAAGAAGCAAGCCTGTTCTTGTGGCATGTTTCCGAACGCCAGCTAAGTCCGTAAAAATATTGAGTTGGCAAAAAAGTAATTTTGTAAAGTGAAATAAAACTCAATCTTTTTACTCAAGCAACGAACTTTAATGAATCAAATATTTTTTACTTTGTTCCATGGATCTTTCGCTATCTTTCTGGTAGCTTCATAATTCCGAGCTCGTAAAAAGACTGATCCAAATGCGACTTCAGGTCGTCATAATTAATTTAATGTTTTATCATTCAAAGAGTTTTGTAAACTTCGAAATAAATGACTCTACTTCCCAACCAAGCTGCAATAATTTTCCACGTGTTCCACCATGATAACGCTGGGATAATGATATGCTATCAGAAAGAACGCAAAATTGCTTTCTTGTCAACTCGACAGTTTACAGAGCGTGAATCTAGCCTGGATCTAGACTGGTTGATCGATCGAATTTGGGCCGGGATTTTCGGGAGAACCGGTGGCTCTCGAAGTTGGGCGAACGAGGGACGATAAAGGAAGCACGAAAGAGTGTAGTGTCATACTAACTGGACTTTGCGGTGGCACAGGACTGTGCGGTTGCTGATAAATGTAGTGGCCAGCCGGACTGTGGGACGTCGCCGTCGGCGGCGGCTGCACCGGTTGTTGCGAATAGCTCTGAGGATCTTGTTGCGAAGTACTTGTGCTGTTTTCCAGCGCCACACCCTGTTTCACAGCCATCGCTATTAACGATCGGTCGCCGGTACGTTTGCTGCCGGTGGTACGGCCTTTCTTTTCTTTTTCGTTTCTTTTCATTCGGTTGTTTGTATTTTTTTTTGTTCGTCTTTCTCTCGCTATTCTTTTCTTTTCGTTTGTGTTCGCGCGAAGCCAGCCTGAATGGGATACACTAGTCGCAGAGCAGCGAGCTCGCGCGAATCAATCTCTCTACGCCGGTTCAAGAACATTCAAAGTCACGGAAGCGGTTTACCACGGTCGAGAGGCGAGCGTCGCGGATCTACGTCGCAAACCGGATCACCGGAACCGGAAGAGAGACCTTTGGAGGAAGATAGTGGTCCTCCCTCCTCGAACACCCTGCTAGGACCGCCATTTTCCTTTCGGGGGCCTCTACGATCTTCTTTTCGAGCCGATCTATTCGACTGTGCGGGAGAATAATTTTTGGGACGAACCTGTATCCGATCTAGAATTTTATTCTTTAATTTTCTACAATCAAACATATTGGTATGATGTGGACGATCTCATTTCTTTAGTCACTTTACTTTAATCGTGTCTAATCAGGTGTAACTTTTCGGGATACAGCTGTATTCAATCTAGAATTTTATTCTTGAATTTTCTATAATCAAACATATAGGCATGAAGTGGATGATTTCATTTTTCCAGTCGCTTTACTTGAATCAGGTCTAACCTTTTTGGAATGAAGCTGTATCCGATCTAGAATTTTATTCTTTATTTTTCTACAATCAAACGTATTGGTATGAAGTGGAACGATCTCATTTCTCTAATCGCTTTACTTTAACAGGACTAACTTTTTGGAATGAAATTATATCCGATCTAGAATTTTATTCTTTTCTACAATCAATAGTATTGGTATGAAGTGGATGATTTCATTTTACCAGTCGCTTTACTTGAATCAGGTCTAACCTTTTTGGAATGAAGCTGTGTTGGATCTCTCTATACCTTGATTTTCTACGATCACATGTTTTCTGCAAGGAACTAGATGATCTCATTTCAACGTGAAAATTAACACGAAGGATTCGAAAAAGGGCTAGCGAAACTTTCCGAGATCGCAAAGAGAGAGAGAGATCGCGGACGTTCCGAGGTTTCCAAGGGTCAAATTACTCAGGGGATGACCTAATGCTCGCTTTGCTCTTCGGTTAGGCTCGCCGGAGGAGCGGAGCGTTGCGTTCTTAAGCGAACAATTAGGTTCCGGCCGCTGAGGGAACGGCCTGCTGGAACTTCCCCGCGAAATGCAAACAAGATCCAAAGATATCGGATTCATTTAGCGGGCGAACTTGCGATTCGGAAGTTTCAGTCGACCGCGGCATAATCTTCCTCTCGCCCCTCGAGGACTCAGACAAAACGAGTTCGAAACTGGACGGTAAACAGTTTCCATTTGCGCGAACTTCCGGTCCACGTGATCTTCCTCAAACCCGGTGGAATCGTTCTCGTTATATTAGCAGTACAAAACGAAGGCTTAAACTTTTGATATACCCGATGTTCCATTAGGCTGTTGCATATGACAATGTCCGATGCAAATCGTATAAAGCGTTTCGACGAAGACATATTACCGCGGTCTATGATCCTTGCGTCCTGTCTTCAGTTTTAATTTAGGTCAATCTAATGTGATTTAAGTCAATCGATGCAATCGTGCAATCTTTTTATACAAGTAGGCGAATCATTGACCACTGCATTACGTGATATTTGGTGAAAACGTGGTGATTGATCAACCCGCAATTTATTCAGACTATAAAACATCCCTTATCTCCGCAGCATTTATCTTTTCTTTTTGTACACCTGATACACTACTTTCCGGCCGACTTTCTCATTGCACAGCTTGTTAGCCTCGCGTCTCGCGCCGTGGTAAACCGTGACTTCCACTCCGGCGTGTACACTAAACTATGAACGTGTATCAACAAGCTCGACACTATATAATAAGCGAAACTATTAGGGGAATAGAGTAGGGGGGACAGAGTCGTGGAATAATAAAAACGTGGTAAAATAATCAAACGTAAGAAAAGAATATACAATGCACAAGGTGACGCGCGAGGAACTACCACTGAATCTCTCTGTTGCAATCGATGGTGAGAAAAAGTGTTGAAATTTATATTATTTAATGCAACACGATAGCAACAATATCCTCTTGTAACGAAAACATGTGGGACATGTGTAACGTTCGTCGGACAGTCTCTCTCGCGGCTACAATTTCAACAGAGAATTCTTCGACGTTCTCGCGAGTCACCTTGCGACAAACGTAAAGGAGCGAACGGGACACGCGACGAAAAATAAAAACGTTTGTATGTCGCTACTAACCTTACACATGTGAGAAAACCTAGAGTTAACAGGCACTGATAAATGGTTCTGCAAAATAACAAACACAAAACAAAACACTACAACAAAGGCCAAATAAAAAAGTGAAACGAAAGTAAAAGGTGACCGCTAAAGCAGTATATGTAAAGGTAGGGCGGTATCAGAAAGAAAGAGAGCAGGGGAAGGGGGTCTAGTATGCACACAGTCGGTTTAGAGAGGACAGAGAAAGAAACTGAGGCTATTCTTCTCCCGCCAATCTACTCGTGTCAAACTCAATCGAGCTTCCGCGTAATGTTAATTTCCCCCGTCGATCGCTCGTGACCCGATAGATTTTCTCTTAACACTTTTACCAACAACCGGATGCCTGTTAGCAGGCCTCGCGTGGCTGCTCTTATCGATTAAGCCCAATTCAATCTGAACATGTTTTATCAAATATCCTGAACAGTTTCGCAGAAAACTCTGCCCTTGCTCGACTGCGTTTTAAAGGTAAACTGCAAGCGAGTTTTTCGTGTATAGATGACATTTCTTCCAATTCTTATTACTAGACTGCGGTACTCTATGAAAAATAAAAATTAACTAACTAAATTGAGTGTTATTTCTTGCCTTCGGGATTTTAATAGAGGAGAAATCATTTGTTGACATATTCAATTCGTCCAATTTTCTTTCTTTCTTTATGCTGCAAATACTGATATGTCTTGACAGCTGACATTTCCTGCGTTTCTAACCGTCCAACTATTTTTTGTCATCGCATCAAGTATGCAAATTCAACGTACGCATTTCCATCGCGTTTAGCTTTTTTATTACAGCAAGGGTAAAACTGCAGTGCTCGAAAGAAAAAGATGTGCTCTGTTTAAGGAGAGGATGCACCATCAGGTAAAGTCGCATAACCCGATTTTTTGCTAATACAAAACAGAAATTCCACTATCATGCTATGTATCTTTATGTTCAGATCATATAACAAAATGTCATGAACATGGTGAAAAATTTGCTTTCATTTTCCCTTGAGAAAGAAATGACTGTCGGAATGGCCGAATATATCTCCAGGAATTGTATTAAGAAGTATATCGAAAAAATGATTGATAGATGATCCACATTATCGTTGTTCAGAATTCAGAAGCCAATTAACCGCGTCGAGAAAAGTAGTCAAGAGAAAAGGGTCGACTATCGAGAGCGAACGAAGCTTTTTCGTAATCAGTACCGGAGGCGCGTTTAGACGAGCGGACACCTCGAGGATCCGCCGCGGAGCGAATCGTTTTACAGGATTAGGCTATTTATTCCACGGTGCATTAACGTTTTACGAACACGGTGCAACGCGAAATCGATACTCGACTGGAGCTAACGCTGATCTAAGACTCCGATTAACAGACCGTGCCCCGAGATTGCCCGATCGAACAACAATAATGGCGTTCTTCCCGTCGAAATTCCACGTCGACTAGGCTCCAGGGAGGATACTTTAATAGTCCTCTCGTGAGTTAAGCGATTTTTCCCGCTGGCAGCTCGTCGAGATCGCGAGATCGGATCCGATCGGCTTAGCTCTGTGTTGTTGTACTCGGAACACACTAGTGGTTACGAAGCACAGAAAAGCACAGAGTATCTTTCCTCATGCAATACTATAGTACGCACAGCCGTACTTCTCCTGTCTGTTACGAGCGAATCAGCGCGATCGAGCCTGGAGAAATCGTTCGAGATCCTCTACGACCTCTGGACTCGATCGTGCTCATTTCTAATCTGGAAGTAGCCGAACGAATGTTGTCCCTTCACGAACAATATATTTCTTTTCTGAATAATTTTGTAATACGCGAACACAATACAACAGTGTCCACTAATTTTATTTTTGTTGTTTAAATGCAATTAGAATCTCAAGGTAGAGATTATTTTACCGTACATTATTATACTTTATAAATTATAATAATCGTAGGTCTACTAATTTTGATCGTCCTAATAAAAATCATTTTATATTCGGCATTATTTATTCCGGCAGATGCGCTCTGCTGCAATGACCTTGGCCAGTGTACTCGAGTGTAAATGTCAAGATCAAGATGATCGGGGCTGCCTCCCCTAAGCTAACGGTTTGGAATTTGAAGGGAAATTCGTCTCTTTCGGACAACGGATTGTCGGCTACTCCGCGGGTGCATCGGCATTCTCTAACAATGCATAAACCCAACACTAGTACCGGGATCGCAAGGATATTTACGTGGGCGCTGGTCGGATTTTGATCCTGTGAAAAGGATAGCCTACCAGCTTGAGCCAAGCTGGTCGGCGACAGGTTTGTGGGACTGCTCGTTTGAGGGCTCTGGAATGTACCAGCAGTACGACCATTTTAAAAAACCGGGGATCGAAAGTATTATCGAGAGCGTTTGACTAGGTTCTATTCGAAACATGGACCTTCGAAACATGGACTTTTGTCAGACAAAGCGTTTCGACAAATAATTTATCTCTTCGTGGACACTTTCACGGTTGCAAAATGTCCTTGTTTCATAAGAACGCTTTTTAACCTTCTCTCTGCGGTGCAGATGCAACCCAGGCTGCACAGAAACGGATATAAAAGAAAATTTCCAGAAAATTGTTTCGGAAGGATTGTATACTTATCTTTTAAAAATCAATAAAATTTCACAAATACTTACGCAGAAAAAATTTTTTCATTAATTTTCCTCTAAGAATGTACAGAATCCAATTGGCATTTTGTACACGGTTAACACGTTCCGTGGCGAGCCGTTTTTGCTCAACGATTAAACAAACTTATGTGCTTTGTTCTACACTGCATTTTTTTATAATGCCTCAATCTTTTGGTGGAAATATTAGATTAATGTTAATCTTGTTATATATGTTTCTAGCACGTTATATAAATATGTGAGCGTGTACCATCGGTGGTATATGCCTGAATGGATAATTTAACGTGTATCATCGGTGGCACACGTGGCACGGAACGTGTTAACATTTGTAAACAGTACACACAGAGAAGGTTAAAAAAAGTCCGGACGGATGAGATATCTGAAAAATTCCGTGGGAACCGATACTTTTCCGAGCAGAAATATACAAGGGCAAGTTCGAACGGAATTTTTCTCATGGAAATGAAAGATGATTTATTTCGATCTCTGCAAAAAAGATCGCTCGATGGCCGAGCGACGAGTACCTACCCTATGGCTGCCGTGCTACGCGTGTACGCGAACAGGTACCTGTACACGCATGCACAGGTGGCCAGAGACAAGATCGACAGAGAACGAAAC
The DNA here is from genome assembly GCA_028455615.1 of Lasioglossum zephyrum. NCBI lineage: Eukaryota > Metazoa > Arthropoda > Insecta > Hymenoptera > Halictidae > Lasioglossum > Lasioglossum zephyrum. The sequence goes on along the minus strand of CM052323.1, from coordinate 684,862 downwards.
AGTGAGAGAGAAAAGGTACTGTATGATCGTTGGAACGAGAAAAAAGTGTATGCAGCAACACGCGCTGCAAATAGGACGCACGCGATCGCGATCTCGATCGCTGTTGATATCGACACGCGCGGAGATCGCATATTTTCACGCGTGCCGCGGACAGTTCGTGACGCGACGTCGTTCAACGATCTGCTCTGACGCAGCCGTATCGTCCCGCAAGGCAAAATATCAATTTCAAGTTCGTTTCTCGACCGTCCACCTGTTCCTCGTTCCGTCTAGAGCCGCTAATCGAAGAGATACTGTCAAAGTCTATCGGCAATTTACTCTGTCACCGCGGGGAAATCGCTGTCTCGAGATCAACAAAGAATACGAGGAAAAGTGCAGATGTAATATTGTTGACAAAAAACATTTTCATATAACTCCTGTTTCTTGCAATCGATGCAGACAAATTTTTGATAATCACTACATTGATTTAAGGGGACCAAGTTCATTTAACCCTTAGCAGTCGAGGGGTGATTCTTAGAACAATTAAATATGTTCGTATCTAATCAATTATTACACACGTCAGACGAAATGTTTAATTTTCAAGTTAACATAGCTCTGATTGGTGAACTCATAAATGTAATCGCTCATCTTGCATGTCGTCCATCCAGTATAAAAATAGATAAAAGATGAGTTAAATCAATAAATTATTCTTAACCCAAAATTAATCTTAAATTTTGAAGGGAAGTTGCTGGACCATTATTCAGAATATTGTGTACAATATTAAATATGTTGATATCTCATTACCATACGATTAACCCTCATATATTCCTCAGACATAGTTGCATAAAAGATTCTAGAATAGTATTTCACCTCTTCTTACTTCACATTTCAAATCTACGAATTATGCTCCAATTATAGTGTGAGCAACATAATCTCTACTTTGAGATTGTAATTGCATTAAATAAAAAGAAATTATATTGTAATATTTCAAAGAAATAGATTTTGCAACATAGAAAGGTAAGTGGGTGAATTTTCACCCTGAGGAACGTATAAGGCATTAAATCAATTTCATATTCATAAAATGAAAAATTAGACGCAATGGAATTATTCTAGATCGGAAGAGATGTTCAATTTTCAAGTTAAAATGTAGCTCCGACTGCAAAGGGTTTAAGAGACTAGACGAGGATTGAATGAACCTGTTAGGACGTACAAGCTGAGATCCTGTGCCTTTCGAGATTCCCGATTGGCAGCACGTATGAAAACAGTTTACGAAAGCAATGACTCACGTCCGAGGTACAGTATAGCAAGTAAAAAAGGAGTATTGATCCAGTTTCTCTACTTTCGAATATCCCGGAGTTTCCTATGAATCATCGTTCGGCCAGCCTCCGCGGAGCACTGCGAAATACTAATTCCGCCCCGAGTACAGAGATTTCCCCGCGCGCGTGCGAACGAATTGAAAGGGAACGCGAGTGTTAGAAGAGCGAGAATGAGTCGTTGAGAAACGTGCAGTCTCGGAAGAATGCATACTGTAAGTTGGCGCGTGTGGAACGTCTGAACTTTGAAACGCTGTACGCCTTCAAAAACTTAAATTTCCTCTTTTGTTCAGTACATTTTAGAAAATTTAAATTTCCATTCTTATCTGTACATCTTCGACAATTAAATCGCATACGAATCTGAAGCATGAAGTTAACTGGAATGGATAAAAAATTCGAAAAGGAGACTTCAAGTTTAGACATTGCGCACGCAGCGACGTAAAGCAACGTGCACACTGAAGAAATATCGAGCAACTATTCCTTGCCTGCTTCTTTTTTAAAGAACCTTGTTATGGAAAACGTATGCGCTTTATGAACACTTAAAAAAATTACAAGATTAATTTTATTTATCATTTCTCTTGAAATCATTGTTATTAGAACAGCGAGCTTTGCCCCCCCCCCCAATAAAAAGTAAATAGAACATCGGAAAATTAGTTAAATCGTAGAACAACTGCTTCTAATGAGCAGGACCGGAGAAAATGTTTAGCATGTAAAATTGTGTAATAATATCACTGATTATCGTTAACAGATATTTTTGCAATAAAAAAGGTCATTCTGTTCAAGTTGCCTCCCCACTCCAGATTAAATCTTGGGTGCGCCACTGAGAACATGTCATTTTGACCGGCGGTGGTAGATTCAGTGTTAATATTTGCTCGATGTTAATTTCTGTGTGGACGTAGCTTAATATTCTAGAAAATGTCGAGAGACGAGAAAGAGAGGAAAGGAAGGGGATCAAGGCATAATTTTTCGGACTTACGTTGCTGAACGGTGTACTGCTCGAATGATCCTCCTGGTCTAACGGGGTGTGAATAGGCGATGGGAAATGGACGTTGCTCAGGTCCGGCAACGATCCTGTGTTGTTTCCTATGGGGATTTGCTGTCCAGGCGGTTGTGAGCTCGGGTATATGCTGCAGACAAAAAAGGAAACCGATCTGAAACCGAAATCACTGGAAACCCTGACTGCAGACGATGCACCCTGAAGTTTCTCGACTTTTAACGCTGAATTTTTCTTTCAAATGTGAACACTACTGAACTGTCTAAACCCAGAACTAATACCCTGATAAATGGCACGGTAGAACCGCCTTAAAATCTAGAGTGTTGAAGGATAGAGTATTGTTTATAACTGATCGTGGATAAAATCGATGGTTAAGATTTGAGACTGGGCGGTGCGTCCATTCAAAATTATATAAACTCTGCGCACAGCATTAGTAGAATACGTGATGGATACAATGAGACTCGTACAATAGTCGCACCGCGTATAAACAACGCATGCACCGGGTTCACGACAATGGAGGAGAGAAATAGTCGACGACAGTCTCTGAGATTCGCGAAATGTAAGACATTACAAGAAACGTCGGAACCATTAACCCTCATCCGTACCTCGTGTCAATTTGACACAGTTTTGACGAAATAAGTTATACTGTTTTGTTATTTTTCGGTAAATTTTCCCGAAACTCCGTGTGACTTTTATTTATCTAATTGCGGAACACATAACCGAAAAACCTAAAATGTAAATGTTAACTCATCAATTTGACTAAAAAAAAATTGAAATTTTTTTTATTTTGTGTTACTGTGCCAATTTGACACACAGGGACAGATTCAATCCGTGAAATGAGGGACGCATGAGGGTTAACACCAGTGATGCCAGAATCGTGGGTCGTGGGTTTTTCTCCTCCGCTGTTTCAGCCGGCTCGGTTCCCCCACTCTTACTTCTACTGCGCACGCGCTACACACGAACGTACCTCTACTCACCGTAAGATTCACACGCAGATTCATAAAAGTAACTGGTACATGTTCCCTTATAAAATTGACAAGATTGATTTTATTTAGACTTTGTGCAGCTCCTATTGCAACACGTGTTCCACGAAAGATATTGGAGAAACAAACACAAAATGTGTATTTTAATGAGACTTACAACTTTTATCTGAAGTATTTTTCAAAATTCCCATTATTTACGGAAATAAATGGAGTAAACTATAATTTTTATGGTTTTTTCATGGTTTCCGCTATGAAAATAACATTTGCGCCAATTTTTACTATCATATTCGTAATCAGCACGTCAAAATACGTAAGAATCCAGAGTATAAAAAAATCTAAGGTATGAGCTTTTCGGAAGTACAACCCAAGATATCTATACAAATATTTCTTATGAAATTATTTTGATTACATCCAATAATTGTAAAATAAAAATTTAGAACCGGTCAGTTGGACCGGTTATAGTAGGTTCAGGTATTAAAAAATCAGTTCAGATTAGACTCACTTGATCCCAGGCACTCGGGGCATTTCGCAGGACGATCTCGGCCGTTCGATGAAGCCGTGGTGCAGGTCTCGGTTGTCGCTCCCGGATCCGCTCATGGTGTGCTGATCTGTATGGCAAATGAAGCAATAAAAAACACCGTGAAGAAAAAATGCGTCACTTAGAATGTCGGCGCTTGTCTGATTATACTGGTTCATTCTACTTGGTTCGGCCAGAAAATTGTAGCTCAAGATCGTTTCGAAATAACAATTAACTGTTTCAGGTTTTGGCTACTCGTTCCTATTAATCGATAAGAAATGGTTTCCACGTTGCGACTCTGACAATTTCCGTCATTCTGACAAAGTGACAGTGAAAAGCAACAGTTTTCTTTTTAAATTTCTTCAAACAATGTAATCTACAAGTTCGAAATTATGTACATGTCAAACACGCTGCTTTCCTATTGATCCTAATGTATATGTCAAATATAATGTATGTATATTAACTCAAATGTAAAGCTTCATAACCCCCAAGCGGAGTTACATTAAGCTCAATAAAAAAAAAGCAACAGTTTGAAAGATATCGTTTCGAAATAACAATTAACTGTTTCAGGTTTTGGCTACTGATTTCTATTAATCGATAAGATTAATAATAAGATTCAGACAAAGTGATGATGAAAAGCAACAGTCTGCTTTTATCGGCGAGCCAACGCTGCTTAATATTAATCCGTTTGTTACGCGAAGCAAGAGAGAGAGCGCGGTCTCGATGGAACAGGATGCGCAGCAAAGCACGGAGCTGTCCCGTTTAATTGTTGCAGAGCACCGAATTGTTTCCAAGCATTTTGTCCGGTCGAAATAACAACGATCCGAGAGGGTTTCAATTTCACCGTGTCCCATAGCACCAGCCGCACGTTCCCGGACACGCAATTTACCTCGACGTCGCGCATACATATAATCCAAAGTCGGGGCGTCTGATTTCGCGGGAGTAACGCAACACCATGTAATGCTACTTGGTTACGTTGCTGCGGGTATAACGTTTCAATTCGGATCCCCTCGTGTCGTCGGCCAGTGCCCAGATTAAGAGGGAATCATCGAAGGCGCGAACGTTATATCCCGAGCGACCGGAATTGGAAAACCCGCCGAGCCGGGGTCGACGACCCGTTTCAAGCCCATGCATCTTTACGCAATTCCACCAAATGCTCCGAAACTCGCTCTCCCGATCAATTACCACCGATTTCGAATTTCACATGGCGAAATATTTTCGAGAAATGTTGTATACCAACGATAAGATTTTCTCTAGCACTAGCAATCAGTTCGTCATTCGATTTACTATTTTACTCATTCTTGAACTTCATCCCCATGATTCATCCCTTACTTATCATTAGACGTAAAACAACCACCACTTTTCAGGGCCACAAAACCTATATCTTCTGCTGAATTCGTCTTCTCGCGAGCATCCTCTTTCTCATTTAGTTCGCTTCTTCATTTCATTGTATTTCGTTCAGAAATTGTACCTAATAAAATATATATTAAATATCCGGAATACAACAGAAATTTGTTCGAGTATTTCCGCAATTTTCATGAATAAAGAGCAACATTTTGACGATGGAAGTACCAGGCGGGCGCAACTTTGATCCACGATTAACAGGCGAGAGGAGCAAACGCTGTTGTCGAAGCTTTTCGTCTACATCGAAACTCGACGTTTGCTACTTCGCTGTGCAACGAGCTAACGAGGTAACGAGGTAATATGATAACGAGGGAATTCCTGAGACGGGCGAATCTCCAAGGATTCGGCTCGGGATCAGATTCGCATCTCTCTGCACCCGTGATTCCTGAAATCTTGCCGGGTGTGAAAGTTTCGATCGAAACGACTGACAAGCTTCGTCCAAAGATTCTCTTCCCGCCTGATAACTGATCATTGCAAGATAACACATGAATTTCTCATAAAGATTTGATTTTTTCATTGAATCTTTACAAAATTTTCAGATGCAACTACGCAGGATTATAGGATAATACCATATCGATTGTACCATTATTTTGGTTTTTCTCTCTTTTTATTGTGCATGTCCCTTCTTTGTTATTAGACGAGTAATTTTTCTCTCTTTTTATTGTAATAACATATGTAAAAAGGCTTCAGTCCGTCTATAATAAATAATAATAATAAATAAAGAAAACCACTTTTTATTCGACTGTCAAAAATTCTCTACCCAGCGACTAAAATTTCGAATGAACCCGAAAACGGTCCTCACATCCGAGAAACATATAACAAACACTATTGAATTCCTTAGAGAAATCAACCACCTCTGCCAAAATCTAAAAACGCCATAGGTAATTCGTCGCTAATGACCTAGATGTAGATGCGACGTTAAACTTTAAATAAAAAAAAATCTTCTTCGAATATAACATGATTCCGCCGAAGGTAAAACGAGTTAGGTACTGTCATTAAGTCTCGTAGAAGAACAAAAATATGTCTAACATATTTGAAGAGAGTCTAACACAGAGCTCCGCTGAGAATAAGAGAACGAGTTAAAAAGCGTTTAGCAAGAGCGTCGGGAACGGCGCGAATGTTTCTAAACGATGATTTTTTCCCCGGGAACGACGCGCGCGAACAGATTTAATGGTCGCGAGATTACGTTCGAGATTAGCCGTCCAATTTTATTCGCAACAGCATTAACCTCTATCTTCGCGGTCGCGGAACGTCAACGAGGAATTTCAATGGGAAAAAATTAGTAACATGGAGGCAGCTCCCCGATTAAAACGTGATAGACAGAAACTGGGGCCGCGAACACTCGGGACAGGTTGAGAAATTGATTATTTATGTACTTCGTCGTGGAGAACGAACGGGGCGACGCGACATCGCTCACAAGAGCTGAGTGGCGACAGACGGTGGATAGAGTGTCCGATAGATTGACCGTTTGTAGCTCGTAGACGACGATACGAGATTCTCAGCCGCGATTCTGATTGCATATTTTATTATTAGCGAAGATTCGCGGAATCTTACGGACTAACGCGACATGTATTCCCCGCGGAATGATTGATGGCTACGTCTTATGTATTATTAACGATGGCATGTTCGTCAATTTTTTAAGTGGACGGAGACACGGATTGACAGAGACAGTAACAATCCACGCCTCTCCGAATACTTTATAAGGAGAGAGTAACGAAGCCCCGCCTCTTGGAGACACTTTACATAAGAAGAGCACAGAAGCCACACCCCTTGGGGCATTTGACACGTAACGTGCAATAAAATCGTACTTCCGGAGACAACCCAAAGTGCTCCCAAGACAAAGAGCTCGAACGAATCGTGCTGATCTCAGAGAATTTTCAAAGAAACGCCAGAAAGAATTGTACAAGCTATGGAAGCTGGATAAGACCGAAAAAGAAGACAAATAGTTGACCGTGGTTGGAGGAATTTTAAACGAGACACAGCAGCCAGTGGGTAGATCCGTTTAGGCTTAATTAGCAGCGATGAGTTACGTCCTTATTTCCATAGACGTGACTTATTTCGTGCGACGCGTCGAATAGTGGAGGCTGCGTCTGCATCAACTTCCCACGGAGGGTTAAGGTCGCTACATACATGTCCGACCGGCACCGGCCAGCGTTTTTCGGTATCCATACATGTCCGGCTGATTTTTTAGGCAATTTGAGGGGGACGTTTCTCATTACCACGATGTTGTAAAGGAGACCTACTGATAGTTCATCCGAGGAGCCATAAGAACCTTTTTTTAAAATCGGACGGACATTGCTGGTTGTGGACGGTCTCACTTAAACCTGGGTAACAATATTTTTCCGGATGTTGGAGCCGGACGTGTATGTAAGGACTTTAAAACGAACGACCGACGAATTTGTTTGAAATTGCTATCGACGCGACCAGCTAGATTTTTCCGAAAAATTCCACCGTGCCATGTGTTTCACGCGATGCATTCCGAACGCTTTTGTCGGTGGTAATTGAGTTTCGAAAGTTCGACCGCGGTCGCTCGAGTTTAATTGGTTAATCCATGTTTTCTTTAAGTCGAAATGTGATTCAGAAGTTTCGGCCGACGCGCGACGTAGTCGTTCAACAGCCAGTAGTCACACCTAACGGTTACATGGGAGAAAGTTAAGCGAACTTTCGTCCTTGAGAATTGACATTCCTTTTTGGGTTCACGGAGAAGACAACAATCGAAGGATGCCTGTTCTCGTTCAGATAGGCTTCGGTGTAAGAGCAATGACCTGAGGCAGGGAGTTCCAACATGTGGCTCGCGAGCCACAAGCATTTCCTTCCACGCTTAGGTACTGCCACCACTCTTAGATTTCATCGTTGCTTTAAAACAGAGCCGACATATGGTGGCTGCACACCACTTCTTTCCCTACTTTCTCAGTGCCTACTCGCGACTCGCACTATTCGGACTTATAGGAAAAGTGTGCGGCCCACTTAATTTCTGGAGATAAAGCCTAGCTAGAAGTGAAGAATGGGAAAACGGACAAACTCTAGGGGGGTCGCAGAGCGAGGGCGGGGAAGAATGCTATTGAGCAACATTATTGACCCTAAATGATAGTGATTGACTAATTAATACAATATGGATTTGGATGGACATAATGCTGCACAATAATTGTTGCGCAACACGCTTGATCGCGTGAATAGGCCCCTTAACTCTACTGCTGTACATGATAGTAGTGAGAGGTTCGAACAAGTTGGAACTCCCTGATCAGAAGTGTCATTTTTGAGATATTGCCGTTTAAAGTTCTGTGATTGCAAGGAAAAACGCCACATGTTACAATTTCAAAAAATTTCAGTTCATGCATTAATTCAGCTCCATGGTATAGGATTTGCGTATTTTCTAGAAAAAAGTCATGAAAACAAATTCGAAAGGCTGAAAAAATAATGCAATTTAACAAATGTGCTATGTCGAAGCACTAGTGATCAAAACTTCAAACGGCAATATTCTTTGACATAGGACATTGGTTAAATTGCATTATTTTCCGAGGCTTCCAAGTTCGTTTTCAGAATATTTTTAAATCTCAATTAATGCTACTTATAAGTAAAATTTTTGTTTTCCCTTATAACCATAGAATTGTGCCAATAATTATAATAAAAGTGGTCCGAGTAATATATTTCTTGTTTCAAGATATTTAAAGGCAAACGATATTACATTTACCGAATTCTGTATTGAAATAACACGATTTAACGGTTCATTTTTGTCAATATCGTAAAAGGTACATTGAATTAATATAGTTTAAAATAATGTGATGCGAAATGACGGATAAACTTAATCATCTTAAATTTTAGCTTAGACCACTTTCGTAATTCATTTCATAATTTCGTTCGTTCTAGTCGATCGGAGTGTTGCCGGTGATTTATTAATTACCTCGTCGATGGGGAATGGTATTGGCCGTCTGGCAAGCTTCGTTCGCGCTCTGATGCAAAGCCGAGTCCGAGTTTGTTCTCCTCCAGGTGTCCGGCGGAGGTGGAGACAGGTAAGGTACGCCACTGTATGGCGAGGTGTCGTGCCTCTTCTCCATCGGACGTGCCCGCATCGGTCCAACCCCCCTGTTCTTGCTCCTGTCGTTGTCACGATACATGGAATTGTGCTGCATCTCTTCCAGGTTGCTCAGCGCCGTCTGTAATTAACCATCACCACCAATTAACCCCGGCCACTTGTTTCACGCGGTTCTCTGCGCTACTGTACACATGCTAGATCATGTTTCTTGCGGGTTCGACACCAACGAAACATTTTTTCGCAGCGAACACAGAATATTCAACGTTTCTATTCGTTTTTCACTCCGCGCCATTATCCAGAGTTGACTATTACGAGTAGACTGCCGATCTTTACGGGAAATAGATATTTCCACAGAAATACATAAAGATCCGCGGTCTAATCGTGAAAATGGAGGGAAAAATTAACCCTTGTTAAACATCAGAATAAAATTGTAACACGGTGTCGTTTACGCTACCGTTTGCGAACAGACTTCAAGAAAATACTGGCAACGGACCGGTTAAGGGTTCATTTCTATTAGCCCTCGTTCTCTTCGAGCTCCCAGGCATGCGATAAATTCGCTAATCTCTAACAAGCTGCTGCACAGCGGCAAATAAAACAATAGATCTTCGGAGCAACAAAGCAGACTCCTCTACATTGGAAAAGGAAAAAGTTGTTTGAAAAATCGGAGTACAGTGACCCTTCCGCAATAATTACCGCATAATTTAATAAAACATAATCCATTTTGAGCACTAACAAATTTTGGCCAGCTAGATCGGCCAACACCAGTCTGTGCAACGTTTAAAATCTAAAAGAAAAACGCGGCGTATTTAAAAGATCATGCATCCGTTCTCGGTGGTACGAAGAAGTCGGAGGAAGCGGGTGGGTCAAAGCCGACCCGGAACAGTGGAGTCTAAGCACGGGATCGACCCCGTTCGACCAGAAGTTTATCGACGGCCGAATAAATCCACTTAGCCCGCGGGAATCGATAATGGGGAGGCGGTACAGATACGGTGGCGCGCGCGTTTAAACTGAATCCGTCGGCAAACAAAGTTGGTAATCCGCGTGGGATAATCAAGATGTATTCAGGGAGAGCCGAGGGAAAAATCAGGCCGCGGCGAAATGAAATCGAAGTAAATTACATTCCGTTTCCCAGACACTCGAGAGTTCGTTCGCCGGGACTAGGAGGATTCACCCTTCGACCCCTTGCCGTGTCCTCCTCCGGACTCCGAGCCGGATCGAAGCGAAATAATTCACTTCTATCTTCATTCTGGCCTGGCTTGCACCCCGACAACCCCGTCTGCCACTCCGCGGTGGTGGAGAGAGAGAGGCAGATCGTCCTAGAATTTTCTCGTTTCATGAATCTCGCCTCCATAAAACGTCTCATCCGTTTTACGAGCGGCCGAGCACCGACTGCCGCCTCTCACCGACACAGAGAACACCCCCCGACTCGACGCTAAACCCACCACGGTCAAACGACCGGTTTTTTTATCTTAGAATTGTTACAATTGCAAGAACAGTTCCCTCGGAAATGGTCGAGTCGATTTCAATCGGCGGTGCAAGGTCTAAATAAATTCAGTCTTCTTTATAGGATAACGTCGCGTCGGGTCGCTTTTAGTGCCCGCCACTACTAAACTTGTGTACTAACGCAGTCGATCAGAGAGACTCTCACGAAACTTCTTCTCTGGTCCTTGAAGAAAATCTAGCCATTCGATAGATGCAAATTTCGTCTGCACTTGTTTTACAGGGCTCGAAAGTCATATTGGACGATTACAAATGTTCGTACTCAATTTAACTGTATGTAACTTGTATGCAAAACGAAAATCAGCTTGTAAAGTGTTAATTGGCGACTATCGTAATTAGACTGCGGATCTTTATATTTACAAAATAAAAATTGATTTCACCATTTAATGAGTTTGTTACGTTAAAAACAGCATTACAATATTCTTGAAATTTCTCTAATCTATTACTGTTTTTTATATTTCACCCAACTAATTTCTTTGTAAATTCTTTGTAAAGATCCGCAGTCTAATTAAAATTTATCGAATATATTGATGCTATTCAATTCTCCTAATGTTTACTCATTTTTGCCAGAATTGTCTAAAATTCGCAGCAGCAAAACTCCCAGAGCGTATTTTTGAATGAATTTCAAGTTTATGAATGAACGACGTCGGACCATGATTAGAGGATTATCAAAGGATCATTCGTAAAGTATATACACAACAGCGATCCGTCCGTCTCGGAACGTTAGCGTAATCAAGAGGTATAATTTGTGAATGAACACCGCGTAATCCTGTCAGGGATATCCAGGATATTTCATAATCCAAATTACTGGGAAGACTTCCTGTCTCTCGTTTAATAGTATGCACGAACTTCAGCGGAACTAACGTCATCGTGAGGATCGTATCCGCTGACAACCTAGATCTTGACTTGTTAGACTCTCTCAGAGCATCGTTAACTGGTGAATTTCTTTTTATAGGCGCTACCAGACAGGATTATATTTGTTAATATTATAGGCAATATTATATATAATATATAAATACTGTTCATACAATTTATTATTTATTTATTGTTTAATACAATTCAACTGTAGGAACGAACGATAGGTGCATATAGTCGACGAAGCTCAGTGGTTACGACATGTATTAGATAGATTGCGGATTTGATGCATTTATGACGAAAATAGGTGCACCTGATGCAATGCAGTGCACGTATTTAAAATATTTTGAAATACATTATTTGCAACTTGTAAAAAAGAAATTAATGTAGTCCCTGCATCTAGAAATCAATGCAGACAATTTTTAGTTAACGAATTCGAATTTTTCTGTGTAGACACCGAGATGGAAATAAATTTTTTTCCCTTCTACATATGATTTTTTATTGAAAATCTGGCGAGAGCTTATCTTTGTCAATTTACGATCAATTTCCTTGCTCGTTAGCGGACTGCGGATCTTCGTGCAATTATGGCTCGGAAATTTGCAAAAAATGTTAGGATATGAAATATGAATTTAGTACGATTTCAATTTATTTCAGATCTAGAGGCAACTGCCACGGAAAATAAGATTCCATTTTATTCCACCTTCTTAAAATTCGTCTACAAAAATTGAACGTTGCATAAGCATCCGCAGTCTACTCATTAAGCTTGAGACTACCGAATGATACAAATTGGGAGAACTTGCATAAACAACCGCAGTCTATTCATTAGGCTTGAGACTACCGAATGATAAAAATTGGAAGAACTTTCAAAACTAATTGATAAATCTTCTCCGCTGTTTATCTCGCGGAGCCAATCAATTCTGTCGGGCAACTCGGAGTCTCGGTCGGGCAACGTCCCTTGACAGCGCAGAAAAATTGGAGAATGTCAAAAACCAAGGATAATTGACAGGGAGAGTGTGTTAGGCGAAATAATTTGTCGTTTCCTCGCGGGGCCGGGCGTCGTAATCGTCGTAATCGTGGTAATCGTGGTAATCGCGATTAATGTCACGCTCGGCCGCGGTAATGGTCGTTCCTCGTTATCGTGGCCGGCTGTATTAGATAACGTCGGATCGGACCCGGCTCGGATGAGAGGATCCCATAAACACGCGGCTGCCGCTAATTTTCGGTCGTGACAAGAGAGAAAGAGAGAGAGAGATGGAGAGGTAGCGGCGCGCGCGTTTCGAATACGAGAGCCGAGAGAGAGACGCCGCGCAATCGATGACGATACTATAATTAAAATATCCTTCGACGTTTCGCTCGGGAACAAGGCGGCCGCGGAGGAGCGTCTCCTCTCTCAACGAGAGAGGGAGAGAGGAGACACGATTTATAGTGCAACAAGATAAAAACGAAGCGGCCGTGAACGTGTACGCGGAATCGCCGCGAGCGTCGCTTCTAATAGCCGCTGCTCGCACGCGAACGTTTATTCCCGGCCCGCGGGTTCAACTTTGGCCCACGATCGCACCTGACCCTAATTTTGTCCTTTGCACTCCTGCTTACCGCCGCGATAATTCGGGACGCGATTCCAGCCGTACGAAATTATTTTCGGCGCTGCTAGACTGCGCGTCTTCACGCGAAGTGGAAATGTTCGGCACCGGATACGAGCAAGTACGACACAGACGATGTCGTTCTATTAATAATTTCAGAAACGGTTGTATCAGAATCCGTCTAGTCTGCATTTAATCCTGTACGTATTCTTAAAGTGTACGTCTATTTGTTGTGTTCGATGCGGCGATGACCAGTCTGCGATCTCAAACGAACATCTTCCGAGAATATACAAAGAAGCTGATTGATATTCATTAGCCTTCCATTTTGTGGAAACTGTGCTGTTCCGTATAATTTCCACGCTTTGCAGACTACCATTATACACCGGATAGAAAAAGTTGTAAACAATTTTTGTGATCGAAGCATGAGCTGTTTATTAAAAGCTCTCGGTAATCTTTCTACCTGCTGGCATCCTGATACAATGAATATATCAATCCAAAAATATTAATTTCTAACAACAACGTTTCAGCGTAACTATTTTCCGGGGGAATGAACCGAGCGCAAGTGTTGTCGGTCCCAGAAAAAGCTACTCAGCAGTAACGAGTTAGGAATTAGATCGCGGTGCATTGGATACCGGAAGCTCGGGGTCGGGCGAGCGCGCGCGCTCACGATTGAATAACCGCGAGTCATCGGCCGATGGGCGCCGTTTGCGAGCGTGCGCCCGCTCGCACGAGATAAACAGCAGGAACGAGAGGAGAAGAGGGGGAGAGAGAGAGAGAAGTTCGTGATCTGTTATCAATGAAAATCGTCGGACGTCGAGGAAGTTCGGAAGCTTTTCGAGACAAGCGCGCCGCGGCGTTCCGAACGAGACAAGAGCAGCGACGCGTTTATTAATTATAACACCGAACGGAGCCGCCGCGGCGCAAGGTTCAAGGAAAACCGCATTCCCCAGCGATGCGATCCTATTTGTAAACAACAAGCGGACCATCGTGTGCAAGCTGTCCAGGAAACTCGTGGAGACTAGATTTATCGGACGCCGGAGATACCGCGATTTTTTGGAAACGATTGCGAGAACATTCCGCGGATCGACTGTTGAGTCTCTGAATCATCGTCGACGATGGCTTATTAAATTTATGAAAGTTGTAAAAAGTAACTTGTCGCGAGTATTTTAGTTGTGATTTGTTATCTTTGCGCTGTGTTCCCTGAAAATTTTATTGAGATATCTGCGAATTTGACAAAGCTGTGGAATGATATACACACCTACTGCAACGTTCGTTTTAGAATCGAACGGCAGCGGAGGATCTAGTTCGTCGATGATGATGGCGCATTGATTTTATGAAAGCTGTAAGCAGATCATTTTTGCAATTATTTTAGTTTTATTCCGCTATTTTTACACTGTGTTTCCTGAGAATTTTATTGAGATATCTACAAAATTGACTAAGTCGTGGTCTGAGATAGACACTCACTGCAACGTTCGTTTCCTCGAAAATTATTTTTTAACGATAAAACGAGAACATGAAAAATAATATCGGTATTACTGAATTGAACAACTCGAAGCCTGTTCCGCAAGCAGTCATCACGAAAACGATTAGAAAGAAAATGCTGGAACAAGAACGAAATGTCCGCAGCGTCGCTCTAAATTGTTTATAGAGACCGAACGAAGGAATAACATTATTTACGACAGGCGTCAGTGCGGCCACGAATTCGCCACGTTCCCCAACTGCGATTTCGCATTTCGGACAGCAGTGAACTCGAAGAAATATGCAGAAACTTGAAAGTAACGACCGGACAATAAGACACGGTCGGGGGCCAGACAACGGGCATGCATTCCCCCGCTTTGTATGCAAGCCTCGTGTAACAGGCGAAGTGGAAATCTCGCGAGACGGCGCTGCATCTTTGTGCAAATAAAGCGTGCATAAACTCGATCGACGTGATTTGGCAGCGAGTCGTAGAATCCCTGCGCCAAGCCAGCGTGTTTCTCAGTTAGCGAGGAGTCGCGAGGGGAATGGGACGGGGACGGACGAGGGGGTGAGAATCGGACGGTCACGCGACTCGATTTTCGGCGCTCGCGAAAACCGAAGCTAAATCACGGCCAAGTCCCCGACGGGTTCAGAGAATACATTATCCTTTTATATTCGTTTTCACCCCGATTTTCCTTGGACGGAGTTCCTGGATTTTTTGCGATGGAAAAACAAATATACGACACATTCTTGTGAATACGTGGATCGTCATTGTCGGAAGAAGAAGAATATTTATTCTTCTTTAATACAATGTTATTAACCCTGGCATGATTTAAATTAGGATGAATAAATTGAAGGATCAGTTTTTGTGTTTCATTTAAGGGAAAAATAATTTAAAAAATTAAAACAACATTTTCAGAAGAATTGACATAAATAGACATTGTAAGAAAACACATTCTTAGTTCATTATATACCTTTGTTAACTGTATCAGATATTATACACTACGCAGTAAAAGGTTCACGTATATCGAAGCCAACTGAATCAAGATGATAAGAGAAATTATTACAGAAATTTATTCTAGATCCGGAGAGTTAAAAATCTGTAAAGCTAACCAAACGGTTCTTCTTTTACAAAATAGTGAACGAAGATTGCGATCTACGACGGATCCAGTTTATCGACGCAGTCCAGAGGAAGATGACTACGCAACGATCAGAGGGGAGCGATAATTCAAGGGAATTTGAAAAACGTCGGGCGTTCGAGCGGCTCGTCTGCCGAGTCGCGACGATCGGGTTTGCCCGTAGCTTTCCAATTTTAGCATCGCGAGAATTGTATGGCATAACGATATATTTTTAGTCGGTACACAGAACGGTGCGTACGCGGCTTTAAGTGTCGCCGGCGCGGTCTCGACCACGCTGTAAACACATGGACGTACCGCGACGACCGATTCCCAAGCACACGTGCTCCGAGCAGGTTGTCACTTGCCTCGACTTCTCTCGACAAACAATACTTTTAACGAGCGTTCATTTGCATTCATTTAATCGCACTTCGAAACACGAGGTCTGGGTTAAGCGTGCTGCAAAAATATACAAACACACGGAAACGCGAGGAAGCGAAGACCAAACGGTGCATTAAAACTGGACCGGTCAAAGGTAAATTAACTGAATTAACTCTTTGGACGCGGAACTGTTCTAATTTTTTTCCGACCTAGAATACTTCCATGTTACATAATATTATTTTTTCATTTTCTGTATACTAGGCTGGCGCCGTTTGCTCAAACGTTTAGTCATTTATCAAACACGAACAATAACGCACTAGGTTGTTGCAAATGAAATGTCCGATTTTTAGCAATGACATTGAACGAACGAAATTTTTAATAAGGTATCATGCTAATAATATTTTTATGCTTTCGGCGCAGTGGTTCGATCAATTATTATTTTAAACACTATTTGCAAGTTACTGCAATAATTTTTTATCCTGACGTTTCGATCTTACTTTAGATCCTTTTCAAGAAAAATAGAAGAATTGCGTCTGTAAATTATTAAACATAATTATGCTTTGTTGTGCATTAATTTAAAGAAAAGGAGAAAACTGTTACCTACTTGCTTAGTGCAGAAGAAAATTTTGTTTAACTTTATTAAGGTATTATGGTCATTCACGTTATTTGTATAGTTTTATATTTACCGTCAACGACTAGTACGTTAATCACCACATTTTCACCAAAAATCACATAATACCATCGTCAATAAGTTATTTCTCCAAACGTATAAAAAGAACACACGAGTCGCGTTGGTTAACGTTGAAATAAACTTTATTTAGACAAAATCATACAATAAATATGAAACTATAAAAGTAATATCCATGTGGTCACCTTACAACAATGACAAGAATCAATTTATTTAGATATATTTGCGCGATCCTTAGTAATAAAACGTGCTGCAATAAAGATATTTATTAAATTATTTCTCATGAAAGCATCTTTATAATTTCATTAATTGCGAAATAAAGAATCTAGAACCGGCCATGTGACCGGTTGTGGTATGTTTAGTGCTAAGGATTAGCTTTATGTATATGTACCTCAAAGTTTTATATAATAAACCTATAGATTGTAATAGCATTTCTTGATCGAAAAGTTTCAAATAGTTGCATTCGAAAATCGGACATTTCATTTGCAATAAGCTAGTAGAAGAATATTTCTGCGCGGCGATTTGATACGGCAGCTGTGGTTGCGTGGCAATGTCAAGGGAAGCAAGAAAGCGCCTAATAGTTCCCAGGCAACATATGCATGTCAAATGTTCGGCGTGTGACGAGACGCAGAAAAACCGCGCAGCGATTTTCGCGCCACCGCAACTGTCGCCGCGCGCATCCGTTTAATTCGAAATGAACGAATCGAGTTAGTCCGCGAAGGCAAGTTAATAAGCTGGCCGGCCGGTACGAACTGGTATGAACCATGGGTTAAATCGTCTCATTGGTTGCTCGCAATTAGCGCGATTCAATGGCTGCGTGTTACGGTCTGCTGGGGTTAAGGTGGCATCTCCATTGTGTGTCTGGACGCAACGTATCGAGTACCTACTAAAAAAAATTTATTCATTTCTGCTCAACATTTATTCTTGATATTATGAACATTTCAAGAAATACAGAGAAAGACATCAATGATTTAAATTATCTGAGGAACTGCTAAATAAGTAACATATGAACAATTTTTAATTTTATTTTAAGACGACAAACTTTAAAAAATTAATTACAAAACTGTTACAATAAATATATATTTATTACGATAATTATCAGTAAATAGAAATAATTTTTTAATGAATTTTTGTGGAAATTTCATCCCGACATCACTTATGGTTGAAGAGATATAATAAAATATAAATGGTGAACATTTTTTTTAAATAACAACATTTCGAGTGGATATTCTTACGTTTTCATTATAAGCCCCTAAAATCTCATTTTTATCGGTTTGTCAGTTCTAGTCTTACAATTCAATGGAAAAAGGTTGACACGTTTCTTTATACCACTGTAAAATCAACACTTTCTAAGATATCGAAAAATTCATTGAGATTCGCCAAAGATTCGCCTGCAATCTTCCCATTTTAATATTCTCTCGATTATATATTCTTGAAAGCAATCTTGAAAATCCAAGGGTTAGACGCTTCGGAGCAACGAATAGCCCGGCATCGGAGGGCTGCGGAGAATATGAGACTGCAACAGGGGCCATTTTTTACCATTCAAAGACTTTCTCGGCACTCTGATAAAATCGTGCTGCGATCTCGAACACGTTGAACGCCGCGTAAATTGTTGGTAACCGGCCTTATGTAATTATTCATGTAATTACCCAGGATATTAACTATTGCAATTAACTTTGCAGTCGGAGCTATATATATTAACTCGAAAATTAAACATTTCCTCCGACCTAGAATATAGGTTCTCTACTCCAAATTCACCCTTTTGCAGAAATCAATTTCAAAATTTAAATGAATATAAACATGTACCTACACACAGTTTTCATACATTACAAAGTTAATGGATTGGTAATTACTTTTAAATAAGCATTTGACGTACTTCTTTGCAATAAATGAAAATTCCAATTTTCATAGCATTTCATTTAAATTTGATTTCACTTTTTCCACAAAAACTTACTTAAGAATACTTTATTTGGGGGAAAGAGTGCAAAACGTGTATAATATTTTTCCCATTTTCTGTTTAGCCATTGATTAGATACCAACATATTTAATAACCTAAACAATATTTGGAATAGTGCCAATGAAATAGTTAGAACGTGTCTGAAGTGCATAAAATTCCCGCGTCAATGAATTCGTTAAGCTGTTCTAATTCGTCGAGGGTAGCGCGAGTAGCCGAATGGATAGAGAATTTTCGTGATTTTCTTAAAAGCGCAACGGAGTTGCATATCGGATCTCGAGAACGGGATTATTGTTGCGGTATCGCGATCTCTTGGTACGCGAGATCCCGTACAATCGAATCCGCGACGCCGCGAATAGCTCGCGTTTAATTTTAGACCGCGGTGAACGGAAATAGACTCGGCTCTGGTTCGTCGTACAGTCATTTTTTCGAAGAGAGGAACACGTTGAGCGACGAGGACGAAGAACCCGCCAACGAGATTTCCCGTGGGAGACGAAACACCCGAAACGCCGAAGAAATTTCGTGACTGCTCGTACTTGGTCGGTCGGTCGCTGCTCGCTCGTTGCTCGCCATATGTCGTTTCAGCGCGATTCACACGGCTATTACCTAATATCTGTTGAATTATACGGTAAACAGGCAGCGTCTCTCCCACGGTTCGGTTCACGGACGACACCTCGCGGATTACTGCGCGGAAATCGCGCCGGTTCACGCATGATATCTGTCTCGGTACATCAATACGACAAATCAATCTCCGTAGAGATTCAAGTTACAATCAGATACAACAGATTCAAGTTAAAACAGAGGTACAATCTCTGTAGTTTCTGTATCTTCCTTTGTTTCTTTTGTTACGTTCCTCTAAAAACGTCGCGAGGCTTCGTCGAAATGGAAATTTATGCGGACTGTGGCCTTTATGCATTCATGATAATAATATAAGACAATAGACGGGTTAAAATAACTTAAAAGTGCCGGTACAATATTGCCGGCTTGTTAAAATTACCAGAGAAAGAAAGAAACTTGTACTCGGCTGCAGCGTCTTGCAATTAATCATTACTCTCACGAATTAAAGATAGAAATAATTTCTTAGAGAAGTTCGAAATTCTTCGAAATTCTTCGTAACGACGTACACAAAAAAGGCACATACAAATTTAATCGAGTAACCTTTTTCGAAGTCGGTTAATAATTAATTCGATATCGTCGAGTGTGTCTGAACGAAATGATGTACTATTATTTATACGATGACAAGTTTGTGAAGAATCTTAGACGGATCGAAAGTACGTCGAAATAAATTTCCCGCATCAAGCCGAAGAGGAATGAACTTCCAGCGGTAGTCGACTATGAGACTAGAGCTGCAGTAGGACTGAACTTGGACGCGGTGTTATTTAGGTGACGGCCCATTTTCTCGATATGATTATGGACGTAATTCTCGGCGTTGAACAATGTTGTTTTTCGCGGCGCGGCGTGGGTGTCGTCGGGATTCCCGCTCGCATCGACGATAATCTGCAAATTGTTTAGCGTTTGGCGACGATTGGACCCGGTCCAACCGGGTAATTTACGATACGTGTGCTAGCTAGGATCGTTACAACCCGAGGGAAATGTTACACTCGGCTAGAGATCCCCGGTTTCGCGAATAACGCCGCTTATTCTTTAACAGTCCCCACCGACTCGACGGACTTGTGTGTCGTTATCTCTCTCTCTCTCTCTCTCTCTCTCTCTCTCTCTCTCTCTCTCTCTCTTTTCCTTTCGAACTGGCTATCGGTCTTTGTCTCGCGGCCCTGTTAATAATAGACGAGCTTCGCGGCGGGTAAACGGCTTGGTAAATTAGCCTGAACGGTTGACGGATTTCTACGTTGACCTGCATTGTTCTGTCGAACGGCCGATATCGTGTAACGACGGAAGAAAATTACGCGTGCTCCTTTCTCTCGGCCCATTAAGCTCAGACGCGGTTAACACTTCGATACGATCCTGTTCTACACGCGACAATTACACATTATTTTACAGCAAGTCTATCACTATGATTCTGAATATCTTCTCACAAATCTACGGTTGCCAGGAAAAACGTCGCATGTCGTAACTTCAAAAAATTCGTGTTTACGCATTAATTGAGCTTTATGGTACACTGAGGCGGATTAAGCCAGCGCAGAACCTGTAGCAAATTTTACCAGAACGCCCTAAGCTTTGCGTGATAATAGAATAAAGCAGTACTGTTACAAACAAAAGGGGCCGGAAACGGGTGGCCTGTAACAAATGTTACCAGGAGGCCCTAGGTTTTGTGTGATAATAAAAATATAAAAAAACTTTTTAAAAACCACGCTTATATTAGAATGCACTGAAAAGGAGAAAATAATATTTTTTTATTCGTTCTTTGTTAGGGATCTTCGTTGGATTACGTTGCCTAGCTTCGTTGGTTCAACTTTCTTCAGAATCACCGTGGCTCATTTCTCTAGAAATGTTCAGTTGAACATCGTAAAAGCTTCGAATCTGTAATACTAAATAGCCGGCGGATAATGCGAGGCGTTAACACGTTTTGGCGACCGCCAAGCTGTAAACACCTCGTTCCAGGCTTTCGCGGTGTAATAAAACGATCAGGAAGACATCTTTCCGTTTCTAGGTACTAACATTTTTATAGGGGATACGAAGGAACATTTTCGCTATCACCATTTGTCTCGTTAATGGCCGGTGTTTAGAGTTACGATATTTTATTAACGCCGGAACGGCAGACATTTTTGCGAGTACGCGACTCACGATCTTTTGAACCAGTCGCAGCTGCGTTTATGAAGAATTTATCTTCTTCTCCGAGGATTTCATTATTATCCAAAGAAAATCGAAATCTTTCCGAAGTCTCTATTTTACCGTGCATTTCTAATCACACGTCTAATCTACTTGTCTAATCACACGCCACGAACTGTGAACGATCACAGCTCATTTGCAACAACTTTGGCTTTGGAAAGTACCTTGAAGAATCGCTAAGAAGGGACAATTTCGACTTGGACTCTCGGAATTATATTTTTTGTAGAGAATCAGAGATTTTCCTATCGCGGTGCGTTATATTTGCGTGTGTGCGTGCGCTGTAAAAAAAGCGCCGGCGAGGTTATTCTTGCATCGTCACTGCCCGAGTTGCTGATACACATTTTGCATATTACCGTATGCAAATAGCGGTAGCATTATACCGATCCAATGCAACATGGCGTGACGCGGGGAGACGGTCTCAGACGGTAACCTCTTCAAACCTGTGTCGGTGAACGCGAGCTCTCTGAAAATAAGCCCCGATAAAAGCTCGGAAGTGCTCGTCCCGTTCCGATCCCGAAGTTATGGCCGTGTTTTCTCGTTCTTCTCGAATCCGCGCGGTAGCCTTTCGTTACTCCTCGAACCAACCAAACAACCATTCCCCGCGGGAAAACAACTCTGACAATTTCGGAACTTTCGTTGGCAGAGCATCTTTCGATTCATTCTCGAAACCTGTTTAATCGCCTCTTTGATATAAGTAGTGAAATGTTGACGTAGATTTCCGTGAGACTTCTTGGACGATTATATACAGATTGATTTGCACATTTAGAATCTAGGGCATTGTACAGTTGAGACAGGTGAGGAAGAACGTTATTGAAAACGTATTGAAAAATTATTTCAGTTCTATTTTTTAAGTAATTGATTTACGATTGTAAGAATATTTCGAGACCTGTTATTCGCGGTAGCCTTTCGCGACTCCTCGAACTAACCAAAGAATTAATCTCCACGGACAATCAACTCTGAAAATTTCGGAACTTGTATTAGTAGATCTTTAAATGTAGATCTTTTAGTTAGTAGATCTTTAAATTAGTAGATCTTTAAATTAGTACATCTTTAAATGTATTTCTGAAACCAGTTTAATCACCTCTCTGATAAGTAATTAAATACTGACGTAGAAGTCCGTGAGACTTCTTGGAGAATTCTAGACAGATTGATTTGCATCTAGAATCTAGGGCATAATACGGTCGAGTCAGGTGAGGTAGAACGTTATTGAGAACGTGTTGGGAAATTGTAAGAAGATTCACTTCGAGAACGCAGCAGCCAGTTCAGTCCTAATTTAATTAATTGGATTGCGATTGGAGGTATATTTGGAGGTACCGACTGGCCAGTGAATGAAGTTTGAATTTTTCAAAGAGAGGTGTTTTCCGCGACGAACAATGGCGGTCGAGGACTCGCTGGAAAACAATGGCCCAGATTGGAGCGACGCTCTCAAAAGTAGCAATAGCTGAAAGCCGTGTGCAAAGAGCGTCTTCGCGGGGACGAGTAGCGTCGCGACGCACGGAACGTTTGACGACGGTATTGTCGGGGAACGCATTTGCCGCGTCCCTTGATAATTTACCTCGTAATCTTGTCTGCGGTCGTATGTAGCGCGCGTCGTAACATAATAGGAGAACGCAGAAGGCTCCTACGCGACCGCGCTCGTCTCCCTTTTCCTAATTGGGACCTAAATGCATCGGCGTATTATCGATAATTGAGTTACACCTATAATTACTGTTGAATTTGCCTGGCTCGACTAGAGGGAGGAGACGAGCAACCATTGCATACCGTCTGCCTACCTGTCGTCGAATGCCATCACCAGCCAAGCGACAATCGCAAACTCGATTTCACCGTCTGTTTGCGATAAACACCTCGCCCATTTTCTTACGGTCCCGACGTCAAGATGCGAGCGATAGTTCTCGCGTTCCTCATCCTATTAAGAAGCAAGGGGCACCACGTGACATACCTATTCTATGGTATTTATCCGTATTACCAACGTCTGCGCGGAGAAAGTTTTTTTTTGTGGTAACACTGATAAACATACATATGTATCAGTCTAACGCTTCAATTTTGCTATGATTCCACGTTTTCCCTTTTTTTATTAATGTCTTTATTAAAAGACATTAATCAAGCCCCATATATTTTTGTTGTTGCGATTCCACGTTGACAGTCCTGACTAGGCGCCATCTGGTCTAACTAGCTAAATTAAAATTGGCTCTAGATTTGCTTTAGACTCTGGCATCATGAATGGAATATGGGAAAATTGAATGCAATCACGGGCTGTCGTTTTTTTACCTTATACGAGCATATTTGGTTTATTATACGAGCTGCACAAGGGTTCATTTGATAGAGGAAGGTTAACTGCACCACGCTGCGCCCCATCATATGAGTCAAAAATGTCTATTTGTGACAGAAAAATACATCGGAATCTGCTGGTGTTTTTCTCGATGTTTGCTCTACTTTGGGCTTATTTTTTGGCTTGTTTTTGACTGATATGATGTGACACAGCGTGGTGCAGTTAACCTTCCTCTATCAAATGGAGCCTTGTACAGCTCAAAATATGCTCGTATAAGGTAAAAAAACAACAGCCCGCAAATGTTTCCATACAAAATCTAGTAAGATTCTAGTTACTGTCAAGTTATCACACGTGGTGCCCCTTGCCTCTTAAATCCTCATCATATTAAAACGAAACTTTTCACGGACAATATAAAAATGACGTTCTCTCGCGCGAGCTAGATGAATTAATTTAGTTTACATAACGATTCAACCAGTAATATTAGCTTTAATTTTTCGATTTTGATTGCAGCGATTGATTTGAGAGATCGTTCGCCAGTCAACGTGTTAAGAATGAAGTCCTAGCATTTCAGCTCCGGTGAAAATCTGGTTAACCACAACCGTTGAAGCAGTGCCTAAAATGTTGCATAAATCTTAGGTCCGAAATTTGCGCAACAAGAGAATGGTCGAAAAATAGAAACGAGAGCGTAAATTATCGTCTGTTGGGTACCGAATGGAAAGGCCCGGCGATTGGTAAAGAACTTGGTTGGCAGCGTGATCTGGTTTAGGTGTTGCCACCTGCGAGAAACAGGAACGCTATCCGGCGAGGAATGAGTCTAATTAACGAGCACGTTCTGGATACTTTGACAGTAGAACGAACCGCTTACGCATTATCGGCGGCGAGAGCAAACACGGCATGATAGGTAAACAAGGAATAATTCGTGTCGCGGTGCCGCGTGACGTGCACGCCGGGAATTAAACGAGGGAATTAATAAAAGAACGAACACGCCTCGTGAATGGAAAGCAGTTTCTGTTTCATCGCGACAAGTCGGCTCTCGGTGTCACTAATTTTATGACAACCGTTTTTCAGAAAATCAATGGTGTTTCATTGTACAGGTTGTATGAAAAGTAACGGTCACCTGTTCTAGAATCTACACCTCTGGATCGGTGGACTTGATTAGTGAATTGTTGTTAAAGTTTTTGTTTAGTATGTAGCGTTTCGTAGAGAAAATGTTTGAAAAGAATCATATCCAGATATAAGCTGTTGAAGCTTCTGCAAAAGTGATTGTGTGGAGTTTAAGTATAGACTAGTATGAATGGCAAGGAAAATATTGCACGAATCACAACATCGAAAATTTTGGGAAATACAGTTTCAGAGAGAGATCTGAGATTCGACAGGGAAGAACCAACTATGTCGCGAGCAGCGTTCAAGTACACGAACTCGAAAGTAGGTTGCGACTCCGACGCACTCGAATGGGAAGTACCGAAGTTGTCTCTGTCGAATCTTAACGTAGTTTCGAAGGATGGAGACACAAAAGCCCCTGTTATTATTTCAGAAATATTTGGTCCGTGGAAAAGTTTCGTCGTTCGAGTTTACCTGTACACTTAAAAGCTTGTCGCTACGGATTATTCGCGAGTGGCACGGGTGAACAGAGCATCGTCCAAAACACTGGGTCGAGGTACATCTCTGTTCCGAGTAGAATTTACTAAATTCCAATCGAACTCGCAACATCGTTCAACTTTTCCAATCTTTTCAATGAGTTTTCATTTAGAAGCGTCGAGCGATTGTACCGTAGAAAATCTTTTACGGTAGATCAGAATTTAGTCGAACTCGGGTTGGTGAGATATTCCTCGGAAATTCGGCAGTTCTGAATCTTCATAAAATTTCGTGTTCCAATGGTTGAGGAGGATTTCTACGAATGGTGACAGATGGGACGGTACTGCCGCAAGAAAAGTATGTTAACTTCGATCGGTTACATCCCTCGGAGGCGCCAAACTTCGGTAAAATCCGAAGTCGCTCCCTTTATAGCTGATCGTTATAGCGATATACCCCGATATAGCGAATGGTAACGATTGTTTAAAGATAATATACTGTTCGACGTAAGCTCCATGGCCGTCCTTCGCTGTCTCCAGCGTTTCGACATTGAGCTGCGCGCGTATAAAACGAGCTGACACAAAAAACGACCGTCGGTAGTCGTGTCACTCGATGCTACGACGAACATCTGGTTGCACGGAGTCACCGTCGACCGAGGAAAATACTGTTCCCTCGAAAAAAAAACATTCCTGGAGGACCGGTTTCCAACCGCGTCGGAACGATCAAGATTTTCATAATTCGCGGACGACGGGAAAATCTCCTTGAGCAATTCTTCTTCGATATCACCGGACCGTTGATATTTTTTACGGAAAGTAAACATTTTCCAGCGGCGAAAGCCTGGAGATTAATGTTTCGTCATTTTTAAAAGGTAAAACATTTCGTTAAATTCATCGAATATGTTTACAGATTTATATTTGTAATAGTTTATAATCTATGGCTACTGCCAAGACATTTGAGGCGAGGCATATTAAGAAACAGAAGACACTACCTCGCCGACTGTAAACCGAACAACACACACATTTAATAAACAACTTTCATAAAAATCCCTATAGATTTCACGTACTAGGTTCTGTCACACTATATACAGCACTATACGGTATACGGTACACGCTTTGGGATGAGTAGAAACGTTCTACCTTTGTCTGAGCATTGCACGTCCGCATCTACTGCAATCGATACTCCGTAACCTCAGCCAAACGATTTTCATTCGAGGCTGGTTACATGTGGTTTTATTTATATCGGTTCGAGTGGATTTCAAAGAAACAAACAAGATAATTAAGAACGGATTGTGTAACGTATTTTCCTCGGCCATACGGACAGGAAATTGTTTGAGTAGAATTCAAGAGTCGCGCTCTGTTTGCTCCGCGAGAATGGAAAGAAACGAGCGAAATTCATTTCCATTAGTCACTTAAGAAGGTGAGAGAACGAGAAACGCAACGACTTTCTTTTAAACCTCTACGGATCCTCGACTTTCCACGACGAGCATTGTAATAGTTGAATTACCGTCGACTAAGGTACAGGAGAGAAATAGCACCGAGAAAAGTCATAATATTTACAGAGTGAAGAAACGGGTAGCTTGTTTTTGGATCAGCCTGTAGCTTCGTGACTCGGAGTTCTACATTCCACGGATCGATCCCGGAGAACGCGTTCCAAAGAGAGGGTTCCCTGAATCGAGCCGAGGCAGAAGACAAAGGAACGTCGTATCCAAATTGCCGGCACGTGGCGCGTTCGTATGCGATTTTTAGCGCGCGCCGCAGCCGGCCATTTGAATACAATCACGCGCCGAGGCACGTGAGCTTCCGCTCCGTTCGGGAAAGGTTTTTCCGTTTCCGTCCAAACCGAGGATCCTCCAGATTTAGAGACCCGGGCCTGATTCTGCGAACAGCCAACGAGGTTCGGGTGCAAGATCAAGGCTCTACTGTATTTTTCTAGGATTTCTATCTTTCATTTTGTACAATCGAATCTGAAGGATCGTCCTTTGTCGTACACTAAAAGAGCGCGCATTAACCGCATTAATGGATACCTTGTACCATTATTCAGGCTCTATTGTGGTTTTTTAAGATCTCAATCGATCATTCATTTTGTACAAACGAAACTAAAGGAACGTCCTTCGCCGAACACTGGAAGAGTGCGCATCAACAACAACCTTGTGCCAGTATCGAGGCTCTACTGTGCTTTTCTAGAATGTCAATCTATCTTTCATTTTGTACAATCGAAACTAAAGGAACGTCCTTCGCCGAACACTGGAAGAGTGCACATAAACAAGGACCTTGTGCCAGTATTGAGGCTCTACTGTGCTTTTCTAAGATCTCAATCGATCATTCATTTTGTACAATCGAAACTAAAGGAATGTCCTTCGTCGAACATTGGAAGAGTGCGCATAAACAAGGACCTTGTGCCAGTATTGAGGCTCTACTGTGCTTTTCTAAGATCTTAATTAATCATTCATTTTGTATAATAGAAATTAGAGGAACGTCCTTCACACCGAACACTGAAAGAGTGCGCATCAACGAGAACCTTGTGCCAGTATAGAGGCTCTGCTGTGCTTTTCTAAGATCTGAATCGATCATTCATTTTGTACAATCGAAACTAAAGGAACGTCCTTCTTTGAACACTGAAAAAAGTGACCAAAGAGGACCGTATGCCACTATCGAGATTCTATTGTGCTTTTCTAGGATCTTAATTGATCTTTCATTTTGTATAATCGAAATTAGAGGATCGTCCTTCGTCGAACACTGAAAGAGTGCGACCAACGAGAACCGTGTGCCAGGATTGAGGTTCTACTGCGTTTTTCTAGGATCTCAATCGATTCTTCATATTGCACAATTGAACCTAAAGGAACGTCCTTAACCGAACACTGAAAGAATCCGACCAGAACGGGGTTCGTGTGCAATCGTAGAGGTCCTAATGTGCTGTTCTAGGATGTCAATCTGTCTTTCATTTTGTACAAGCAAACCTAAAGAAACGTCCTTCCTCGAACACTGGAAGAGTGCGCGTCGACGAGGACCGTGTGCCTGTATCGAGGATCTACTGTGCTTTTCTAGGATTTCAATCGATCTTTCATGTTCGCATAATCGTTCCTAAGAGAACATCTCCCACCACACATTGAATCAACACAACCTACGACGCTGGTGAACAAGTATGGAGGTTGCACCGTGATTTTTCATGCGGGAATCGTCTCGGGACGTTCCACCGGGAGCGGAGAGAACGGGGTTCGTTAGCTCGGT
The DNA here is from genome assembly GCA_028455615.1 of Lasioglossum zephyrum. Classification (NCBI taxonomy): domain Eukaryota; kingdom Metazoa; phylum Arthropoda; class Insecta; order Hymenoptera; family Halictidae; genus Lasioglossum; species Lasioglossum zephyrum. The sequence goes on along the minus strand of CM052323.1, from coordinate 656,256 downwards.
AATTAAAAGTTCTCGGTGATTAGGTGGAATCACGAATTTCTGCCAGTGGCGTAGACAACCGCAGGAAATATTCCAGCCGCGTCGGGACTTCTGCAACGGTACACGCACACGCACGGTCACACGCACACTCGGATTCCTAGTCAGACTGAAATTGCTGGTACGTGTAGCGATTCTGAAAACGACTGTTTCCTGTCTACCCCTCCTCCTACTCCTCCTCGTCGTCTACTGTCGCTCTCACTCCCCTTAATTACCCACCGGCTTTAATATGTTAATTACAAGCAACGATCGCCATTATGTGCGCGTCCTTCGGATCGAGTTTCGTCGTGCCAGGACGAGAGGATACTCTTTCCGCGGAGGATTCTTTTTCTTCGCCGATTAGCCGAGAATCTTTACGCCAGATACGGAACCGAACGGGTGCAGAGAACCGGGTCGCACTAGATCCTGCGAACCGTGGGAACTCGCTCTTAATTAAAGCAGCGCGGCTAAAAAAAAAAGTAGTCTGTAAATATGAACGCCGCACGGGCTCGAATGTTTGGTCACTTCAGCGAACAATCAATTTTCCTTTTTCTCCTCGGGAAGTGTACGGCGAGCTTTCTTATTAGGTTCGCCGGGAAGTCCAGTTTTCAAAAACGTTAGACAATGATCATCGTTTTAATACACCGAGACGCTAACATTTTTATTGTTTTTCCACCGCAAGGAATCTCCCTATAGATTATAGAATATTTCTTTGCTAGACTGCGGATCTTTATGCGAATGAAAAATGTTTCGCATTGATCGTGGGAAGCAAGAGTAACATTAAAATTGATTTCATCCGTCGACGACTTTTGTTACGTTAAAATCAACGTTAGAGCATTTTTGAATTTTCTTAATCTCTTACTCTTTCATATTTCATGCATCCAATTTCTTCATGAATGCATAATGATCCGCAGTCTACTAATCACTATGAATAATTCTGAATACATTCTGTTTCTTATGTTGGGCGGGTACACGGTCAAAAAAATTGCATCAAAGGTGTGGAAAATTTCAACGATCGAGGAAAATTGTTCGTCGTCGCTTAACCCTCGTCCGCCCCTCGTATAAATCTGACACAGTTTTCCCAAAATAAGTTATACTGTTCTGTTATTTGTAGGTAAATTTTCGGAAATTATTGCGAAAGGGTTATTGTTATCCGATTTTGATGAAATTTAAATATGTTATAGATTTCGACATATTAAACAACTTTTTCCTTTCACAATATAGGGGGGTTGCTTTTAGTTTTCGAGATTAATAACGCTCGATTTAGAAACAAAGTACCGTAACACTCTCGTAATAATTACCGTTAACTCATCGATTTGAGTAAAAGAACATCGAAAAATAACTGTTTGCCTTGTTATTTAGTCGATTTTTTATCACTGCGTCGATTTGACACCGAGGAACAGATCCAGTTCGTGGAATGAGGGACGGACGAGGAGGAAATAATATTTGTAGACATTAGTGACTAAATAAAAGCGTGGAGCACCTACGAAGATTACGTTAATATAGTTTAGCACTCCACGCTTATAGTCATTATTATCTAAAAATATTATTTTCAACTTTTTTGTACATTCTATTATAAGCGTGGTTTTTAAAAAGTTTTTTCGTATATTTCTTTTTTTTACCTGAAGTTTATTAGACTTTAAGCGTCGCTATTTCTTTACCCAGAAGAAATCAGGTGATCAGTTCTAGCCAGCCTACCGAGCCAGTCACAGCTCACACCTCTTCTCTTCATTTCACTTTTTCGTATATAATACTTCAACTTCGATGTACTAATAATAAAGTGTCGCATTGTGTTACGTGTGAACAATTTTAATTCACAACTGAGAAACGTTTATTCCATAGTGGTGATTAAGTAAACATTTAATAAATATAAGGTGTATATTTAAATGCATATGTACAGTACGTCGAAACACGTAAAACATGACTATATGAAATTTATTTTTGAATTTCCATCGATAGTGAAAAAAGGGTTAACAGTAACGTGGATGCGACGTAAAAATAACTCCAAGTTGTTCGCGCATTTTTCAACGAAAGCGCGTTCACAACATCGTCTCTTCGAGCGATGGCCGAGCATCGAACCTGCAAACGCGCCTTAATTAACGCCAAAGGTAATTGAAGGTAAGAGAAGGCCGCAACGCGGATTCTACGCGTGGCGTCCACGAACCTCGCATTGAGAAAGTTATCAATGAAATGGTTGCGACAAGTCCGAGGGACATTCGTCTCGGCCAGAAGTAGAATTTATGACGAATCCGTTGAGCGGATCTGTTTCGAGCTGATTTACAAGCTCCCAAAACGGTCGAAGCCAGTCGGCGATTAATTCGATGAGCATTTTTGTTCGTTCACCGGTTTAATAAAGGTACCGCGAATTTCGGCCGCAATTCATCCGGCGACCCGTGTATTTAACCGTAATTTACCCGGCACCGACTACACAGTCGCAATCAGGATCCCTTTTGACCGCACGCTTCCTCCCTCCCTCTCTCTCTCTCTCTCCTCCTCTCTCACTCTTTCGAAAATGTATTTCACTCGGCCCAGGTTTTCCGGTTAACGCGAAATTCAATCTTGGCCGTGTTGGAAGCGTTCTTACACTCTGTTCGCGCATACTTCTCACCGAGAAAGTTCTGCTCGTTGTGCGCGATTCTTAAGCTGCGAATACGCTAGCAACTAATTTCTGCCGTCGCGAAATAGCCTTAGCAAATAGTTGAAAGCGACGTTAAATTATAAAAAAAACAATTTCTGGCGTTGTTTCGATATTTTTAGAAACATACAGTCGGGGACTGGTCCAAGAATTTTCTTGAAAATTATCTGAACTGTTGCGCATGAGGCTTCTTTCACTGCCGATGGAAATTCAGAAATAAATTTCATACAGTCGTGTTTTACGTGTTTCGACGTACTGTACATATGCATTTAAAATATACATCTTATATTTATTAAATGTTTATTTAATCACCACTATAGAATAAACGTTTCTTAGTTATGAATTAAAATTGTTCACACGTAACACAATGCGACACTTTATTATTAGTACATTAAAGTTGAACTATTATACACGAAAAAGTAAAATTAATTCCTCCTGTTTAGTGCATTCTGATATAAGCGTGGTTTTTAAAAAGTCTTTTTATATATGTTTTTATTTTCTACTTTTTAGTCTTTGCTGCCGAGCGTATTTAGTAAGGCCCGGCTTACGGAACAGAACCGCCGGTCCTTGTCGCCCCCCCCCCCCCGGCCTAATCCAAATCAACCTAGTGAGTAAACTGAGCCCCTTCGCTGCGAAGTGGGCCCAGTGGAGCGGGGTCGGAGTCGGAGTGGGGATCGCCGCACGTGATGACGTACTACCGAGCGTCGCAGGCGAGAGATGAAGGGAATTATTTAAAAATATTGTCTAAATCCTAAATGCACAGTGTTTTTTAAAAGTTTTTTTTTTAATATTGCATTGTCACCCCGTTTTGAACTATGTTAAAAATTTCAAGTCTCTAGCTCATCGGGAAATGGTTTCAAATTCGATTTCAAGATTTGACGCATACAACAACGACGACGACAACTCGGCAAGTTAATATAAGCGTGGTAATAATAAAAGACCTTTCCTCTACGCATGTTCGTGCATTTCGTTATACACTCCAACAAAAACATGTGAAATCAAATTTCTATGTCGATGTTAATTTTTACGGTTTTTTAAATGTACATTCACCTGGCCGCAGATCGCCAACATTGGATCGTGGGTGTCCTTGCGATTTTTAGAATTCATCTTATAGCTGTGATTTAATTTAATTTGCATTTTTAATTACGTCACATGATCGTGCTACGGCCTCGTGGAAAAAGATACGAGAAACGTAGCTCCCGTGTGGGTCAGAAATAATTCATCGAGTATACTTTCTGAGAAGAACGGCCGCTAGTTTCAATGGGAAACTTGCTGTCTGAAAGGTTTCCTGGATTTCTTGTTAATTTGTAATAGTATGGTTAACGCTGGCCCTTTGATACAAAGGTGGAGGCGGCGATTGCATAGGGTATAGCACAAAGAAAATTATCTGACAGAGAAGAATGAAAAGAAGAGAGGTGAGGAAAGTCGCCGGATTATATGCAGTAATTAAGAGAGTAAATTAAAGACGTCAAAAGAGAGTCCATTTTCACCGGGAAATCTGTCAAGAACAATGTTTCCCTTCATGAAAATCGGTGATGTGAAACTGTTTGCCAGGAGGATAATGGAATCTGTTGTTGATCACGCCAGAAGTGATTCAACCCGCTCCGACAGGAACCGAATATCGTTTCAATGCCTGCTGCGCGGGAAATGATGCCTGCGCTCTGAAACTCGTTACCACAAGTCGCGAATAGGCTCGGGTACATTATGTTGGTAACGTTCTACAGCCCGACACATCATCCATTATACGCGTGCGTTCAACAACGTTCGTTCTATCCGAATCGATCGAAACCGTTCGAAATATCTACTTAACGCACAAAAGAAGGAACACTCTTTGCGAAGTTGGCCATGCAAATACTAGCGGAACGATCGGCTAAAAATTTCGCGTCCGGATAGACAAAAGGTCGCGTTAGCGCACGGACTACCGAGCATCCCGGTTTTCAGTGATTTCAATCGGGTTCTACAATTCTTTTTCCTGCATCACAATCGAATGAATGACTGGAAGAAGGGTGGGGATTTTTAAAAAATTTTATGGGAACGCAATTTTGATCGGGAACGTGAATTGCAATAGTAAAATCCAGGTGGAAATTACATAGGCCTTTCTTTAATTGGAAATGGAAAAAGGCACATACAGATCGAATTGAGTAACCTCCTTCTTTTTTGAAGTCGATTAAAAAGATTGAAAATTGAAAGACTTTTTCTACGGTTTGTTTTATTACATGTTAAAGCAAAATAGGTTCCTAATTACGCTCGAATAAAATTTTTGAAACCTGACATAGGTCCTTCTCCCATTGGAAAAAGACTGGAAACTAAAAGACTTTTTGTACGGTTTGTTTTTATTAAATGATAAAGCAAAATAAGTTCGTATGGTGTCTCTTTTAGACACCATAGGCTTCCACAGTAGAGACTGCGTTAATTGAGCTTGATCGGTTCTCGGTTGGGAATTTCATGAAAAGTTGGAAGACTTCGAGGGCGACAAAGTTCAAGCATACCGAAATCCAGAAAACCGAGTTTCGCGACTCGATCACGCACCTGTTAGCGAGTCGAGGTGCACGCGAACCACAAAAATAGTGTGCTGTGTTCGCCGGCATTGCATAACGTTCCCGATCGACCGGCGGCCGAGTGAATGAGCGAGGCGAAACGGGGGGAAAAAGAGAACGCTCCATGTTGTTACTTTCTGTTCCAGGAAATGCGGGTCGCTGCGAAGTCCTGGAGTCAAGGACGCAGCTTTCGAAAACAAACCGATCGGCGCCAGTCAAAATTGCGTATCATTCGAAAAAGTTTTTAAATGATTTAATTCTTCTCAAAATAGTCGTATGAAAAAACAGGTTCAATTTCATGTGCGTAGTATGAAAAAGATTGCATAGAATGAAAATCTTCTAGATTCTAGAGAAAATCTTCGGCTCCAAAGGTTTAACACTAAACAGTTTTATAGTTTCCAATTATTGAAATTATTATATTAAAATTCATTTATAGAAAATAATGGAATAAATTTCCTTGTCCTAGCATCTATTGAATTATGAAAATTACAGACAATCTCGATAACTTCAGAGTTGCCGTTTTTATAAGACAATATTTACCAGAGGCAAATGCAGGAGATAAAATAGTTGGAAGCATCAGGGAAGTTTCGCACAAAATTGGCGTGCAGTAACATTTTTCAGAAGAATTGCGATTTATTAAACAACCTAACAAAGCGGTGTAGCGGACGTGGTCCTAAAGGACACGGTCCAAGCACCGTGGCAAACTCGGAAGGGAGGGCTTCACGCTTCGAAGAGAGAAACAAAATACGAGGGGAGAGCCAGCTGAGCCGATGAACCTAGTTGGTCGCCTTTCTACGCTCGGATACCTCGTTTTCAAGGGTCACTGGACCTCTTCCGAGATCGCAGCACTACCGAAAGGTTGACTAAATCTTGCTGGATCGCCTACACACCGCTGCGACCTTATTACGTGGCATGATTAACGAAAAACATGAATTTCCAAATTGCCTGGCCGTCTAAAATGTGATTTTGGTTCGGCGGATGCATTAATCAAGTTCCCAGACTTCGCGAGATCCTCGATTCTTAATTAGAACAAATTTAGCTCGGTACAAATTAAATGACCTGTACCTTTCTGACAACGTGATCAAATTTTAGAGATTCGCGTGTTAGCGTCAACTGAACTTTTGGTGAACCAAGGACCGGATTCGTGGAACGGTCTTCTGAACTTTGAAAAATTACCTACACGGTTGCTATACCGAGGAGAGACAGGTTTGATAATAGACGAGATGAGCCGTGATTAACTTCTAAAAACGAGCGCTCATAATTCAGTTTGATCGATTAATATTTTATCCGTGGACGTGGCTGCAACAAACGCGATTCTCGGTGAACCGCGATCGGCCTTTTAACCCTTCGAGCAAGACGGTGGATTGTCAGTTTGCTTCTGCGTGATCGACGTTGTACGATGTTACAATAATTTTGTCTTGAAATATTTGAGTAAGTATTCTGTAATAATCGTGTTGCAAGTCGATGGAAATTCTAAACGAAGTTTGTTGGACTGAAAAGCAGAACGAAGAGAGTACTGGAGCGTAGAACAGAGTTTTGAAAATCTCCGGAAAAAGATTGTTCGAGGTAACCGCGTTCCGTTGTCGATCGATCGAGGCTCGTCGATCGTGTTTCGAAAAATGGCGGGCTGCATACGCGAGGCTGTTTCACCGGGCGGTCTGATCGCATTAGATATTCATCAGTCCGAGTGTCCTTCGGCTTTTCCGCGGATGATATTCAAGGACACCGGGGCCGATCGAACGCCGATGACACTTTCCACTTTGTAATTTTATCCTCTTCTGACCCCTTATGCACATCGACCGCTCGGTGAGTCGGCAACGATGCAGTGGAATGAGAAATTATAGGATGAGAGCCGGAGAGGCCCTTGCGCGGGCTCCGCAACACATTCTCGTAGGAAAAACAACGACCTTCGGCATTATATTGGCCTAGCATTCCTCGACACTGCCACCACCGACAGCACTAAAACCAGTTCTAATGTCCTATAAAAATTACAATAGCGCCACGCGTTCATCGCTTCTCTTCCAAACAATTTTTATCGCGGCCGAGCGCGCGAAACGAGCGAATTCCTTCGCGTACCTTTTCAAATGATAATAAAAACGGGAAATTCGAAACGCGGAGATGAATTTCGCTCTGGGAAAGTGGACTTGATAAAACACGAGCATGTTCTAGAGTTTTCAGCATTTATTCCGGCGAAACGAATAGCGTCGTGTTAACTCTGGATAACAAACCTTTCGTAAAAACGACCGTTGTAATATTTGCCGAGATCGATTAATGAATTCGATACCGAATATAACTGTTCCGTTCCGGGCGTCGCTCGAAAGGCAAAATATTTTTATTACAGTCCAATTGTATGCGTTTTTAATTGGTATCGCTTTTGTTTCCGCTTCACTCTGCCACCCACGACTATTTCGCCACTTACAGGGATGTAAAAAATACTTCAGATACAAAATACAATATTGAATTACGAAAGAGAGTTGTTATTATTAGACAAATTCGTCAACGACCATGGCCTCGCTGCAAGCACCGGTTCCCCTCCGATCACCGAAGTTAAACAGCGCAGGGCGTGGTACGGACTTAGATGGGTGACCGCGTGGGTATACATGTATGTATACTCCGGGCGGTGGCTTATTTGAGTACTGTCCACGTATTGTTGGCAAAAAGGTGGTTCGGAACCCACCATAAAAAGTAGGTCCCACTGGATTTGATTGCAATTAGGCGATAGGGTGAGATTGGAAAGAGAAGGAGATGGTGTATGGACTTGAAACCCTGCGGGGACCAAGTATCTTTACTTTACTATTAGACAAATTCCAGGAATGATCGTCGTACGGAGTCTAATTGCCACTTTGGAATGCAATAAATTCCTCTGGACGTCTGTCACCAACGATTGGTTATCCGTGCATAATAAATACGGCTTTTCCTTACACTATCTAATCACTAATCCATTACTAAACATTTAAAACGATAAAGATCGCATTGAATGTAATTATTCCAGGTAGGAAGAACTGTTTCATTTCCGAGTTAAATAGCTCCGAACACAAAGGGTTAAGGATACGACGATATAGTAGAATCGATAGCAGTAACGATTTCAAGTTTGTTGGGATCTACGAGCTGCAGAGGGGTTAGATAAGCGATTGTTCCGAGCAATGGTATGGCAATGAACGTGTCAAGAGGATTCCGGTCGATAAAGCGTTGAGAAGAACGTTGCGAGTCGTCAGGAGGGCTGAGTCCCTGTTAATATTCCATTGGGTGAAACAAAGGCGGGGAACTGCAGCGTTAAAAAGATATTTCACTCGATCCTGTTCTCCGAGCGTAATTTCTCATTCGTCGGCTCGAGCTAGCGTGCCTAATTTAGGAGGGTCTGGTTCGCTAAACGAGATCCATACCTCCGGGCGGAAAACGACGAGTGAAAGAGGCGCGGAGAGACGGAGGGAGGAGGGTAGATGCGGGGGATAAACGAGGACGAGGGTGAGGACGGACCGCGTTGATTCGATCCCCGGCGAGCGTAGGTGAAACGAACACGCGGAACCAGTATGAATGGCGAGAAATGCGGAAGACGTTGGAGAGGTCGGGAACCGATCAGCGGCGAGAGAGGGTGGCCTCCCTTGCCGCTCCTTCAACCCTTCTCCCTCCCCTCTCTACCTACACCGTTCATCCACGATCCCTCCCCTCACCTTCTACTCTCTCTCTCTCTCAGTCTCTTTCTCTTCCATAGTCCTTTCAGAACGACTTTGCTCCACCCACGCAACGTCTACCGTCTCTCGTCTCCCGTCTCCCGACACCGGTGACCCACTTCCGAGAGGATACCCCTTGCCATTCATGGCTGCGCGACACTGGAACACGCAAGACCGGTCGACCCGGGTCGCTGCGAACCATGCGAACCATGCGAAACGTCTCTCGATCAGATTCGATTTCATTCTCCTCGTCGAGAACGCTTTTCCCGGCAACACGCCACCGGAAAACGGACAACGTTCTTGTATACAGGGTGTCTCAAAATTCCTTCAACATCCGGAAATTGGAGATTCTTGAGATCGTTCGAAGCAACATTTTCCTTTGCAAAAATTACGTCCGCGGCTTTCTTAAGGAGTTATTAACGAAGACACAACAGACCAATCTTGGCACAGTCTGCCAATTGACAGTTGGCGCGCCGGGCCGACTGTGCCAAGATTGGTCTGTTGTTTTCGTTAATAACTCCTTAGCAAAGCCGCGGATCCCATTTTTGCAAAGGAAAATATTGCTTCAAATGATCTCAAGAACCTCCCACGTCCGGATGTTGAAGGAATTTTGAGACACCCTGTATACGCTTCCCTTCACGAACATAACTCTTTCCTCGGCCCCCATATTTGTCTGTTCGGTACAGCTTACTACATCTCAAGGTTTTCATAATCATTAAATACAAAGTAAACACAATTGAATCTTTTTTTATGAAACTGTTAAAGGTGTACGGCGTGAGTAACGGACACAATGTGGACACAATGTTTTCTTAACGGGGGTGAATTTGTATCTCGATAATGCAAAGATGGGGTTTTTCAAGAATCAAACGTGCTAGATAAAAGATCAATCTAGTAGTCAGTCATCCTGAGAAGTCCTATTTTTACGTTTACAAGTCGTAATTCTCATTATTCGGCAGCATAATTTCATAAAGCTGCGACCGCTGCATACTGAGAAATGAAAAAGTGCATCCCGCACCCTTACAATTCTGGAAACGGTCTACCCCCTTAACTCTTCATTATCCTATGATCACCTGTCTCGACTTTCGCCATTTCTTGTTACGGTCATGGTTACGCTTAAGCGGTAAAAATTTTGGGGCCCTCGAACCAGTGATACCAGAATCGTGGGTTTTTGAGTTTTTCTCCTCCTCTTCTGCTGCCGGCTCGGTTCCCCCACTCTTACTTCTACTGCGCACGCGCTACACACGAACGTACCTCTATTCACCTTAAGACTCACACGGGCAGAGTAGAGGCACGTTCGTGTGTAGTGCGTGCGCAGTAGAAGTAAGAGTGGGGGAACCGAGCCGGCAGCAGCAGAGGAGGAGAAAAACTCAAAGACCCAAAATTCTGTCATCACTGCCTCGAACTCAAGTTAGAAATAGAAGTTTGCACAAAAACCCTCTTAAACTTAATTTTAGTTAAACTTATTTTGGTTGTGGTCACGATTTCAAAAAAACTTTGTTTATGCATTCATTGAGTTTCGCAGTATAGGATTTACGTATTTACAAAAAAAAATGCAATTTAACCGATGTCCTATGTTGAGGCATCAGCGATGAAAACATGAAACGACAATATCTCGAAAGTGAGAGTATGCGAGACACGGCGTTTTTCCTGGGAAGCACAGATACAAGAGCGACACTTCGATTCGATTACCGAACGCACACTTGACTGGCCGAGGCTTCGACTCGACAGCAACAACAAATGATTCATTGCGAAGAGGATAATGCGCGAGATAACAAATGTGGACATGGCTGTAGCCATTGCAACGAAATAAATTCTTGGATGTTCACAGGCCTGCGTTCGCGCGAGACAAGTCGGGAATGTTGATAAATCTGAAGCGATCGGTCGAAGCGTCCAGGTTCTTGCTTGACTTTGTTCCACGAGTAGAGACGGTCCAGCAGCGTGGACCGAGATGATTGAAACGTTAGCGACGGCAAGAAAATGGGTCCTAGATACCCGTCAAGGATTTCCTTTTTATAGACGCTGCGACGACTCGGTGTTAACGGGTGCTAATAAATCGCGGCCACGGGATCGGCTGGCAGCCGATGCTTTCAGCGTTTCGTTGATCCCCTCATTTATCAAATTCCTTCCAGAAGACTCGCTCTGCGACGGCGGACGAGTCGAATTAACAGGATAACAAATTCCCTCGATCTCGGGAGACGCGCGGACGCCGCTTTCCCGCCACTTCGCAACGCTTCGAGCACCGTATTCAAGTAACCTTTCCACGACCCCGAGGAACGACTGTGGAAACACGAGAATGCGCTGTCCGACGCCTACGAGTCCTGTTTTCCTTTCGTTATCGGGTATCAACGTGTACGCCGCCATTGCCACGAATTTCTTGCGACCCACCTCTTTTCTGCACCATAAACAAGTATAAAAGCAACCCAGAATATTTACAACCGATGGTATCGCCGTGTTATTGGTCGATCCCGGTTTCAGCGTTCCCGATCTCGCCTACTCCATTCGAAACCACGACGATATAACACGCACAAGATATCCCAAGTTCCCAGAACGGATTTAAAAATTCACTTCTACGTTAATACAGGGTGGTCAAATGTTATTTTCTACTCGACGTCTTTCTTCCGGAGTTTTCGAGGTGATTGATATTTTTTTTCTTGGAAGATATATTAAGGGGTGAAGTGAATTTTTTTAACGCTTGCTGTCCAAATTTGCTACAAAATATTGTTATTTTGCAAAGAGGTCCGCAGTCTAGGCATCACATATAGTTTCTAAACATTTAGGTGAACCACCCTGGTACATTCGGTGTATCAAATTCCGTTAGGATCTGGATGATGCGAGAAATATTTCAATGTTTCTCTGATTAGATAAATTCCTTTGATTGTATAGAATAAATATTAAATAATATCGATCGTAAATTGCTTTAAGCATAAATTAATGATATCGGCGCATATGTTCCATCAATTGTTACTCAAACACTATTTCCAAATTAGCACAATATTATTTCTCAACGTTTCAATCTGCATTTAGATCATTTTCAAGAGAATCAAATTAACATTGCGTCTGTAATTAATAATTAAATACATATATATCGTGAAACCGTAGAAACAGAAAAAGAACAACAGTATAAAACAAAAGGAATCATTACTCACTTGCTTAGTGTCGCAAAATAATTAAACTTTAAAAATTAAAAGTTTGTAATTGACCCACATGTTGCTGCTCGGACAATCAGCATGGTAGTGAAGCAACATGAAGACGTTTGAAAACTAATATGATTGATCGTATATCGATCTATTGGTCGGATATAGATTAGGCGATAAATTTAAACCTATATTTACTAAGGGCATAACATTTCTCGTTTTTTGCCTAGGTACCACTTTTTTATGGTATTCATTTTACAAAATTAGCATTCAATTTGATATAATCATTTTTTTATATACATTTTAATGTATGTGTGAATTAATGCATAAAGTGCGTTGAAAACAAGGATATATTTGAGAAAACTTGTATAGAATCGCTGAGGCAACAATTAAATAGAACACACAAAGGAAGCGGACTTACAGTTGACAAGCGAACAATGTCTGCATTAACTCTGTTTACGCAACAAGCAACTAATATAATATTCTCTCTTGAAATTCCCAATGCAAGGCTTAGACTTAGTTCTTGGCGATATAAACAAGCGGAATTTATTACTCTGCAATCTATATTATTATCTTGTCGTACTTCAGTCGACGTATTTTTTCCTTCATACATATTTATCACAGCTTTAGAATAAAGTTTACACATTTTTTGGAGCAGCTAGTGTACTGTCCGCGATTCTCCAGACCGTTTGCATCGTGACCTTTACACTTAACAATCATAAACTCCGATGTTAACGATGGATCTACGTGAACCTGGCAGCATCTCCATGATACCTGAGCGCATCACCGGCGCATCCTGATGCGTGGTTTACGCGCCTCGCCGCTGTTTTATTGCGCCTAAGCGAACATCTTTACGTGATAATGCGTTTTCATGCATCTCGATGTGCCGGCTATAAATGCTCCCGCATATCGCCGAACGATTTTCTAAATCCGGAGAACATTGTTCCACGATGCTGGAATCTCCGAGACTCGGAAAATGCATTATGGGATATTTCATTTATCTCGATCCAACCCAGCCGCGCGGAAAAGAATATTCAATTTATTATTAATATTCAGTCGCGCTGGGGAATAGATGATCCTTAATCGGAATCTACGGGCTACCATTCTTTGAAATCGTCGGGCTTTATTGCCACGTTTGCGAGGAAACTGAAAACACAAAGGAGTAAGAATGCGATTTGAAAGTAAGAAATTGATCTCTCGAAATTACGACGGAGCGACCGGAAAATTTCGAAAGAATCGACTGCGTGTCCAACGCGTGTTCTCCAACAAAAAAATATTTCGAACAATCTCTGAAAGTGGCATCAACACGCGTTTCAATTATTTTATGAATTTAAAGATTCTTCCGTTTCACAAAGCAAGTAGGTAATAGTTTTCTTCATTCTAGTTTAACATGCAATATAATAACGTATAATAATTTGCAGACGCAATTATTTCTTGAAAATGATCTACAAGTAAGATAGAAACGTTGAAATTAATGTGGTAATTTGCAAAAGTGTTTTTAAACGCCAAGTGCGCCGATAGCATTAATGCATTTTTATTGACAACTCTATGAACGGTATAAGGAAATATTGATCTCTTAAAGTTTTAATAATAAATTGTGTTTTATAAAATTCTAAGATTTCGGAATGAATTAGTGATTTTTCGAGGGAATAGCGAGGAGGTCTAATCAGATTTTGAGCGAGCGAAACGTTCTAATTTCGAATGGGGAAGGAAGAATACGGTTCGGTGGATCTCTCGAGAGACTGTGGAGCGATCCAAAAAGACGAGGCGAGGTTGAACGCCTCCGCACGAGAACGTTTAAGCTGTCAGGATCACGTGCAGACAGCGAGAGCGAACTCTGCCAGAGCTAATCCCAACTCGCAAATTAATTCCAGAGCGGCGAGGAATTGGCGACTTTTCGGGAGAGGATGGGGAATCGTCGGGTATCGCGGAGTTATCGCGGAATATCGAAGTCGGAGGGTTGCGATCCTTTGGGGCCATGAGACCGGGGGACCATGAGACCACGGGACACCAGATATTGCGGTATAACCAATCCCGGGATACGGTGGATAAATCAAACGCAAATACCAGCCGGATCCCCGTTGCCCACGAACCCTTTCAGCCGGCAAAGTGCCCCAGAAGAAAGATCCGAGGACCGAAAGTTCGAATCGACGTGGAACGCCATTAATTATGGTTCAGAAAAGTCCAATTGTATATCGGTGTACACAGGCGGAATTCGTAGACCAGCGGATTGGAAATATTGCAAACGATTCCTCCACAAGGCACAGCCAAACACACTGCACGGAGTGCGTCGGAAATTTGTTCAGAGACTTTCCTCGGATCATGTACAAGCGAGTACATTTATTCGCGAAATTGCGAGATTCTTGTTGTAAAAAAGGTAGTTCAGCTTTGGAAATACTGATTCCGTTTCAGTGAAATTCGGCCCGAATTTTTATTCGTACATACTTCAATTATATTTTTATTATTCGTAGATTTTATCTGTCATTTTCTTTCTATTTTATACTGTCTTCAACATATTAACCCTTTGCACTCGGGGCTATTTTAACTCGAAAATTAAACATTCTTCCGACCTTGAATATTTCCATTCCCTATAATTTTTCAAAATTTTATGCATACGAAACTGGTATAGTATTTCATACTTCAATTAATAATGTAAACAATGTTTGTAATAATTATACAGCAATTTATGCATACGAAATTAGTATAGTATATCATACTTCAATTAATAATGTAAACAATATTTTGAATAATTATACAGCAATTTTATTAGCGCCTCAGAGTCATCATTCAAATAGTAAGTGTTAAAATGATTACCAGAAGAAATGAATTCCTGTTTAACTCTCGTATCCTACATTGGGCGCAGGACATTTTGATTTCTACATACTAATAATGTCTGTCAAACGTTAGAAGAATTGCTGTGAAGTTATTTACAACGTATTTAAAATATTGACTCTGTACGTGCGTAAAACTGAACTATCAGTTCAAAATAATATTAAATCCTTTTGGAGTTTTGTTAATTCTAAGTGAAAAGCGCCTGGCTTACCAATAAAATACTTTACAAAGAAAATGCGGCAACGAGTGACGACAAAATTGCGAATTTATTTACAGACAAAACGGAGAAATTAGAGATCGACGGGACAGAATTTCGTGTCCAGAGTTTATGGGAACTATGATGCAGCCATGGAGTCGCAAAATTGGAAGATGATGGTGTTTCTTCGAGGGAATTCCGGTCGAGTTCAATCTCCGCGAGCACGATCGCGTACAAGCGGCCGGAACCGGAACAGAATTCTACGGCGGCCGTGGAACGAGATTCCGCTCGCGGAAATTGCAACTTTACGTGGCGGTGAAGTGGTTTTCTCGGGTGTGCGGCGCTGCTCGGAATCGATGGCGGATATCGCGTGCCAACCGAGGACAGAACAGAGCAGTCTGAAAATATTTCCACGCACTTTACGGCCGGCCGAAACCTCGTCCACGGCCACCTGTAGAATAAATAACGAGCTTGCGGATTTGAACGGCACGTGACACGTGCTAGATCGGCCGGATGTGCCGGATGGGCATATGCGGATTATGGAAACGGCCGCAGACGAATTTGATCGCTCGACCTGTGGCAATTGCGCCACCGAAAGACGCCACTTGGAAATGTAGACCTTGAAATTAACATCGTGATTAGTTGCAGAGATCCTTGAAATTTTCCTCACAATTTTATAGAGGCATTTACTTATCTGTTCAGAAATTTATTCACGATACAAACAGCTGCACGTATTCGTGTAACGAATGCGCACCGTTCAGAAAATTTGAACAGTGAGAATGGAGAACCACAATTAACATTCAATTCTGTAGGAAGTGGAGTTCTACTATAGCGTTAAAAACAGGGAGGACTGTGTAGCTGTGTTTCCATTTTGTTCGGAACCCGGCAGAACCCTCGACAAAGCGAGCACGTTTCCGCTAGATCGCCGTTACCGTAAATTACTCCATGGAAAGCCGGATTTGCATAAACATCCGCAGTCCAGTTGTTGCTACATTAATTCCAAGAGAAGGTTGCTCGTTTTGAGGTCAGAACGTCGGGGGCGAGCACGGCCAGGCTGTGTGTTCTGCACGAGAAATCCTGTTTTCCGATTGCAAACGCGAACCGGGAAGGTAAAGTCAACTTGCAAACCACCAGGACAATGAACATCGGAAAAATCTAAAAATCCTCGCAAAAGAAAGGGCGTGTGACTCACCCTGTATATCTCCCTTAAACAATTTTAATCGATTGGATCGTCTGAAATTATCGAGGAAAGTACAGCGAAAATATTCTGAAGAAGAGTGTCGAAAAATTTGGACGAGCAATTTTAGCTACAATTTATAAATGACGACGCGTAAGCGAGATTAAAAATAATTCCACTCATTGGAATCGTTGAACCCGAGGAAAGAAGGCCGAACAAAGAAAAGGTGGCCACGAATGTCCGTAATTCGTGGACTGGGGAAACCGGGTGCAGTTGCATTTGCAGTCGCAGCTGCAGTCACAGCGGCCAGTAGCCATTGACGTGCCGCTAACGAAACGGGCAAACGAGTACCTGCAGAACGCGATCAATACTCCGTACACGAGTGCACACTGCACACTGGTCGGAGCACGTGTTCCCGTTTGTTTTGTTCTTTGCCCCCTGCAGCTCGCGCGAGCCCGAACGAAGCTGTTGCAGTTCGTCTCTTTAACCCGGCTGCCCTTCTTTCGGAGCCCTTTTACGCTCGCCCGCATCCTCGTTTCTTCGATGATTCTCCGGAGGAACTGTTTCCAACCAAGTTTCCTCGAAAGTGCTTTTTACTCGAGAAAATCGCAAGAACGTTGTCGCCACGTTCTGATACCGAAGTCTACCCACACGTACTCAATATTACGTACATATTGAAAGAGAGGAAGGAACAGTGTGGATAAAAACGATGATGTGAAGACCGAAGCATCACAAAGACAATAGAATGATATAAAATTTTGTGTTTTCTATCATTAATAGATTACCAGCAAGTTTACAAATTAATTTAACTCCACGTTCCGACCCCTGTATGGATCATCTTCAAGAGAGACATTTTCAGTTAAAAAAATTTTTTTGTTGCCACAGCAAGTACGTGTGCTATAAATTTCTTTTTTCTGCGATATTTTTACACAGCTGTGTCGCAATATATTTTTTCAAATTTCACTAAAAATGTATTATTTTTTCATACGCAAAAATGTCTCTCTTGAATTAATTTGCAAACTTGCTGGTAATCTATTAATGATCGAACCGTGCGCCGAAAACACAAAATTTAATATTATTACATTTTCGATCGAGAAGAATTTCGATTTAACAGTAGAATCATGTATTATTCTCAACTTGCTAAAATTATTTGACCCTTATAGAAGGAACAAAGTACATATAGAAAGAAAGGAAGGAACAGTGTGGATAAAGGCTGAAGAATGGTAACGTGTAGACTGAAGCATCGCAAAGACAGTAGAATGATGTACAGTAAAGTATCGTTTACTGTCCAACAACCTGTGCTCTGCGCGGACAGTGATTGCATACCGACATTATTTTTTATGACTGCGTCTACCGCACCGGCCGCGCCGAGAATTCAAAAGAAAGTCGAACATAGAAAAGGACAGCATGACAGTGGAGTGGGTAGGCACTGGACAATGATCGCGTACCCGACCGCGGACAATAAACAAAACTCTTTACTGTATTATTTTCAACTTGCTAAAATTATTTAACTCTCATCTCACGAAGTAAAGCTGCCCGTCGGTAAACAATTATTTGTCGAGGTATTTAAATTCAAATTGATGTGTCGCATTTACATCTTAAGTTTCTCGGTTATGTATTTCGCATTGAAAAAATAAACGTCACGAAGTTTTGGGAAAATTCTCCTAGAAATAACGGAACGGTATAAAAACGAGGATTAAAGAGGAAATGCATATTTATGAAACTTCCCCGTGTTACAATTGACTCGGACAATTCTCATTTTGCATAAAGAACCGCAGTCCATTCATGAAGTTGAAAAGTGTCGGTCATGTTACCGTGTCCCAGCTGTTTTTCTTGCAATAAACAATATTAATCGCGTTTCCAAGAGCGAAACAAGACATTGTGCAGCTGTCACAATAAAGGGAAGCATTTCAGTGGATGAAAAGAGTACGCGACGGTTCACATGAGCGGTGGCATGTAACCGGCACGACGTTTTGACGCTTGTACGTGGCATTTCGGTTAGTTGAACAACGGTGTATTATGATTAGGACACCGCGGAAACAATGCCTCGTGTCCATTAGCCGGTCAACTAACTCGACGTACAGTTTCATGCTAAACAGCTAATTTGCCGCGTTAATTTATGCCTCTCGATTAAACGGTTCGTATACCAGGGTCTCGAACAATCGATGTACCCGGTCTACACGGTGTCCCGCGTTGCATCGCGATGCATTTCTTCCCGCGCCGCCGTTCCCCTACGTCCGACCGTTTGTCCTCGGATTACGAGATGCACTCCCGCGCGCGGTAATCGATGCACCCGGACTGCGTTCTTAAGACTCGCATAATTGAGCGAACAAAGCTACTCAATGGTTTGAAATTGAGTAAATTTAACTCGAAGGTCACAAATTGTCCCGTGAACTGATCATCTTTTCTGAAATTAAGACCGCGAGATTACACACTCTTCACCCGCGCTCAACTGATTTCACGGCACTCTAAGGCCCAACAGGTTTCTGCCTGCAAATCCGCTTTAAAAGAGCAGTTTTAAGACACACTCGACTGGAATACGCTGAAACTCTCGCAAAACGTGCGCGTTGCACTTTGATCAGCAGCATCGATCAATAGAATAATTTCCAGGGATATTAAAGATGCATCTTCGCAGTACCCCGATTGCATCGAAATTCTTATTACCCCGTGCGCCGGCTGAGTGCATCCTACTGCGCGTCGCTGCGAACGCGTTTCGTTATCGTCGCGCCGCATCGGGCAAAATGAATATGTTAATTACTCAAAAACAACCCAGCTTATGACAGCTCGGTGCACGCGGACCCGCAACGGAAATTGCTTTTCCTTTCTTCCCGTCGCGTCGTGTCGCGCGTCGGCTAGTGATCGATATCCGCTTCATATCCAGAAACCTATTCGTCCCCTAAATTGTCTCCCCCCCCCCCCTCTGCATCGATATCCCTGACCATTAATATGTCAGCTACACCTGCACTCTCAACAGTTTTGTATTAATTTCACCAGTCGCTCGTCGATGGGTTTTAGATTACCCTTTCCGGATGGAATTCTGTTCTACGAGAAAAACCGTCAAAACTGCTATATATTTTCAAAGAATCTCTGTTCCGTCTATCGCGTTTAAATGCTCCTGCCAGTTCTGGTTATAAAATGTCCGATCTATGAGAATAATAGAGATGCTCTGATTCGCAAACTTTGCAACAAGGGTTACTTTCCATTCTATACAATAGATTCTTTATTGTTAGTGTTGTGCTCGAAAATGTTCATATATATTGTCTCAATCCTAGTTTATATAATCTTTGTAATGTTTGCATGCACAGTAGGGTGGACCTTAGTTATACTTGGTGAAAATTATTTTGTCGAATTTTTTTTGGGACACGGAATAAGGGGATCGGATAAGGGGAAGCGCTGCCGCATCGACTTTGAAATTTTTTTAATTTTGTAACTCGATTTTCTCCATTGTAGTATAACATTAGTATATATTTTTTATATATCGTTGAATTTGTCTTTTTACGCGGTATAATAATGTAGAAACAAAATGTAGCATTAATTTTTAAGAAAAATTCGTGACCTTAAAATCTCAAAAATTAACTAAAAAAAATTTTTTCTCATATTTAATTTCATAAACAATACAACTTTTGTCTAAGAAACTTTTTTATATTTTTATAAATAGCGAAAATATATTTTGCACACATTATTTTTGCGTCGTGTCACAATTCTAGAGGGTGTCCCGAAAAAAATTCGAAAGTCAAAAAATAAGGTCCACCCTAATGCACAGGCATGTACACGCTGCTAATAATCCCATGTAGGTTTTTATAGGTTAATAAAAAAAAAGATTCTGGTTATAAACACAGGAAAACCGGCGGTCTACCGACGACACTCGATTATCCTTGTAATTGACACGGCAAAGTAGAAAATTAGCGTTGCATTGCACCGGGGGCGAGCGTTCATTTATCAATCGGACGTGGAAAATCAGAGAACGCGAGAACGCTGTTACGATGATGGTTTCGGCTGGTCTCCCTGGAGGAGCGTGTCATCCTTGTGCAAGAATGGGACCGTGTTACGGCCAGCAACAAATGGAATGTGTTTCCCGATGAAATTCTCCCCGGTGAAATGGAACGGTTATTCGGTGGGAACACGGACGAGAGAGAAACGAGAGAAAGGCGGGAAGAGAGAAAGAGGGGAGGGAGCGGAGAGGGAAGTTTGTATCTGGAGCAACGGTATCAATGTTCGGGCAGCACTCGTGCGGGTCCAAGAGGTTAAGCCGAGTTTGCACGGCAACGTAAACTCGGGCGCGCGCCGCAGGTGGGCTACTGCACGTGCGCGGCCAGCAGAAATCCGGCGAAATTCGATCGATTCCGGCGAAAGGAGGAAGGTTCGACGTACATTCGGGTGTAATCGAGCTACCCTCTACCCGGCAACCGCTACCCCGCGCCTCTGCACTCGGCACTCTCGGCAAAACTCTCTGCAGTCTCTGCACTCTGTGCACTCGGCCCGGCCGTTCGCACCGTCCTAGAATCGAGCGCGAGCCCTAAGAAACCGAGTGGTCTCTTGACCCCGATATATCGCTGCTGGGCTGCGTTTTCTTCGCGCGATCGAAACCCGACCTTGGCTTCGAGACCGATGCGCCCGGGTTCGAGAGCAGCTCACCCTCCCTCCTACTTCTCTTCCCACTCTTTCTCCTTCTCCTCGTTCCGCTGCCTCTTCTCCATCACTCGCAACCCCGCAAACCATCCCTGGACCTATCACCGGAGCAACGACGCCTCTTGCACCGTCACGATCATCGAACCAATCACCCCTCCGCTATCGAGAGCCAGATACAGGATGATGTGCTTCAGATTGCGAGCCCGCCTCGCGCCCGGAAATTGTGTCGGACCGGAGACCACCTCGGTCCAAATCTTCCCCAGCTATCGTAAACAGGTTCTCCGATTTTTTTGTTGTTGTTGTTTCAGAATTATTTACTTCGTCAGTTAGCGAGAGTTTCATTCTAATGTAGACATTTTTAGTTTGGTTCTCTTCGTTGCTCTCGTTGTTCGAGGAATTTCATTCCGATGAAATGTTCGACTTGAAGAATTTCTCCTGCTCAAAGTGTGAAAGCTAAGCAACGTTGAGTTTTGAAAATCCCCAGGCTGTTGATAGGGAATTGATTGAAAATAGAGGATACGAGGTTGAGTATCTCTGATGGGGTAGTATTGACCCGTACACAGGGGGTAAGCGATTCCGTGGAAAGAGTAATGGCCACCTTTGTCCTCGCCACGCTGTCTACCTCGAGCTTCGCGTTTAATTAAGAACAAACCGGCGCGGCGGCCGGGTGCAGCGAGATCTCGCTAAACCAATCGATTGGTCGCGTGAAATCGTATTACCATGGCCAATCAATCGTCCCTCTGCATTTCATAGGGCAAATCCCCATGTTATTAGCAGATTGCGGATCTTTACGCATCTATGAAAGAATTAGTTCGGAGAAATATGAAACGATAATAGATTAGAAAAATTCAAGAATATGTTAAGGGATGAAATCATTATTACTTATTGTGTTTATTTATGTTTATTTTTCTGAAAATGTTGTTTTAATTTTTTTCCAATATTTTTCCCTTAAATAAAACGAGAACTAACCTTCTTCCAATTTTTTCATCTAAATTAGAAAAATCATGCAGCGAAGCGTTGATAATTTTATTGAAACTATTGACAGATTTAAGTAACGATACAACTATCGAGCACCTAAAGCGATTAAAATATTTTAGCTGATCAAAATGACAAGGTACTATTTATCTAGGTTTCGTGCAATTTTCATTGCACTACGTGTTTGGATAAAGAAATTTATCGAATCATTTCCCATGTAAGCAACGTCATAATTTCAATAATTATGAAATGAAAAATGTAATACCGATCATCTGACCGGCAGTTTAGTGTTAAAATTATCGATAAACGCTTCCCCATTTGCTTTCTACTTCGTACAACCGATGCGGAAAATGTTTACTTCGATATTTAATCAATAAATAGTTCCTGCTTTCTTCCAGAACAGGTTCTGATCATTTTCACGGGAAATTTAATTGGACGTGGGAAAAGCGGACATTCAGCGGCTCTTTGAGCGACCAGGCCAAATTAATCGATTCCCTAAACGTTCAGTAACACGTGCTCCGTGAGTCGCACGATTTTTCCTGTTTTCCCCCACGATGTACATAGACTTTAGAAAAACGAAATTATCGAGTGGGCACACAGGTTTCACCGGGGGCTGCTCGCGTTGCTGCATCGAGCGTGTGTTCGGTGGGATGCACGGGCTTCGTTACGTATAATTTCGTTAAAGTTGAAAACAGACGGCTTCTCGGGTGCCGGACAAAACGACAACATTGTTGCAAACGCTTCGATCATTATGTAATCAACACGTGCAATCCGCAGAGATCGTGATTCGACTTATCATTTCCGGGTAACAAACAAGAAAACTCCCCGCGAATGAACACAGTTGCTTTACTTTGGGTCCTTAACAATCCCAAGAAAAATATCTTGTAAACAGGAGCCAAGTTCCTATGGCCGCAAAAAGTTGTGAGATCACAAAATACGGCCAAGTTCGTTAGCTTAGAAATACCTCTTGCAATACTGAAAAAAGCGTTTGTAAAAATTAGTTTAAAGAACGCTATTTAATTTTTAAAGAGTTACATGGAGGGCTAAATTACTCAAACTTGTCCGCTACCTAACACCTTTCATGGCCATTGGTTTAAAAAGTAACGGCCAAATTTGAGTAATTTAGCCCTCCATGTAACTCTTTAAAAATTAAATAGCGTTCTTTTAAACTAATTTTCACTAACGCTTTTTTCAGTATTTCAAGAGCTATTTCTAAGCTAACGGACTTGACCGTATTTTGTTTGATCTCGCAACTTTTTATGGCCATAGAGAACTTGGCTCCTGTTTACAGGATGTTTTTCAAGTAGGTCTTACTCTTATCCCTGATTCATTAAATCCTAAACATTTTTTCACTGTTCTCGAGATACCGCCATTTTTTTTAATTCAAAAGACTACTATCACATCGATTGTGCCATTATTTTTTGTACATATCCCTTCTTTATTATTGGACGAGTAGTCTTTAATTTTTCTCTTTTATTTTTTATTTATTGTAAATAATACTTACGTAAAACGACTTCAGTCCGTCTATAATAATTATTTTTCTTTTTTGAAGTTCCGGGAACTTATTTCGAGATATTCATTGAGTTACCGTTTGGGAATCAAGTTCGTAGAAGGCTGAATATTTTTGTTTCGCCGAGGAGTTTTCGCGTCGATACGTTCGTTCCGCTCGAAAACTTCTGCGACGACTCACGCTCGCTCGCCGACTGAACCTTGCAAGTTCACTGAATAAGTGATATATCGTGGGCTTCTATAGCGCGCTCGCGATCGATCAACGTTCGTAAAAAATCACGCGTCCCTAACGAGTCCCCGTGAACGTAGAAAAAGATAACCGAGCGGTCGACAGACCAGGAAAAACTTTGGATTCTATGGTAAACTCTGGGTTTGGCCTTTCAACAATTTTCCTCGATCGTTAAAATTTTCCACGTCTCATGTGCAATATTTTTTTTCAACGTCGTATATCCGCCCGAAATGAGAAACAGAATTATTCATAGCGATTAATAGGCTACGGATCTGTATGCATTTATGAAGAAACTAGTCGGGCGAATTATAAAAGAGTAAGAGTTCAAGAAAATTCAAGAATGCTGTACCGTTGCTTTTAATGTGACAAAGTCGTTAAGGGATGAAATCAAATTTTATGTTATTTCCCGCGATCGATGCGAAACATTTTTATTTTCCAGAAAGATCCGCAGTCCAGTGGGTAGACATTTCACGGAATTTTGTTTCAGTTGAACTCGTTTCGATCGACAGCTAATTATCGAAATCACAAGCGAGTACGTAACACAAGATAGAGAGGTTCGAATCTTAGACAATCTGGTTTCGCAATTACAAACTGTTCTTGCGGCGCTCGATCCCCGCTTGTCGGCGTGCTGTTAATTCTCGCGCGATTACGTAACCAGCCTTCTAACTCGAAAATTATTGTTGTGATACGGATAATCGAACAGCCGATAAAGACCGGGCATCGCAAATTGACGCATGCTCGCTCGGAAGTTCTAACGAACGGCTTTACATTTTAATAAAAAGAAAAATGTTGGCTCGAGAGCCCGCCAACGAGTGATTAGAGGAGGCGAGGCGAACGCTGTAATTTCAGTAGTCACAACAGATATGCCAGCTCACTCGTTTCGGGACAATGACGAAGATTGCACGCGCACCGATGTTTTTCTATTTCTTTTCGGAAGCCGTGGGAACCGGGAGCTGTAATAAAACTGTACGTCATTCAATCACTCGTTTTAACCGTGAATGTCTCAACGATTATTAACGATCGAACAATTTTATATGCGTTGTATACTGACGATCCGATCTGTGGCGGATTAACGGACTAAGCGGCCGCTTAGGGCCCCGGATGCTTCTGGGTGCCCCGCGCTTGGATTAGAAAATGTTTAGCTTGTCAAATTATGTAACAGCGCTGGCTACCATGGACAGACATATGTGCTAAAAAAAGTCATTCATTTTGATTACTTTCCTCCAAACTTTTTTTGGGCCACGAAATTGTTGACCGCTTAGGGCCCCGGATGCTTCTGAGTACCCGGGCTTGGATTAGAAAATGTTTAGCTTGTCAAATTATGTAACAGCGCTGGCTACCATGGACAGACATATGTGCTAAAAAAGTCATTCATTTTGATTACTTTCCTCCAAACTTTTTTTGGGCCACGAAATTGTTGACCGCTTAGGGCCCCCACTTGTCTTGATCCGCCACTGGATCCGGTCTAGAATGACACCTCCCAGCGAGGAACACGAACGATCTTGGAAAACTGTTGGCCAGCCGAGTTCAACTCAACTTTCGATCCGAGTTCCAGGAAACGACACTTTCCTACTGCTTCCCAGGGATGTTCCCGAGAAAAGAAATTTTCTCGAACGATCGGCCCGGGAGAGCGCTATCCGGGAAGAAGTTAACGAAGACCGGCTCGGACAGTGTCTTCGAACTTGTGGCGCAATCGGGCGAATCCACGTTCGAGTGCAAGCCGAGAATGCGGAGAAACAATGTCTCCGTTCGGGAATAAAGCGAAAATTTCTCGACTTCAGCGATAAGTGGGAACTTACTGATGAGTCCTCTAGCGGGTCTAGGGCGAAACACATCCTTTCTTTTCCTCGTATTAAAACAGTTTTAATAGCTAACGTGGTTCTTGAACCGGAAGATTCAAATCAGAATCCAGCGTTTAGTATTCCTACAAAATAGCTATTTGTTGTGTAGAAAAATGATCGAACCGTTGCGCCGAGAATAAAGTTCATAATATCCGAAAGATAAATTACGATCGATAAACTTACGATAAAATTACGATCACTGCAACTCTCCCTAAAATTTAATCGATAAAGGGACAACTGGACTGGTAGAACAAGTAAGAATAAGGACTCGATCTTGTAATTTTCGTGGTTGGCACGTTCAGCCCTTGTGTAGCCAACACAGACAAGAAAGCGAATGAATAAATACGTGATAAAATATTACAAAATTTCTGCGAATGTTCATTCGTTACAGACTGATAAAATTAATTTAGTCTTCAAATGAGATATTGCGCAAACATGTTACATACAAAAGGTTTTAAACAATCTCTACATTTTGGTTGGGTAAATAGTGGTTACTGTTAAACCTCGAACCAGGCGTTAACAATAATTTCGGCCACGAGAACCGGGCTTTCAGCCCAGTGTGCTCTTTCGAGGAGATAATTTGATGCGAAAATAATTTTGTTCCCGATAGTTTAAAGCAAAGTTATCCGTGTATTTTTCTGTGGATATCGGAAACGGTCACCGGGAAAGTTTCGTCCCACGCGGTGCGGAGAATCAGGTGTCTGAAAGGATCGATCCGATTTCGAGGAAAGAAGGGGTGTTGCGTGGGAGGAAAGACGAGCAGTGTAACGTCGAGGGTTCGGTGTCCGATTAGTCAGGATTTTCGAGTGTAGGCAGTGTGCAGGACACAGGACACAGGATGTGTAGAAGGTCGCGGTCGATGGGTAATAGCGTACGTAATCCAAAGCGCACTTCCGTTATGCAGTTGAAAATTAGCCGGCCGATGAATAGCGGAGCGGCGGTGGTGGGCTTCAATCAACGAGCGAAGAATGATACGACTTCAACAAAACTGCAACTAACCCTCTGTTACACCGCACGCCCACATCCTCCGCAAAGCGGTCTCGCCCGAACCATTATAAAAACGACGAGACAAGCGACTCCGGTGCATACTGTGCTCGCGAAAAGTGTCGAACGCCAGTCGGAAAACAGAGACGCGCGCACCGAAACAGAAACCAAAGATCCGAGATGGCTACCAAACACGGTCTGCTGTTCTTCGGCCTCGTGTGCCTGCAGGCTGCCCTCGTTCGTGCCGTGGTAAGCTTGCTAAGCCCCATACAACACTCGTAACAATCCCTATGGATAGGATCGAACCCACAATTTTATTCGGGACCGCAATCAAGGAATAAATATATCGTGTTCGATCAAATTTCTCAATTCGAAAGTCAAACAAGCTTCGAGTGGCTACAGGCTGCTCTCGTGAGTGCCGTGATAAGCTTGCTCCCATGTGAAGGAAGCAAACTCGCAATTTTATTTGGAACCGCACTCGAGGAATAATCATTTCGTGCTCCATAAAATTTCTGAATTCAAAAGTCAAAGTAACCTCGAGTATCTACAAGCAGCCCTCGTCCGTGCCGCGGTAAGCTTGCCAAGCCCCATAGAGCCCCCGCAACAACCCCTACGGATAGGAAGCGAACTCGCAATTTTAGTTGGTACCGTCCTCAAAGAATAAATGTTTCGTTTCCGCAGAAATTTCTCAATTCTAAAGTGAAAATAGCCTCGAGTGGAAAGAGTCAATTCGTAATTACTTGATAGCGAAGTGTTCACCTTACGCTGTCATCTAGTTAATTGATTAATTGATATTCAATGGCAGTCATTCTGAATGTACATCGTTTTCTGTGGCAGCCGTGTAACGCGTCGACGAGCGAACTCTCGAGACTGCGAGCCTTTTGCAATTATTTTCCCAATAGACATTTCGCAAGCAGTATATCTAGATTCATCATTCGCCGCGAATGTAGTTCGTTACCGTTCACCTAATATTACCAGCACGAATTTTTGTCGGAGCGAGCGAACGTTCGTTCATTTAATCTAAACGCATCATTAGGTAACCAACGAAGTTCGTGCCGTTCGAATCGATAGAGATCAATGATACAACGATACCGCATTCGGAAACACAGTCGCCTTCGAATTCTATTATCTCAACGATCTAACGATCTTTATATTCATTCTCCGTGAATGCTTTTTCTTTCGTGCAGTTTAAGTGTGAATATGTAAAATACAAGAACAGCTGTACAGGAAATGCTATTTTTACTTGATAGTTTACGAGCAAAGATTTTCCGATTGGAAACAAGACTCTTTTTCTGTTACTTCCACCAGTGTTTATTTTCACCGTAGTCGTTAGTTCGGTTCTCCGGTAAATAAGCTTTTCACTCGAGCATACCCGAGCTCGCTTTTAATTGATACGGTGCGGCGTGTACGCGTACAGTTTAGTAATGACGAAACCTAGAAGCAGCACGAACTTTCTTGTTTTTCCGATAGCTCCGATTGATTACTTCGGAGACGTTAATCCAAGTGCCTGCTACGACAGGTATTCACATCACGTTTATTATTTAACGTTGCTTCCCCTTTCAAAATTTCAAATAAAACTTCATCGAGACTGCAAGGATTCATTCAAGGGAAATTGTTCGGTACATCTACTGCTTGGAGCACAGAATGATGGGTAACTGGTGGTAGAATTGAAACATGAGTGATTCTAGTCGCTCGAAGCTTTCGAAAAATCTACACGAAGATATTTGAAGCATCAATGGGGAACAAAAATATCGAAAGCAATTCTCGATCGGCCACGCAGTTTTCTAATCGTCGCGTGTTCCTAATTAACGTATCGGAATACGAAACGGTCTGCGCCCGACGGATTCGTTCGTGACAATATCGAGCCGCGTGCTCGCCCGGAAATAACGAGACGAATGCCCGGTGCGAGAGACCGGCGCGGCCGATCGATAAC
This sequence comes from Lasioglossum zephyrum, assembly GCA_028455615.1. Classification (NCBI taxonomy): domain Eukaryota; kingdom Metazoa; phylum Arthropoda; class Insecta; order Hymenoptera; family Halictidae; genus Lasioglossum; species Lasioglossum zephyrum. The sequence goes on along the minus strand of CM052323.1, from coordinate 627,959 downwards.
CGGGGGCAAGTGGATTCGAGATTAGAGGGGAACCTCTAATTGGAGCGTGTCAAGTCGAGCGGGTGCAGTTGCATCGGCACGCTGCTGTTCTTCCGGTTCTTTCGCCTTCCTTTCTCCTCCTCTCTCTCTCTCTTTTTCTCTCTTTTTCTCGTGTCTCTTTTACCATAGTTCCTTGCCGATGTTTACCCGGCCACGAGCCGCGATAGAACGCGAGCAAGAGTATCGATCGAAATTCAAATGGGCACGCGGGGAGCGCGCCGTTACGTAAACTGCACCCGGAAACGTAGACACTAGCCTAGACCAGCGGGCTCGCTGCCTCGCTTTTCGTTTCTTTCATTACGAGCCAAAATCTCAAGCTGGCTGACTTCCCCTTCGATCAAATTGACCGATCGATGGGCCTGTGGATCCTAAATCCTGGAAACTTCTCGTTCACCCCTTAAACCTCGCATCCCCGAATCAGACTGGGAACCTTCGAGTTCAATATAATATTTTGGACACTTGGAACACGGCAAAAATTTTTGGAAGGTTTGCTGAAATATTTTCGAGCGACTATCTTGAGCCTGTAAAATTGAAATGTTCGGAGCATTGTATTTGCAACCCTTGAAGGAGGTACACTTATCCCTAACTAATTTTTCGAGGGAACGCAAGCTTTGCCAACTACCAACCTCCCAACGGTATATTATACTTCGTTTCCATCCCCCATTTCGAGTAGAACGTTTCCACCGCGGGTTCGAGAAGCTCAATGCAGGCTACGAGAGAGATCGATTGCCCTAATCGACGAGGGGACGATAAGATAATGGAAGCCGCGCAACGCGACGGGTTGATTGCAAAAGAAAAATGTAAAATAGCAGGAATCGGGCTCTGAAAATAGCTGGTTTCGCTCCCGAGAGTAAAGTCAAGGAGATGTCGAACGTGAACGAGCTTGTTCGCCCAGGGCAATGATTCTCGGGCAACCGGTTATTATTTTGATTCTGTTCGTAGCCAGACTGGGTGCCACCGGAAGTCATCGACATGGTGCAGGATGACAAGGAACGGTGCATGCAGGAACACGGCACAACGGAAGGTTAGTGCCACGATTTCTAAGAACCGAAGCTCTGACACGCGTGGAAAATGATTACCGTTCTCCACAAGCTGTCGATTTGTGTAAAATAGAATACAGTAAAGTCGCGATCTAGCTCCCTGAGGATCTCCACGATCACTCTCCATGCGCCTACCTCTTCCACTACGTTCGACATCGTTTTCATTGGTTCGACAAGAACAGTGATTTCGGTATTTTAAGGTGAGATAAAAAACCTAATCTTTTTATTCAAGCAATAAAATTTAATCGATAAAATATTTTCCATTTTGCTCGATGATCTCTTGCCAAAATATAAATGATGGCAAAAGATGAATGAACAAAATGGAAAATATTTGATCGATTAAAGTTTATTGCTTGAATAAAAAACTTAGGTATTTTATCTCACCTTAAAATACCGAAATCACTTTCTTGTCAACCTGATGCTTTCGGTGCGGTCGACGCAGTCATAAAAAACTAGTTTCCCTACACTGGCCTACACGATCTCTGTCCCTGCTCGGAACAGGCTATGGGAGCTAGATCGCGACTTTACTGTAATGAAAATTGGTCAAATTATGTACGAATATTATCTGTGACCTCGGGTTTCAGAACAGATCCAACAGGTGGCGCAAGGAAACATACCGAACGATAAGTCAATCACGTGTTACATGTACTGTCTACTGGAGGCGTTCAGTTTGGTAAGATCACATTTTACCTTTGAACGAACGATTCCATTTGCACCGATCTATTCACAAACGAGCCGTTCTGTTTAGGTCGACGACGAAGCTAACTTGGAAGGGGACATGTTGATGGGATTACTGCCGGAGCACCTCCAGGACACGGCGGAAAAAGTTATGGGGAAATGCACCCCTGGAGGTACGCGCTTCTTATTCCTACGACCGCGAAAACTTCCACCGATTTTAACCCCTTTCCGGTCCGAACTACTTTCTCCCCTTTATTCCAAAACTTACTTCAACGTCATTCCATTTAACCCTCACAAGCTCCTGAAAAATAGCTGCATAAAAGAGACTAGGATAACAATTCACCAATTTTTGTTTCACACGTTAAATCAACACATTGTGTTTCATTTATAGCGTCACATTTTAAAGAAATACATCTCGCGACGTAAGCATAAAAGGATCAATAATTTTACAGTATGTGAAAATATTTAACAGGTGAATTAAGTGAATTTTTACCCTGATATGTCTTTATTTTCACGTAAAATCAAACGGAGGATTGAAAAGACTTACATATTTGCCAGAAATGCATAAAGATCCAGTGTTTAGACATTGCATACGATTGTGGCATTGCTGATAACCACACTGTAAATTATTCAAATTGTCGCGAAAGTTAATGTCGAGTTTAGCTGGACATAGAATCGGAAAGAGTTGAGCAGGCGGACAGGTAAAATTCGTTCCGTTTCTGTTCTAACGTGAACTGGGTTTTTTCAGCTGGCGCCGACAACTGCGAAAGGATGCACAGTATTGCTGTGTGCGTGTACCAGAGTGTACCAGAGGTGAGTCTCGTCGCATTCATGAACTTATTAGCTAGATCGAAAGGTGTCGAATAACTTTTTTGGCAAGTTTTAACCTTCAGTTACTCGCACGCCACTTTCTGCACAACTGGCTAACATTATCAGACTCCAACATAAATAAATTTTTATTCAATACAATAACTACTTTAATGCAAAATGAATATTTGCTAGTCTGCATAACTGGTTAGATTGAACTTGATGAGAGTCCAATATAAATGCGAAATTTACTCAATACAACTACTTTACTGCAAAATAAATATTTGCTAGCTCTTGTCGACACCTTTGTTTACGCTTGAAGCATTGATCTGAAAGTTTGGAGATCGGAAGTACTATATGCGAGTAAATAAAAGTTAATCCCGACAGAAATGAATGTCGCTTTACGACACGCAATTAACATCGCTGCTTATCGATGCGTACCGCTAACTGTCAGTGGTTTATTGGCTATTAAATGGACCTGCAGAGCCACGTCGCCGGATGTTGAATCGGACGTCGAGTCTCTTGCAAGATCGTTGCAACGATCGTTATTAGACTGCGGATATTTATGCAAAACAGATCTTGTCTCAGGTCGTGTTTGTTGCGAATGCATAAAATCCGCAGTGCAATGACGATTCTCAGAAATTCGACTGTAACGATTTCTGACTCGCTGTTTCGGCAAAAGTCACGAGATGCATCGACGATCGCAAAAAAAACTGTCGAGCACGCGTTGCGAACGTATGGCCATTGCGTCGATGCATCTCGTAAATACGAGAGTTGTAACAGTTAGCATGCACTCGGTAGCAAACTAACAACTACACGGTCGCATATAGAAGCAGTCGCAAACGAAACTGTGCAGGGAAAGCGTGCAGAGGCCGTTCTAGAACGGTCGAAAGATAGTTCGCTAAAGACGTGGGAGAGAAGTTGTAAGAAAAACCCGTGGTTTCGTTGCAGCTGTGGTTCATCGTCTAAATTGTTTCCACTGGACCAGCGAGAGAAGGCGGTTGAATCGTGACACGGAGAATTGAGAAACCAGAAACCGATCGGAAGGATCCTACCCCCGTCTACCGACCGGCAACGAAATCAGCGCACGCGAAGCAAACCCAATTATTTGTACAATCCGTTCTGTACAGGTACTGTAGTTCACCTAGGATAAATCATTCAAGCTCCACTATCGAACTGTAAATCTGACTATCGAAAGACAAAAATATAATATCGAACGAAACAGAAACCAAATAGAGACGATGAAATCAAAACTGACACGAATCTCGCATTTATGCTCTGGTTAACCCTCTGTCTATATTTCTATTCAATTAAATGATTCCCGAACGCTCCTCGGCTGAATGTTTTAGATTCCTGCTAAATTTTCTCATCGCTCTGTAACTGCGTCGTTGTTTGATGCGCTCGATAGTCCGCGTTAGAACAATGAAATTTATTCAATAGCTCGTATGAAGACCTTGCTGCAAACCCTGGGTAGTCAACTCTTTTCGTAAAACTGTACACAAAACTGTCGCAGTTCTATACGTTTTCTTATCTGTGGGCGGGTAAAGAAGTATCACAGTACTTATGGCAAGTGTACTTTGTAAGTCAAATGGACGAGAAATACGTCATCAACTACCGTGGCCGATATCTAATTAAATATATTACGGTTTAACCAAGCTTTTCTGTTCAACTAATAATTCTATCTGATTTGTTCGTTTGTCGTATCACAGTTTTCAAGAAATTTGAGTTTGAAAAAACAAAACATATTTTTCAAATTTGACCAAATATTGTGATGTTATTAAAAAGATATTGTACTGTTCTTTACGGTAAAAGATTCTCTAGACTTTCCCGAATCCAGTGATGTGCAATAGTAATACATTATGATTGTTTAAACACGTTTAATCAATCATTAAAGACGGAGAAGCACCACTTTTGCACCGTTTTTTGATGATATTTTTTAATTTATCTGAAAAAATAAGGGTCCAACGGAAAATCGAACTGCACCACGCGATAGAGCAGACTTTTATCTTGAGAAACCACCTTTTCAAGTTTCCAACGTCGACGTATTTTTCTAACTAGAAAACAAAATATCCGTGCCCGACATGAGTTGCCGCCAGTGACGTTCAACACTAGAGCGAGCGTTCCACAAACCATCATAATATATTACTATTGCACATCACTGGATTCGGGAAAGTCTAGAGAATCTTTTGCTGTAAAGAACAATACAATATATTTTATAATAACATCACAATATTTGCTCAGAGTCGGAAAATACGTTTTGTTTTTTCAAACTCAAATTTCTCGAAAACTGTGCATCTAGGAGTAAAAATTAAGGTCAGATTACGTGAACAGAAACGTGAAAAAACAGTTTGAATTTGTTGGACCGTGTAATGTACAACGGATTAACCAGAATTTTCCGAGGAGTGTGCGTGGGTGCATTGAGGAAATTTATTTGGCGACGCGGCTAACAACCGAGGTTACGTAAATACGGTTCGATTAGCGACCGGCCGATCGTGGGTAGAATTTTCCGTGACAATCTAATTCGCGAGTTATCCCGGCACCGCCCGGTCCAGATTACATGTTTACAAGAGTTTCGGCCCGGTTCCCCGCGTACCGTTCTCGCGGGAATGACACGCGGAGTCCTCTAACGAGGAAGCCTAAGTGGTATCCTCAATCGGTCGGAATAATTTTCTAATCACCGGGCCCGGACAGCGACGCCTGCTCTTACGCAATACGTTCGCTATGCCAACGTGTCAGTTTTACTCGATCGGGGAAATCCGCTTTGGGCGACGCGAATCATCGGCGCGACCTGCTGCGTCGTCGGATCGCCACAGATCGAAACAATGTACGAGAGTCGATCGGACTTCGACCCGAACCTCGCAGCTCGTTAAAATTCATTCGAACCGGTTGGTCGCGTCTCGAAGATGCCAGAGGCGATGTGAATCCTCGACGCAACGATCGTATGTACAGTAAATCCTTAAATACTGTCCAACATGCGTATTCTGGACGGACAGCGTTTGCAAATATGACTTTATTGTTCAATTTATGACTGCGTCTACCGCGCCGAGCGAGACTTCAATAGAGAGCTGAACATCATTGGCCAAAAGTCAATTTTCGAAGTTCAATATCTTGAAACACTTTTTTGAATATAAAATAAAACTTCAAACCATCAAAATCCAAATATATTATCCATTTCAGATAATTGTGTAACCGAGGGTAACGTTCTAAAGACAAAATTCTGAAATTCAAAGTGAAACTAATTATTCGAAGACCACATTATAGAGCATTATAGTATAACAGGTTTGACTAAATGTTTTATATTATATTAATAGGCGTGTTTTCATTATTTAATTAGTTTTCCAGAATTATTTGATCCAAGTACAAATGCTGCAATACAAAGTTTAAATTACAATTTAAATTACAATTTAAACTTTGTCTATTTAATTTTGACCACGAAGAACGAGTTTTCAGACCATATGTGCTTGGTGTCGAATCCACTATTTTGAATTTTTCATTTTTCCAATGACATGTTGACTTCTGGCCAGTAAAATCGCGTTCCTGGACCGCTGTGTGCAGCGTTGACAGGCAGTGGAGTGAGTAGACACTGAACAACGACTCCGGGCAGTACATATTTAGAGTTTTACTGTATTTTTACCACATTTTTATTAGCTCGCTTTATTATCTGTCTGTCTGTTCGGTAGAAATCTTGCAATTGATTTTAAACTAACTTCGCGATGAGCTAGAGACTTGAAACTTTCAACATAGCTCAAAACTGGATGACAATGCAACATTAAAAAAAACTTTTAAAAAAGACTATGCGTTTAGGATTTAACAATATTTTTAAATATTTTCCTTGAGTTATGACTGTGTCTATCGTACCGAGCGAGACTTCAATAGAGAGCCGAACTGAGTAGGCACTGGACAACACGTTTACGTAGACGATTCCGGACAGCATTTAAAGTTTTACTGTACCTATTTTCGGTGAACGCTAGAGACACTACCTACTCCTACGCAAACGTGTCGGGGGGCTGTTGCCTTAATTGATCGCCGCGCGACGATGAAATCCTGTCGATCAGAAGTTGTCGACTCGAGACGAGACCGTGGAATACGGTTCGCTCGATTCTCGTCGTGCGCGACTTCAATTAGGACATTCTGTCATGCATGATCGTGCAGAAACATCGCAGAAAAGAAAACGGGGTGTGCTCTGGGACTTCGGTGGCTCCGAGAGAAGTTCGTTGATCGCTGTGTTTGGTGAAGCGGAGTAGTTGCGGCGGGTGAACGGTTTCGTGAAAGGAGAAGATCGTACAGGATCGGTGATAAGCGAGGTTTCTTCGTTGATTGAAAGAGACCAGATAAACGTTTCAGTGTATCTCGAATTGTTCGAACGAGTTCGGTATAGCGAGTCTACCGTCTTCAATCGTATTATACGAAGTCTAGCGAATGGAAGAGGGTGGATAATTAAGACGTGCACAAGTGAAACGATGAAAGGGTTCGTATGTAGGGAACAAAGTATACGAGTTCCGATGGAAGCGAAATTATTAGGTGTACAAATTAATCCGTGCTCCTCGAAAACAATCGATAGTAACTCGATTGCGGATCCAAATCTTTCAGCTGACAAGTTGATACGAAATAAAAATTGCCTGCATCGATTGCATCGCATAGAAACGAAATTGGAATGTTATTTCTTAATGATTTTAATGGTGACGTCATCAATTACTAAAATTTTCCAACAATTTTGCTATAACTGTCTAATCTAATGATAATTATTTATCAGACGAAAGAAATACGCGGAAAAATGAACTAGAAATTCCAGAAGGGCTACGAATCGATTCGTACACCGTGTATATGAACGAAGACAGAGAGAGACGAAGAAATGTACGAAGAATGGAAGATGTACGAGCGATTTCAGAATAAGCAGCAAGACGAACGAGTAGAAAAATAAAGGGAACAGAGAAAAGGGCTCGGTGGAAGCGTAGAAAAAAAAAGAGCACGCGAGTAGAAAGATAACAATGGGTTCGGAGAGTCTACTGTGATGGATATCGATCGTGTTCCGCGAGTTCCGTGAACGTGGCCGACGATGAACGGTAGATCCCGATCGCGAGACAGAGAAATCGGAAGAAGAGCGGCGCGTCCCGTGCACGGAGAAAAATCTTGAAACGTCTATTTTTACACGGCGACTGGAAATAGTCGGTTTTAATGAAAGGAGGCACGCGATCGGTGGCCCGTACGTTGCTCCAGTCATGACTCACGCTTCGAACGCGAACCCGCAACAAGTAGAGGTCCCCCATAATATCCCCCGTAATTGATCGCTCCGATCAGCACCGCCGGGATTTTAATATCACCGATTTAAGGCTTCCACCCGTGTGTTGCGAAGCTCCATCGCGTCGGGGAAGCTGCGAGTATCGTTTTCCCGAAAAAACAGCGAAACGGAGTCCGAAGGCAAAACAGAGAAAACAGAAACTGCTTATTCGAGCGGAACAAAAGGATCCACAAAGGGTGGAAATAGACTTTCCACTTTGTACCCGAAAGAATGTTAACTGTAATATCGAATGCAAGGCAAACGAGAAGGAGGAGAGCGACAAATAAACGATAATGTATTCGGCCGTGAAAATTACGTTCGCCGCTGTGAGCACGATGTTTAAATAATTCCATGAAAATTTGCTGAGAGTCTTTGTACCTCTTGCGAAGAGAAAAGGGTGAAACGATATGAATTTTTCGGGAGAGAGAACTCTGAGCTACGAACTGTGAGAGGATCGTTCGATGATCGAGCACAAGGATCTCTGAAGGAGCTGCACTATCGGTTCTGCGGAAAGACAGGCATGGTGGATATATGCAGCCGATAAGAAATCGACGGGGAGTTGCGACGGTGGCCAGCGGTGGGATCGAGTTTCATACAGATCGCCGTGGATCAATTAATTCAGCAGCGATGCTTGATTCCGTTGCATCGGTATTTCTGGAACTAATGTATCTTTCATGCGGCTCGACGTGTGCTTCCCCTCCGTGTACGTTGCTGCAACGATTCCGACCAAGAATCTTCGAAGAAGCGTCATCTTCGGGAAGCACAGTCCTAAATGATAGTCTCTTGTCTTCGAATAGTTCCTACTCGGTGTTGTTCCACCGATCGATAAATTGAATAACGTAGCAGGAAATAGCTGCTCGATGAAACATTACCATTTGCAACTATGTCAATCTCGAATTTAGCTTAGACGGTCGAATTTTTCAATTTGACGGATTTAATAATGAGCTTCGATCGCGGAGCGATGCAGAGATGGATATAGGTTAACGCGTGAAATGGAAGCATGAGATCCGACTGGAAATGTGACAGGAAGGAGAGAACAATCGTTGCTACTTTGTTATCGTATGCATCTGGGTATAACGAAAGGTTAATAATCGAATGATCCAATGCGGTTGTCCAACGCAATGTGGGAAACTCGAACGATAGCATCTCGTTACCCTTTCGAGAATCTCTTTCCTTTTTATAAAACGAGCGTCATCGTGGCGAGAAATTAATATTGAAATCGAATTTGAATTCGAATATTCATCGCTCGCGTATATTGCTTTAACAGCACTCTCGGCTGACGCTTCTGTTGATTAGGCGCCGCGAACGCTCGCCTACAAGATCGATTCTGGAAGTCGAGTTCGCGGGAAACGAATCTCCGCGCTTATCTCTCTCGACGAACGATCGATCAACTTTTTCTCTCTCTCTCTCTCTCTCTCGTACCGCGAACAAGACCACCCGGTATAGGTATCGGGGATTGGTGCGCGCACGCGAAACTGCGGTCTTCAATGGGAAAGTTCAAACGAAGCGACACTTTATCGTTAACTTCATCAATTTTATCAAAGCAATTACGATCGGGCTGCCGGTTAAGTCGTTAATGCGTTTGCGGTAAACGTTCTTTGATCAAAGAAATCCCTGCGGAGCCGTTGGTTGCTTACAGCTGCGTTACTTCCGGACCAATGATTTCCGAAGAAGTTGCTCCAACTATACATATACCCACCGATTAAATCAGAGTTTGCCGTTCGCGATTTAATGTACTTGTTCGAGTAATTAGTTCGCCGGGCAAAATCGTTTCTCGGATAGAAGGTCTCCGGGCGAGATCGCTTAAATTAATCGAGAGAGAGAGAGATCGATATATGAAAACGAAAGGCGAGAAAAATAGAGAAAAGAGTGTTGAACTTTGAAGGGATGCAAAGAGTATTCGATAAATTTTTCAATCGGTCGAACGGAAATCACGAAACTCTTACGCGGTTTACGTCTATTCAGATATCTATGTAAATCATTCGGTGATCATTAGACCGCGGAAACGTAGACCGCCTATGAATTAATTTACCGCAACCGGAATCGAAACAAAAAGACAGTCTACTCTGTTAGCAGTTGCGCCGAGTTGCACATAAAACAGAGACCTCGTTAGACTTTATGACAGTTTTTACCGCGACGAATGCTAGGCGCCTCGTGTCAACCGTAAAATCCGCGGAACGATGATCACGTGTCAACTGTTCGATTGAACACCCAGGTACGTCGGAAGAACACTGGTCCGACGAAATTAACCCTTGGACGAACTTCGGAAGCGCAACTGTTCGCTTCGCTCGTTCAATGTATTGCTTTACTGGTTCGGTAGAGGAAAATCGAGTTTGCTTCGCAGTGTTAGAAACGCTGCGAGGTAATGGAAAATTAAAATCATCTTAACACTCTGCTGGCGGGAGAGTTTCACTGGAAACCGTGCGCTCCGTTTGTAACGTGCACGAACCTGGAGGAAAAAGCTTGAGAAATATATTTTTTGGGTCGCATTGCGGAATGTCCTAATATTTTCTCATCCTTAGTTAAGAAAGACGTAACTGACATCCTAGGATGTTTCGCAAAAGTTTCTCGCAGGAACATGAACAAATTTTTCAAAGAACTATAGGAACCACTGAGTAACCTACTAAAAGCGATTGGAATGTTTTAGCTTACGAGAATGACAAGGCTCTACTTATTTCGATTTCGTGCAATTTGTATTACAATATGGAGTCTGGAAATAGTCCGTGGTTTTTGCCTGGGAAGCATCAGTCTACCCGTATTACAATATGTATTCAATTCCCATAGAAGCAACTTGATCGTTTCAATAATTGCAAGATGAAAAAAATAAATAAAACCGGCAGTGAGTAGGTTCACTGTTAACGCTCGGACGGGTTCCAGTGATTACTTCGAATTGAAGGCTGTTTAATTTCTAGATGAAGTATGTTTAACCCTTTGCACTCGGAACTGTTTTAACTCGAATATTAAACAATTTCTTCCAACAAAATAATTCCATGTCACATGATCTTTATCTTTTCATGGATATAAACTTGATGTAATAACTGATACATAAATGCTTAATAGTTGATTAGTAAACTGTGGATATATTCACGCCTTCCGAAAATTTTCCCAAATGCTTAGAACATAAAATTCGACAGGAATCAATACAATTTTTACTTCCACTTTATTCCACTTTACGAATTTATGATTTCGGCGCAAGGTTCGATCAATTTTACACAAGGCAGCAAATGTGCAATTATTTATAAATGTATCTTGACGTTTCGATCCCTATGTGGATCATTTTCATAAAGAACATATATTGCGTCTAAAAATAATGTAAAAGAATTATAATATGGCAAATAAATTTAAAACACAGCCAGGTCAATCAACAGGATCAACAAAATTAATGTACTTACTTGCTGCATAACAAAAAGAGAAAAAAAACATATAAAACAAACACTAAGAAATACCACTTTCTAACAAATTCGTCTAGAAAAATTGCATAAACATCCGCAGATTAGATAGCAACATATTTTCGAATAATGTAAATGTGATTCGTTCGATCGAGTGCCAAGGGTTGAAAGAACAACCGTTCGGTTTGTGAATGCGAAGACGATGAAGTGATACGAAGGATGATGTCCCCGTCGCTGGCCACTTGTGAAAGGTAGCGAGACAGTGTGTGGGTGTGTTGATGGGGTTGTGTGCGCAGAGGGAGAGCAAAAGGTGCGCAACTAAAGAAGACGAAAGGATATATTATAGAACAGCTACTAGACACAGCGAACTAGACTCGGTGTTAGATGGGCAAGTTATACCTTAAGGTCGATCGAGTGTAGAGCGGCGGTGTGCGTCGATGCGTGCTCTTTCGCGTCGTTCCCGCAATTCGCGTTGTTGTTTACGTTCGGCAGAGAGCCGCCCGGCCTGAACTGATTCACCAGGTTAATGTGCAGGTGTTTCCCGCTGGACTGCGGTGGGCTGGCGCCGGCACTCTGCACGGACAGCGGGGTCTCCAGAACCCCGGATGATCCCGTGGGACTGGCGCCCACCGAGCTGCTCGCCGAGGCGACCTAAGCAGGTCCATCGTTCATACCGTTCATGCTGCCGTAGATCGCCGCTTCCTCCTTGCACAACATGCACCTTAGGGTGCTTCTAAGTTATACTTGGAGGAAAATCTTCGAGATACAATGCACGCCATCCTCCGGAATTGTTCCTTTAGGTGAGAAAAAAATTTCTGCAAAGCTAGAGATCGATTGGATAAAAGGATTGCGTGGCACATTTTGAAAATTTTCAATTGCACCTTAACTAGGGACTGTGGCATATCGTTGGATTTGTCTTTTTTCGGAATAGGAACATGGAAAAATTATATGACCTCCTTTAAATAAAAATCACAATGACCTTGAAATTTCGAAAATATGATTTACAAAAAAAAATTTATTCTGTCATATTTGCACTGTTCGACAAGGTAAATATAATGACAGAAAAAAACATTTTTTGGACATCATATTTTCACGATTTCAAGGTCAACGTTATTTTTAACCCCTTAACCTACCATTTACGTTCCAACAACCTGGGTCCAAAACGTAATATTTACATTTGGCCCGACCGATATACTATGGGCCAGGCCCGTAATAATCAGTTTTGACCCGAATACAAGACCACGTGTCTCACCCGTAGTTGTAGGTTAAGGGGTTAATCAAAGGAGATCATATATTTTTTCCATATTCCTATTCAGAAAAAAAGACAAATCCAACGATGTGCCATAGTGCCTAGTTATGGTGAAATTGAAAACTTTCAATTGAAATTCGCCACGCGATCCTTTTATCCGATCGATCTCAAACTTTCAACAAATATTTTTCTCGCCTAAAGAAACAATTCTGGAGAGTGGCGTGCATTGTACTCGTTGGTGAAAAATTAAGAAGCACTCTAATGCACCTAGATCGTCAAACGATCCGTATCTCGCTTTGACGATCCACGGCAACCTTCTCGTCCTCGCACCCTGTGTACGCGCGATAACGCTCGAGTCATTTTTCTCTCTCTCACACACACACACATACACACATTCATTCTCTCTCTCTCTCTTTCTTTCTCTTTATTTGTTCTTTGATCCGCGCACACAGTGGCGCAGAAGACGAACAAGACCGTCAAGAAAGCAATAGTCAGCGGTCGGGCTTGAATCGGTTCTGAAAATAACAGTTCAACCCTAGAACTCCTGAACCTACGGAGTTCCTTCTCTTGCTCGACAAAATTTCGTCAAATTATTCACTGCCGCTTCGGCATTGCCAATTTCGGTTTGACAAAGACATATCATTAACAAATATGTTTCTTCTATAAATCGTATTTGTTGTTAATAACGAATGGTTAATATTATCGGCGCACGGTTCGATCGTTTTTCTTTTTTTAGCCCTGGGTATTACCCCATTATAAATTTTTAATCTATTACCTAGTGTTTCTTCAATTTGGTTTTTTCTTAGAAAAATTGGAAATGATAGAATTAGCTTCCCACGATCGAACCATGCGCCAATAACATTAACCATTCTTTCTATATCGTTAACCCCTTGCGCTGCGATTCTAAGACACTAAAATGGATAATTATCGGTGACAGGAAGATAGAATTTGCGGTTTAAAAGAATTAAGAGTTGTCTGTATCAATAATTTTGTATAGCCGAGAATTTTTGTGGCAACCACGCGTGTTTAATGCGTACGTTACAAGGCAAGGGGTTAAGAATACGGATTGCAAAGTCTCGGAGAGCCAACCCGACCGTTCAAGAAGTGAATAGTAAATTTCGAAGCGTTTGAACGATCGCGCACGGCGAGACCGTTTCTCTTGTGAACGCGAAGAAACGATTAGCCGGCCTGCGATCGATCAGCCGACCTGTACGGGACACCGTACGCAGGTCACGATAATGGAACACGATCTGCAAGAAACTTTCCATCTCCTCGAACAACCGTTCTAATTGCTCCGGGGATTCACGGGAAGCGCTCGGCGAACTTCCACCCGGAAATCAATAATATTCAGAAGCTCGAACAATCGGTTGCGCTTCGGAGAGGCGGGTTTCCGCGTGAATCCGCGGAACGTGAACGTTCGATTAAGGGATGGGGGATGATGGCACGACGTTGTTTCTTCGGCTCCTCGGCTCACGAAGATGTCCCATGCACGGGTTGCGTTTTCTACCGCAACCTCGACATTCCTTCTCAAGAACGATTCGATAAACAGGTTCTTATCTCTGTCCTTTTCTCCTAATCTCTCTGTGTGTGTGTGTGTCTCTCTCTCTCTGATTCTCTGTAACTTGTTCTGTCTCTCCCTCACTCTGACTCTTTCGTGCACACTTGGTATCTCACTCTCTCTTTCTGTCCCGTGTCCTCATCACCGAATTCGTTCCACGGCCGGATTCCAGCGCCCGATCGATCCGGTCGCGGTCGACTACAGAAATTTCGGAGACCCGTAGACAAATTTTTCGAGGAATGTAACGGGACTCGTGTCCCGGAAGATCGTACATTGGCCTCGGAGATCGAGGAAGACCCAGTGAAATTTATAGAAATTTTTATCTCTATCCGAAATCTCTAAGTATCGGAGGACGAACACGTTTCTGTCTACAGTGCTGTTTCTACTGTGTGTCGATTACGAGTCGCGTGGAATTACCGTTGTGTCGCGTTGTACAGGGTGTCCGGTGAAAGTGTGTACCCTTAGTCGCCGTATAAGACATCGAAGATACCGAAAAGTTTCTTGAAGGCAGTTAAACGCCACGAGCCGGAAAACTTTCGGCTGAAAGTTTGTTCGGACAATTTTTCCGGGGAACATTGAGACGAGAGCAAATGGCACGTGCGCGAGACGTGGGGTCCTAGCACGTTCGCCAGTTCTTTCAAATTGTAAACTCTCTGTTGTAATTGTTCATCCTGGATTGTTAACCCTCTGCACTCGAATGGGCTTTTTTCTGGGAAGTGGTACTCGCAAGAGCTACAGTTTTCATCTTACAATATCTTATATTATATTTTTCTTGAAAATGATCCATTTAGTGATCGAAACGTTGAGATGAATTAAATTGCAAATTTGCTGTTGTCTCTTAATGATCGAACCGTGAGCCGAAAACACAAAATGTATTATACATTACATTTTCGATCGAGAAGAATTTTACTTTGTTATGGTTTTCGTCTTACAATTATTGAAATTCTGAAGTTGCTCGCATGGGAATTGATTCGATATATTTCTTTGAATAAATAGAGTTTTTTCATTGTTGTAAGCTAAAACATTCTAATCGCTTTTAGAGCTTTTAGTGAAATGATGAAAGAGTTATAATTAAGGGAGCAAGCTATACGAGTCCGGATAGAAACGAATTTATCAGGTGTACCAATTAATCCGTGGTGGATCCTATCGTGGATCCAATCTTTCAACTAGCAAGTTGACGCAACATATAATATTGTCTACAACGATTGCAAGATATAGAAACGAAATTAGAGGAGAAGTCATAAATTGACGGATTCGATTTTGAAAATTTTCCAACGACATATTTTTTTTATATTAAATTACATTTTTCATGTTAGAATTAATGATATTATATAAATAGAGCCTTGTCATTTTTGTAAGCTAAAACATTTTAATCGCTTCAGAGCTCAGTAGGGTTTAGTGTTAATCATCCTAAATAAAGTAATTCTACCTCACGTCTAATATTTCTAATCTAATGTATGACAAGGATAATGTAAAAGAAGTCTCCAGTCTCAGTGCAAAGGGTTAACATAGTTTTTAAAATACGAATTTCAATGCGGTGGAAAGGATTTGCGATCACCGTGCGCCACCTGGAGTTCCAAACAATTCCGGTTGCCAAGCATAACGGCACGCGCTGCGCGATAAACGCAGAATGGTCTGCGTGTCTGCACGAATTGCATCACTTCTGCGGTGAAAGTACCCGGTTTTTCCCGCTCGGATACAACTTGTCCGCCAGTTCCGACCCACGATATCGGTCTCGCGAGCTGGCCCGTTCAACGTCGTCGTTTTCCAAATTGGGGAGTCGACCTAGAAATCGTCGACCCGATCGAACGTTCAAATCGAATCGGTCGATCGTTCACCATTCAAAGGAGACTCGATCGAACAAATCGGTTGATAAAAAATTGCAAACTAGCTTGCAAACACCGTGGCCTTTGGTTTCGGTTCGGTTGAACGGGGGAAAAGCGGATTTTTGCGTACTGCGTCGCTGTTTCTGTTTGCGCACGCGCCACGCTCCGTTCCTTGCACCGGTCGTTGTCCCATTTCACCCGAACACGCTCCGAGAAATTGTGTTTCTCCATATTTTTTAATCTCGCGGAGTGTTTCGATTCGCCGCGGCCAACGCTGCATGGGTTCACATCTTTACGTCCTGCCCGGCAACGTTTAAACTAACAAGGAACATCGCCCGGTTTCGATGAAACTTCGCGTTCGCGGTTTAGCCGAAATTATTCGTCCGGGCTTACGGGGTGAAACTACCCCTGGAAAGTCCAATCACCCGTATATCCTCGGATTCGAGACGTTCACGAGCGAAATCCCTGCTCCAGGCTAGGTTCTCTCGCAATTTCTTAACACTAAACCGTTTCACGATGGCTTTATATTATACAATTATTGGATTCGTGAATATTAATGGATGAAACGTCTCGTTTCCATGATGTCGAGGAAACGACGCTGTGTATCTTTATTATTCATGCGAAGCGTTTTATTTTTGAGACGTTTCATCGCTGGCGGACGGTGCTCAACTATGATAAATATAAAACACTCCATATTTTACACGGTTATAAAAAATCTAGATAATCTAATATACAAAAATCCAACTCACAGTATAAATATGTAGTTTTCAAAAACAAAAATGGCCGACGGAAGGAAATTAGATATTCTTGTAAAAATTGTTCTGTCACGTTATGCAAACTAACATTTAACATTTCTTTCGACCTAGAATAGTTTTTTTGTGATTATCAAATTGAGATAATACCTCATACAATACTTAAACGTTTAGCAATCGATTAGACACCAGCATTTTTAATAATGTAAACAATATTTTGAATAATGGTACAGCAATTTCTACTGGTGACTCTGAGTCGCCACTCGAGTGCTAAAATAAAGAGTATTTTATATTTATTATCTTCAAACACCTTCCACGAATGATGAGATGTCTTAGAGATCGATTACTTGTGTCAAATTTGCAAAGGAAAACACTTTCCGAACACAACAATTTACCAGATACTTTTAATGATTGAAAAATTCTAAATACAAAAAGTTTCAGCAGAATCGACGCTCCGATTTTTGTATATTAGATTATCTAGATTTTTTATAACCGTGTAAAATATGGAGTATTTTATATTTATCATCTTCAAACACCTTCCACGTATGATGAGATGCTTAGAGATCGATTACTTGTGTAAAATTTGCAAAGAAAAACACTTTCCGAAAACAACAATTTACCAGATACTTTTAATGATTACAAAATTCTAAATACAAAAAGTTTCAGCAGAATCGACGCTCGGGCGATGATCCCCGTAAGTCTCTCGTGACTTCGCTACACCCACTATTTTCGATTCATCTCTCGTTTCCATTGGAGAGACGAACGTGCGCGCTAGCGTGTTACGCATCGGTCGATTCGAGTGATTAATCGCCGCATCCGTAATCGTTATCGAGGCCGTTAACGGTGCAGTGATTCAGAGGCCTGCAGTTTGTCCGTTCGATTAAAAAATCCCGGTTCGGATCAGAGATCGTGCTCGAGCCGTGTTAAGCCGCGTCCCCACGTGGCCGGCGCGTGCCGTCACAGAAAGAAAAGAAAGAAGTACATTTATCGGACAAATCGTTTCGATTACAGGTATCAGCAGATATCAATTATTTCGTAGATGTTTTCGTGCTTCTATCGAGAAACCACTGGTCAGGAATGTCGAAGAAAGCGTCGGTCTACGTTTCAATCGAACAGCACGAGACAGAAATGTATCTTCTTTTTACCACGTTTTTATTAGCTCGCTTTCTTGTTTGCCTGTTCGGTGACAAATTTTGCAATTGATTTTAAACTAACTTCCTGATGAGCTAGACTCTTGAAATTGGATACATGGCTCGGAACTGGATGACAATGCATTATTAAAAAAAAAATTTTTTTGAAACTCTTATTTATTTTTAGAAAACGGAAGAATTCTCTCGACACGGTACTTCGTCAGTGATATCAGAGAGCATTTGCTTTGACGCTGCGTAATAGAGTTTCCAATGAAGTTTGCGCTTTTTGAATTTTAATGAAAATGTACGCGAACGGGATTTGCTCGGATTACGCGAATGTCCGAAAGATTTCTGTTTACGTTTCCCGTTATCGCCGAGAAGTCAGAAATGGCCGACTCGGAAGGAGATAAGTGAACAAAAGAAATGTTTTCTTTCGGCAAGAAGAGTGCAAAGATACGGGGAACCTCCGGGAAGATAGAATGCACAAAATTTTCGACCCTGATGTATCTCGACACGGAGACACGCGACTCGATCGACTCGCAGCCCACGGATATATCAGTTTCCCGACGCGACGGCTCCGTGCTACGCGCGTGCGGAAATCACCAGGCACAATGTATGTATGCAGAACATTCGACGAATTCGTGACTATCCGGCGTGGCAGCCGCAGTTTTGCAGTTTCGAAATGCAAACATTCGCCGATTGTGCAAATGCAAACATTTCTCGGCTGTGATCCACGCCTCTGCCAATTCCTAAACGAGTTCATTAAATGGTTCTACACTGTCTTGTCTATATTTATTTATATGTACGATTCCGTGTTGTGCCGGGTCTGGATATTAAATAAAAATGGACTGCAGATTTTTAAGTAAAATAAAACTTTTCCACGTTACGAACTATTTAAACCCTCAGCAAAAACTTTTTTTGTAATTCGTAATCCTTACTGCATGATTTTTTTAATTGGGACGGTAAAATTCGAAAAAGGTAATTTTTGTGTTTTATTTAAGGGAAAAATATTAAACCAACATTTAAAAAAAAAAACAGAAATAAACATGGTAAGAAAACACATTCTTAGTTTACTATATGCCAGATTAATTTCCTAAAAATGGAGAAACTTTATATCTGTTGTACGTCTATGTATATGTTCTCCAATAGATATACGTTAACAAAACGAATGTAGTATTTCATTTCGATTTAAAGGAAATCAATAGCATACATATTTATTGGATTCTATTCAGAATCTTCGTCACAAGTCCGACCCGATATTGTAAGGCAATGGGTTGATAAGTAAAAGATAATACAACGATATTATGAAATATTTCTCGGCTGTGATCCACGCCTTTGCCAATTCCTAAACGAGTTCATTAAATGCTTCTGACAACGCTGACTTGTCTATTCATTTATATGTACGATCCCGAGTTCTCCGATCTGGATATTATTGATAAGTAAAAATAAAAATATTCTACATTACAAGCTGCGTAATAAGTAAAAGATAATACAAAGATATTACGAAAGTCTTGGAATATCCGTGCTGTGTCGAACGTCGTCGTCTACACATTTTTGTGAGAAATGCATAAAATCCTCAGTCCAATTGTTAAATAAAACCATCCAACTCGAATATGTTTTCGTTGCCACGATTTTCGTATTACCGTCCATCGTGACAACGATAAAACAACGAAAACACGCGACGGAAAACGTTATTTTTCTTTTGGAAAAACAATGGACACATCTGGATCACGTAAAACGATTAACGTTGCAAGTGCAGGTTTTTTCCCGACTGCACAAATACTCCGTCCAACGAAACGCCGCGCGAAGGAATTGTTTATACACTCTTTTATGTAACGGCGTGTATCGGAACGGAGAATTATGCGTTGCACAGATAGCCGATATTTCCTGTAGAATGTAGAAAACAAAAAATTCCACGCAGTGCGATGCGGCGGGCCATCCGATTCGTAATGAGACTGTCATTTTAAAAAGCGGCTAACGCGCTCAAAGGATTAATTAGAAACTTTTAGTCGCGGGGATTACATCGCGTCCGCCGCGGGAAAATCTCGCTGGCCAAATCCAATAATTTCAAGGGAATCGGATCATTTTTCCAGAACGTTCGAAGCCTCCTCTCTAAGGTCGCGTGCTCCGTTACGGAAGGAGGCAAGACAGGTAAATTTCGGAAATGATAAAGAAACTAAATATCCGATCAAGTTCAGGTTTCTCAATTTATTTCAACAGATTACAAACAGTGATAATGATTTGAACTTCATTCACGTCGTGATCGAGATTGAATTTTCTCACTGTCGTCCTAATTCTTCAGCTCGATTGACTTTGTTCTTTTATTTAAATACATCAATTAGCTTGCATGAAAATGTCTGCATGTAACGTAAATTTAAAATCAAGATACCTTCTTGACACATAATGTAAATTTACTTCATTTCATAAGAATAAAAACTATTCAATTATCTTAAGAAAGAAAAAATATTAATTCCTCCTCTCGATTTCGATATGGTAATATCTGTTTAAATGGTATGAAAGTGCAGACAATTTCTTTTACGTGTACGTATGTATATCTATGCTATGTGTAAAGTTTCACAGAATACCAATGTATCACTTAACAATTATAGGAAACGCAAATGATAGTTCGAGAAACGTCTTAGAAATCTATTAAATTTGATAAGAACGCGATGTAACCAGCAATTTTGTCAGGTTCATCGTTCAACGGTTCGATCAAGTATCACCGTAAATGAGAACGTACGTGATCGAATCACAAGTGGAATAAATAAAAACATTCGTAAAAGTTAAGAGGAGGTATCCCGCTTAACAGTGTACATTTGTTCCCTGAATCGATTGCAAATTCCGCGACTAAGATATCTGCAAATTTTGATTGCAATCGCATTGATACAGATCGACATACGCGTACACGGTTTCGAGAGTGTCGTTCAAAGATCGACTTTGTACCTCCGAAAATAAGCGGAATCGCTTCAGGTCTTCCGTGTTTTATTCCAGAGACTCGTAACTCTCGTACGAGTAAGAAGAAACATTCGAATTTTTGATGACTGCGCGGTAATCTTTTAGCGAATCGAGCCGCTGCTCATCGGATAATTCGGTGCGAGCCGCTGGGGGCCACGGAAGAAAAATAAAGCGAGCGATCGGACCGAGCTGACCCGAGCCGAACCGAGTCGCGAGGAATTCAACGCGGACGAAGCTGGTGATCGTGCGATCACGCACACGCGTCGCGATAACGCGGCCACGATCTAACAATGAGTACGAAGTTACAACGTGTATCGCAGCTTCCGCGTTCAACAGAACACGCCGCCGTTACGTAATCGCGACACGGTTATCGGCGGCGGCGCGAAAAACGCGGCAATTCCACGCGATTCCCGCGACGTAATAACCGAAGCAACGCGACGCGACGCGACAAAGAGGGCGCTCGATGCACGAGCCTCGCGTCCCTCTTTTGGGTCTAATTCTGGGCCCGAACGCAACAAAAACCATTCGGATACCAATTTTGAAACTTTTCTCCTTTCCAGGATTACTAGGGTGCGACATGCTCCTCCTTATTTCTCGATAATGGGATTTTCCAATAGTTAAAAGCGTAAAAGATCAGTCTAGACCGCTATCTCCCTCGAAAATCCTACTTTTATGTTTACATGGTGTAATTTGCATTATACGGTACATCGTAGCTGTCACAGCTTTATGAAAGTATGCACTCGGAGCTACTTTAACTCGAAGATTAAACGTTTGTTCGATATTTCCATTCTCTATGATATTTTAAATTTCGTGAATATGAGATCGATGTAATAGCTCATATAATAACTCAATACTTGAACGTTCAGTAATTGATTAGATACCAACATATTTAACAATGTCAGCACTATTTTGAATAATCGAGAGTTAAGGTTCTTGTTGGACTACTATGAAAGTCTCCTAAAGGAATTTCAAGAAATAGGAATCGAATGTACATTTACTACTTCGTATATATTTAAGCAAATGCAAAGAAAATCGTGATG
Source organism: Lasioglossum zephyrum (assembly GCA_028455615.1). Lineage (NCBI taxonomy): Eukaryota > Metazoa > Arthropoda > Insecta > Hymenoptera > Halictidae > Lasioglossum > Lasioglossum zephyrum. The sequence goes on along the minus strand of CM052323.1, from coordinate 606,218 downwards.
CTTAAGGGGTTAAGTGTTTCGAAGACCTAACAAAATGGTCGGAGGCCCGGTGTAGCGCAGAAGGCGTGCCACGAAAGGTTTCGTAACTCGAGTTTGCCCTCGGTCTCGCGTGCGGCCTTTAAAGACACGTGGCGTCGTCCACGTGGGCTTCCGGCGACGGCGACGCGCTTACCGAAAGGTAAACACCGGAAGAAGTCCCGGGTACATTAACAATTGGAAACGAAAGCTACATTTTTATTCGCAAACGGGTTTCGAAAATAGCGACTGGCCACATCGGTCGTGGCGATAGGTCTGGGTTAGGTCACGCTGCCGTGAAAATAGAAACGCAATTGAATTCGGACCGATTCGGTGAGCAAACACACGCGCCGCGGCCGGTTCGACATGCCGGACCGCTTGAAACAACAACGAATGGGAAAACAATTAGACGGTGAGAGATCTAACCCCTTAAATGATCCGCAAAAATCAAGAGACTTGTCCAAAAGTAAAAAGTGGCGTACAAAATAAAGTGATCTAAGTGAAAATTAAAAGAAAAATTAGTCGAATAATGATAGAATGAATTTTATTCATTCATCGCGAAAATGAGTGTAATTTAAAACAGTAAAAACATTACAAGAATTTAAAACTATACTCTCGTATAATTCTCAATCTATTAAACATATTAAGAAAGCAAATAAATTTCTATTTCACTCCAGTTTGTCGCAATACAGGTAAACAAATTTTATTTCGCATAAAGATCGGTCGTCTACACATCACATTATTTCAAACTAAATTAATTCAACGTAATCAACATTATATGAAATTCATATATGCGCACAAATATAAATGTTGTTTATTACATTTCTTAAACGACGCTGATGAAATTCGGCGACGTAGTCGCTTCGAGTACCCGGTGTATCACAAATCTGCTGCAATTAGCGTGATCCCGTTCCCACGGCGATTTCGTATTTCCCGCCAAAAATTAAAATTACCAAATACCGTATAAACTTGAAAGAGAAACGGGTCTAAAATCGACACGACGAAACTCGTTCGTACTTCGCGCGAAAAATTCAAGCTCGTATCGCCTGTTATCCGGAATCAAAATTCTAATTCGACCGAGCTCGTGACGCAGTCCGATCGTGGCTAGCTAGATCTACTAGCGCGTGTTCGTGCGAAGTGATTTGACACGACGTGTTTCGCTTATGTTTCGCATAGGACCGGCTGCGATATAGTGACAGGAAAACTGGGACACGCGGTACATGTACCGTTGATTTGATCCTAAAGTTTAAATCCATTGCCATATAAGAGTCGCCTAATAACGAATCGGTTAACGGGCCCGTGGAGCGATCCGGCGCAGTGGCGCGGCGTGTAAATGAAACGCGTAAAAGTCGCGGCAACCTGTTCCTTTCTCGCGCGAGTAAATCCATTTCGAACGGACTCTGTCCCGAATGGAAACGGAGACACGTGATCCCGAAAGACGTAATTTAAACGTTTTCGTGGCAGCGCGTTTCGTGGTACGCGGAACATATGTACGTGTACTATGTATATCCGCGGTAACCCAACCTGACCGACAGTGGCAATCAGTGGAAATACCTCGAGGGCCGGTGAACGATAGGGCATAACTGGTCGAGAAGAATCGAACGAGTACGCGCACATTTTCGACGAGCAACAGTTCAACTGGATCGATCGCGAACAGCGAAGTATGTCGCGGCCGTTAGAAAAACACGAACGCCCCGTGGGCATCGTTTCCTATAATTTCGCATGATTCGGTATCGTACAGTGAAACTGTTTTCTCGCGCACGACACTCGGGGCAACCTCTGTCGCACGATTTCGATCGGCAGTAGCCACGTCGTCGTAGGAATTCGATCGAGGTATCGAGGCGATTCGTGTGCAGGGAAAATGTATCGCGCCGTTGCGGTCGATTCTCGAACGTGTCAGCAGGATGGACGCGATCGACGATCGTGTGTATGCACACGTCTGCATTTATTAGGAACTTGCAGGACGGACGACCACGGCGGACAAACGCACAACACGTTCGGCGTAGAGTACACTCGATAGCTTGTAGAACCGTTTCCATGCATATACGCACCCTCTCGCACGCATCGCGACCCGAGAGAGACACGTAGACGCACACATGTACAAGGCGACAACGACGGATAAGAAAGAGAGAGAGAGAAACAGTGTGGTAGCGCGAGCGAGTACACCTATGTGGTCGTGTGTAACCCAGCCACGCACTCATGTATACGCACGTTCGTACACCGAGGATACGAACACCACAGTCGCATAGAGACATAGGTATGTACACATAGCCGGACAACTGCGGCGCAACGAGGAGGGAGAAGAAGATAGATAGAGAACTAGAGAGAGAGAGAAAGAGAGCACTCGTTGTTGTTTACGTTCTTAACATCTGAGCCGAGGATAGTGCACAGAGCAGCATACCACGACGTGTCCCCCTCAATGGCAAGGACCTACTGGGATTTCCTTACTCTGCTTGTGACGTCCGAAACCTCTCGCATGATCGCCTCGAACGCTGCCCTCTCCTGCGCCTCCTTCTGATTGTGCAGCGCGATCTTGTCACTGAATTTTCGTGGATTCGCCATGATGGCTCGGGCCACTAGATTACTCTGACACACTCGCGAATATTTCTATACGTGCACCCACTCGACCCGTGGCGCGCCTCAGGCTGGTCGCGCGCGCGTCTACCTTTTTCCCACCGATCGCACCAATAAGGGCTCCGATAATTTACAACACACCGCACGTTAGAACCCGTAACCCACTGCCTTCTGGATGGCACTGCCGATCACTGATACGCAAGATTATGCGGCGCAGCGCGCCACGCGCATCGCGCAGGAGCCGCTTTTCGCGGGCCCATTGGTTGCATCGTACCCCCACCACTCTGTCGCACCCGCAATAAAAAACCAACGACACTTTTCCGGGGTGTTCCGAAATCTTAGCTTCTGCCGCCTGCTTGCCCCAGCCGTTTCGCGCGCGGTCGGTAAAACAGATCGAACAACCGCGAAACATGTTGTATTCTAGAGGCGGAACTACCGCCGTATTTCTACACAAACGTAAGTAACTCTTGTTGGTACGATCAGGTACGATACAATACGCGCCTTAGATAGTACTGGGCACCATCGACTAATTACTATTTCGTTGCTACATATTATCGAATATTTAGTCGATAGTTTTTAGTCGCCTGAAATTTTGTTTTAGTGGTTACGTCTAGATTGCCGGCTATAGTCTGTGCCTATGTCTATACGTCTCATCTCTCACAAATTATAATTTATCCTAAAATTTATAATTTATCCAAATTATAATAATATAATATAAAGGCATTGTGTTAGTGAACCTTTTAGAAAAATATCTGTTATTGACAGATATAATTATAAAATACTACTCTTTTTCTTTAGGTTATGATTAAAATTTTATTCCCATAAGTGCAATATATATAAGTATTGTTATTTAATAATTGTATAATATTTCTAGTATAATAATTGTTATTGATGCTACATACACATGCTTATTGAACGAATTATTCGATATAGCTAATGAGTGAACGTATTTTTGACAGTAAATCTTATAAAATCTATTCAAAATTCCCGCCCGTTAAACTTCAACAAATTTAGTCGATAGTTTAAATCGATGGTGCCCATCACATTTACACTTATAGTATCTTGTTCCAAGATTACATCGTCTACCAAATGACGGTTGTGGGCATAGTGCTCATTTTATTACTCGTACATTTTTACTTTACTCTTATTACTTTAAATAGTGCTAACTCGTTTCTCTCTTATAATTTGATAATATACTTGATAATATAAAGTCTGTATTTGTCTCCTCGCGACTTTCTTTATTTAAACATATACATTAATGCATAAATATAATTGTATACCTCGCTTTTATATGCTTTTATATCGCTATCTACTATTTTGAATTATCTTGTGGCGTGACTTGTGGGCAGACACTCCGTTATCTTGGAACACTATACCTGTCCCGGGTCTATAAGTATATGTGGTCTATGGTTGATATCAGGCTCAAAAATACCTGTTTTAAAAATCGAAATGGACGTTGTAACAGTTTCAAAAACCTGGTTGATGTCTCTAGATGTCAGTGGGCTGAAGAGACAGCGTACGAAAAGTTTGGAACGCCGACAAACGCGACAATATTTGAAATGTAATATTGCAGAACACGGTGATTCGGAAATACAGGTAGTTTCATAAAATAAATATTACTCGAAATGTTATTTCTATTGTTTCTGGATATTCGTATACATTAGAAACGAATTTTATGTTCATTTTTACCACGTTCTTGAAACGTACTTACAAACGCATGCGCGGTAGTGATTGTTCTTGAAAATTGCCAGAGTTTCTCATCTATAAAAGGGCTCTCTGACTTTTACGGGGTGTTCCTAAAAGCTAGCCTAATTCGCCTATTTATCAGCTGTTCTCTGTTCCACGTGGTGGATAGAAAGCAGGTTCTACAAGCGATGATGCTTTCTTTGTTTTATATCTAAGCTTTAGAAACACTGAAGATCTACTTCTTTTTCCATAAAATACCATTATTTCCCAACCATCCTTATGATAAACGAACTCTAAGTTTGATTTATGAAACGTAGAATTATTACGTCACTTTCACAATTAGTCTGCACCCGTCTATTCACGTCCTGATTTTTTAAAAATAAAACTTAGAGAGAATGTTTCAAAATGTTAAATATAAGAACATAAATTCACTACTGTAGGCTGTATATGCATATAAAAAAATAATTTAGTTGTTATTGATACTTTATTCTATCGTACGCATCTACTGTATCGATCGAGGAAAATATATTATTGACACATATTTCTGAATCATGCCAACGGAGACTATGCTTATTTTATACCTTCCTTGTATTACGCGACGAGAAAAGTTGAAACGATGACCACAGAATATTCTTTGAGAGAACTTGCAGAGAAGTAGTAGTCTTTCAATTAAATTGCGCGTTTAACATTTAACAATGTTAACAATGACACGGTTCGACCAAAACGCAACTATTGATTGTTTACCTACGAATATATATAAAGACTTAATTATCGCACTCAACAAAGATGCAGCATGGATAACATTAGCAAACCATGTAGCCGAACAACTTCAATATTCATGGTAATAATTATTATTGTAGTTCACAGGTAAAACTTCATAAGTCATATTTCAAAAAATTTCTATCTATCTTTTAACCGAGGAATATGACCTGCGTCGTTTTACATTTCACAGCAATAAAACTTTGTCGAATAGCAATAGTCAATAATTTCAATGTTTCCTATAATTTTGGATCTACAGTACATTATGGGTACAGTCCTTGAAGGACACAAGAGTACCGCAGCAGACTCCAGGAGAAAGACTGCTTTTCGAATTAAATATTAAAATGTGCACTATCGAGATGTTGGGTATATTATTAGATGATTGCGGACTCCATAACATCCTATCTATTATATCCGATCCAGGTATAATTTCAGCAGTTTAAACTTTCTTTAACATTAGAAATGAATGTTGTACATTTTCAGAACCTCTGCAAATTACTATGCACCCAATGGAACAGACAGGAACCAATATATTAAATATACCATTCGGACGTCACCTTAGATTATTTTGTAAAGCAGTAGGAATGCCACCTCCGAGTTACTCGTGGTATCATCAAAATATGCCCTTGCAACACTGCACTACCACAGAGCTAGACATTGCCATTGTTAGGTATGTCATCTTTGTGTTCTTAAGGCTTAGACCCTAAGTAGTCTTCGACTGCGTAGCAAATCTGATTCCATATATTTCAAAGTGTTTCCCAAGCAGGAGAATATAAATGTAAAGTGTCCCAGATTAGACACGACGGAATTCTTTTATCTACTTTGACTTCGAACTCTGTGTATGTGCAAATCTGTTCTGTACCTGTTACAATAGAGGAACAACCACACCCAGTCTTGGAAGTTAAAGAGGGAGAAGATTTTACGATATATTGTAAAGCTGGTGGAAATCCTGATCCACAATATCAATGGTTCCACGATAATACTAAATTAGAAGGAGCAACTACCAACGTACTGCATGTAAAGAAGCTGATATGTCCATTTGTTTACTGTATTATACTTGAACTGCATTAGCTCGCACATTTAACCACCAATAATTTCAGATAGAAAACTTTAGCTCCAAATATGAAGGGAAATATTACTGTCACGTTTATAACGATGTCAGTGAAGTTTACACAGATAAAACTCTTATTATGGTAATAGTTATAGATGTGTGTCAAGACTTCTTAGTATATTTCAATATATTAATAATTCAATATCGCCATTTAACAGACGCATCTTCCGAAATTGAAAGCAGTTGGAAAAAGAGCTTTGATTATCGTAAATGGGGACTATCATAGCCAAGAATGTCTTCTAACTCCAGCAAATGACGGTGCTTATATTGCTAAGCTGCTCAAAGAAATCGGTTTTGAGGTGATTTGTCTGAAAGATTTAACGATAACTCAAATGAAAAAGGCAATACAATTATTTAGCAAACACTTAGTCGGCGGTGTCTATGGTAAGACGAATAGATTTCCAAATACAAGAAAGGCAACATGAAACAATTGTTTGGTTCTGACAGGTTTATTCTATTTTGCCGGTCATGGCTTCAAGATGCAAGAGAGTTATATGCTTGCAGTAGACGCTCCGGAAATATATCTCAGGAAAGATGCTATATGCGAAAGTGAACTACTAGCGTCATTTCTTCAAAACGAGCCGGAATTATTGATTGTTATATTAGACATGTGCCAAATATTACCTTCCAAGCAAGTTATTTGTCCTCGTTTCAATCTGTTTTATTGTTTCGACGTTCCTTTAATAATGTATATTTGTAGGGAATTCAATACTGAAATTTATAACGAAGTGCCGACTGTAACCGAATACAAAAGTAAGAAAAATCTTAGAAATTTACTTCAAGCATATTCAACATCTGGTCACAGACCTAGTTATGAAAGAGTAAACAGTAAATATGGTTTATATATGGCTCATCTCGGTAAATACATTACCAAGGATATAACAGTTACAAAATTATTTGAAGAAGTAGGAAAATGTATGTCGATATGCAATTACACATGATGCATACATCATGCGCTTTGTATCTAAAGATTATCTTTATAATTCTAGCTATCGATAGTTGTTTCAAAGACGAGGAACGAAATCAAATTCCAATGTTTGCATCCTCCATTACGAAACCATTTCGATTAACCGACGCCATTCATAACAGTAATTCGAACTCTGTTTATATTACGTACAGATCTCTCTCATTACTTTTATTTTTACATAATAACATGTTGCAGATAATTATCTGGCTAGTATTAGTGATTACGGTAAACAAACGGTCCAAGTCAACTTCAAAAAAGCAAATATATGTGTGCCAGTTACTATATCGATTATGGAACCTTATTCGAATATACTCAAAATTGAAGTAGCTAGCTCTGAACATTTGCAAATACGCTTTTTGAATTCTGTTCCTATAGAACGGAACAATTTGTATCAAAATCCAAATAAAAACGAATGTTGGATTCACAATCCTCAAACCAACAAGGTAAATTTTTATGCTTCTCTCTTAAATTTTAAGTAATGGCATTCTTTTGATAACATTGAAACATTATAGGGGCCGCTAATCCTTTCTGTATCGAAACATGGAAAAATTCTGGGTGCAACGGAATTGCACATGCAAAATTTCACATCTCCTTTACTAAAGTTAATAGGCTGTTAAGTATACATACAATTACGTTTTTATTGTGTATCTTTTAAGAAAGAAAACAATATATGCGGCTATCATATAGAAATACAGTTAAATAAAAAGTGTTAAATTTCTTAATAAATACGTACATTTCTAACTCCACATTTCTCATGCGATTGCAGTAAAACACTAATCGACTTGAATCGAGAGGCAGGTCATGACTGAAAAAGAAAAAGGAAAGAGTTAATCTGCACTTTCGAATGTCGAATCGACAATATTTGCTGTACCGTAATTGAAAAATGATTGACTACTGTTGCTATCCATGGTCCTCCTATTCCATCTTTATAATTCCTTTGAAACGTGTAGTTACACACCATCAAACGCAGCATTTCATCTCCATTGTTATTTATAAACAATCTTTTATTTAAATCTTGGGGCGCCTCCACACCTGGCATAGTAGGCACATAATAGCCCAATTGTGAAATCTCGAGAATAAAATCGCAATCTACAATAAACTCACATAAAATTAAACGTATTAAAATCTGATACAGCAGACTCCCTCCTATCCGGTTTGTTGCAATATTATTTAGGAAAAATGGGTCTTCGCTTCTCTCAATATTTCACAGACTAAAATTGTTGTCAGCTAAAATTATTGTCAGTCAAATCTGGAGTCTGTGAAAACCTGTGTGATTGATTTTCATGGGACATAGAGATATTAAGAGGGAGTCTACTGTACTATCATTCTTTTGCGGCATGTATTTAGAAAAGCAATATTTTTTATAACTTAATTGTATTACCTGAAACTCTACCATCTTTGACAGTCATATTATAATTGGCATACCACGCCAGAGTTTTATCACATATTGTAATTAATTTCCTCTGTGCACTTGCCAAGCTTTCAACTTTCTTCTTTATTATTTCTATTGTCATGTCATCTACCAGACCGTGCAGGTTTTCATAATTTCGTAAAGCTAACGCCAACGATATTAGCTTAATCGCCTATAACAAATACAATTTCCTTTACTCGAATGATTTATTATAAAATAAACATTTGGATAATCGTTACTCATTTAAATTGGTCCTTCTCCGATCCTTAACTTTATATTAAATGTACTACCTTTGTTCCACATTATGGCACACATATTTAAATATCCTTGTTATTAGCCTTCGTTTATAATTAATATAACTGATTAGGTGGCTGACCTAATTACAGATTGGTACGTATGTACGAATAAAGAAAAACTTAGTTGCAATGAGAGTTTACTTGTGTTGTTCGAATGTAGTAAACACATCCTGCAATGCTTTAAATTATGTAGAATTCAATAAAGAAATGAAGTGTGTATAATAATATGGGACAGAGGTGATATAATAAATTAGTTAAAGTACCATACATGCTTTGTTCCAGCCGAAAACTCCTGAAGGTTAAACGTTTTGTCGAGAGACTGTCGAACGTACAGGTTAAATAGGAATTGTTTATACCAATAAAAGAGCGATGGAAGCTTAATAAGCGGAATATTCATTAACGGTGGTAGAAAACAGCTTTCGTTGGTCGCATTACTGAATGGCCGGTAATACGCTCTATAATTCTGGTTTATTAAGTCGCTATAATTTACATTCGCAGAATGTTGTATTACTTTTCTGTCGATTCGAGTTCTACTACTGACAAGAAAGCTCGCGAATTGACGTGCTTGCGAACGAAGTGCTCGTTTTGTGAATATCAAAGAGAACATTTTGTATAAAATTTCATTTCAGTACGAACCAAGAACCCACGTAGATTTTGGTTATGATTTTGGTTACCTAACCTATACGATTTGTATACTATATAAGTATAAGTACTTAATGTGATTGTCTGCTCACTATAACTTAACGTATAAATCTATTATTAATTCTAAATATAGAATATTTCAATCAAAAGACTTGTATTTTCAAATAAATATATATTTGTATATATACACGATACTTTTAACCAATATTTTTTCAATGTGAAACCATTGAGTATATATATGGTTGCAGAGTTACATACAATCACGAAGATCTTTTGAATCTGTGCTATTTATATATAGAAAGAGTTCGCTGTTTGATATGAACAGTGTGTTATTATTTACTTCTAGAGATGTCGTTGAACGCAGTGTTTTCAGTGTTTTCCTTAGTATAATTGAAAGTAACACCCGTTTACCTGTTCTGAGAATTACTAATAAAAACACGACGTCTCCAGAAGTAAATAATAACAGATAATATAACTATAGACTGCGGATGTTTATGCAATTTTGCAAGTGGAATCAAATAGAATGTTATCGTCAGTGACAATAACCTTTGTAGATAAAAAATTAATAAAAATCGTACCAAATTCTATTGAACTTTCTATTCTAATATTTTTTAAAAACTTTCTTACCCCATAAATGCATAAAGATTCGCAGCCTAATAATAACAGTCTGTATGATTTCATATAACACATATAATTATTTCGTTTACCGACTAGCCTTTCTCCTCCATAATTCAAATCTCCTGCCATGATATCGATACGCGGTGCGATCTACGATCGACCTATCACAACAAAGCGTCAAACAATTTGAAATTGATCGGAAGGACTAGCCTAAACATAAACAACATGGCAGACAAGACGAACGCAATAATATGCGTAAAAAATAGAAGCTAATGAATCGATAATTCAACTATGCGCCGTCGCAACATTCTTCTATGCGACTAGGTGTTCAGCCTTCACGATTGCACCGATAAAAATTTCTATCCACAAAAGTATGTCGACCGAGAAGGTAGGTTATGTGTTATTCAAACTTTCGCAGCGCAACTATTGTTTTATCTTCTTAATTGTCGCAAGTGACATATGAGATTATTATTATCACGAGATCGATCTCTATGTCGACATATTTCAAATCGAAAATGAAAGGAGGATAAACTCGTTTGATCCAATGGTACATTCAGTTGTCAAATTGTTGTATGCAGGTATTGTACCAACTGTATCAACCTCACGGTTCTGGTACAGTGTTCATCTCTTGGCGACCCGGTAACAGTACTCATTTAGCAACCACTGGCTATGATTCCTCGGTTGCTATTTTCGATAGGCAAGGTGACCTACAAGAACGTATTCACATTTCTGGTTTGTGCACTGGATTCGGATGGGACTCGGACGGAGATCTGTTGGCTGTTATATCGCAAAATTCTTCTACTATCGTATTATGGGATGCAACGACTGGAAAGAAATCTCAAATAGATGCCGGCGTCAGGGATAACTTGACGTGCATAATGTGGGCAAAGAGAACCTGTTTATTAGCTGTAGGAACGCAGAAGGGAAATCTAGTTCTTTACGATCATATAAATGCCAAGTATGTACGCCTCTCTCACAATTAAGTGCATTATTGTACATTTTCCAGGCAATAGACTCATTGATTTATCAATTAATAGAAGGACACCAATCCTGGGGAAACATAAAAGACGTATAACGTGTGGTGCTTGGTCTTATGAGGGACTTTTGGCTCTTGCCAGCGAAGACAAAGCTTTAACTATTAGCACAAGCGACGGAGACACACGCCGTGAAATCCCTCTCCAAGGTGATCCATCTGATATTCAGTTCAATGAAATGAAAATGGATCACAGAATTGGGGGTGAAAATACAGTACGACTCTTTTTCACATTACTTCGTTAAACGTAGCTGGCCGCAAGATGCTATTAATTTCCTATCATTCATTAGGTATCTCTTGTTATTAATAAAACCACTTTATTCTTGTACAATATTTTGGATCCAGAGAACCCTATCGAATTAGCTTTCCAAAAACGCTATGGCTCTATTGTTACGTACAAATGGTAAGATCATGCAGTATGGTATTGAAACAAATGAGACTGGATTTTCTTTTAAAATCAACTTTTTCAGGTACGGAGATGGTTATATCTTAGTAGGTTTCGAAACCGGGTATTTTACTGCAATTTCGACGCACATAAAGGAAGTAGGGCAAGAGCTATTTCAAGTTAAAAACCACAAAGATTCGTTGACCGACTTGGCTATAAGTCAAACGATAGGAAAGATTGCGACGTGCGGTAGTAATACCATAAAGATACACAATCTACAGACTCTCGAAGAAACTGAAAAATTGATCACAGTCAGTAACGAAACAGGAATCAGCAAGTTAGAATGGTCCATGGATGGAACCATGATAGCAGCTGTAACTTACTCTGGAAATGTGTTAGTCTATCTGATACAGATTCCAAAGCTATCCAGTGTTTGTGGAAATAAAATTGCATTGCTTACTAGTTTAACAGAGGTAGCGGTACATCTTTACACTTTGGACAAGGTACGAACACTGTCATTGTTAGAAAATATAATCTACAGACAGTAGACGTATATATGTATTTGGAACTACTCAACAGGAGAAGTCAGAGCCCATAATGATTAATACCATCATAGAACCTTCAGTATTGGCAATAGGCCCGATGCACGTAGCAGTGGGTTTAAATAATAGGGCGTTGCTCTGGGACATGTCTGAAAATCCGTACGACACAACAGCGCATTTCGAAAGAGACTATCTTGCAACAATAGATAGCATACGATTGAATGAAACCTACGTTTCGGTTTTGTTCGATGGGAAATTGCAGTTACACTCGGTAACAAGTACATTCAATTTAGACTTAGTACTATAAATCGTTGTTGGATCGACGGTTAACTCGTTGCTATTACAGGTGAAGCCAAACCCATCGCTAACCAAAGAAGGAAAAGACACGAAAATGTTTCCAGATTTAAATGCCTCGGATTGCAGAATAACGTGCCATGCCCTTAGCACAGACTTCTTAGTCTACGGCAATGATGTGAGTCGCTTAACATTCGAATCCCGGATACCGTAATTTCGACTTGCTTAACGAACATGACTTAACAGAACAGTGTTGAATAGCATTGTCTGTTAAAGTTATACATAAAATCAAATCGTTTGCAATCGAAATGCGCAGTCTAAGTAGGATGGGTTTCCGGAAATGTATAGTGAAAGTACATAATGACCGAAACGTGTATCAGAAACACTAATTTGCATTAATTGTATATTTAGATGGGTCACATAATCTACTTTTGCCTAGAACTCTTCAATCAGTGTATAGAGCACACGCACAACAACGGTATAAAGGAGATCTATTTAGATGCGAATGGGACACAAATGTGTTTTATAGATAATAAATCGGACGCTTACATGTACAATCCTATGCAAGAGTCTGTTTTACAAATTCCCGATTGTCCGGACTTTATACAAGGAATAATATGGGATCAGAATATTCTGGAACGCAATATATTTGCCGTGTACAACAAGAGCATTCTCATTACATACATATTCGTCAAATATTTCGTCGAAGGTGAGATTCAATGAAATTGTAAGTACTTTGAGATGTTAAAACACGTTTCGCAAATAGGTACGAAAATCGAGAAGATAAGTAAAACGAAGCTGCCATCCGAAACGTTACCATTATTATTGTACTCTGGCGAGTTAACGTTAAGTTCGATAAGTAATAAATTAATTCAAATCACGTTATCTTCTCACGAGGACGCAGGAAACATCGTAGAACCGGTGAAACTGAAAGAAGTTCTAGAAAATCAAATTTTATGCAGACGGTAAATATGCTTATTGCCAGTCGATAAATCAAATAAAATCAAATAAATACTAACATTTTAGATTCGAACAAGCGTGGAACACTTGCGAGAAGATTAACGAAAGAGAATCGTGGTTAAAATTGGGGGAAAGCTCGATTGCAAATTTAAATGTCGATTTTGGTAAGTATTACTACAGTTCGTATAACTCGTATAAATATATTTAGTACTGAACAATTATTCCGAACTGCAGCGATACGCGTTTATCGAAACATAGAAGATGCCTCGATGGTGTGGGCGTTACAAAGTATGGAGAACATAGACGAATTGCCATTGCTATCTGGTCACGCGTGCATCTTACTCGGTGACTATAATCAAGCGGAAAAGTTTTTCCTACAGTCCTCGGAACCGGTGCAAGCATTATATTTAAGAAGAGATTTGATGCAATGGGAACAAGCATTGAACCTAGCGCAAAAGTTGAAGCCCGATGAAATTCCTTACATCGCTAGGGAATACGCTCAACAATTGGAATTCACGTAAGAGCTTCGTATCCAACACGTACACGTATCACGTAATTCTATTAAAAACGTGATTACTTTAGGGGAAATTATCCTAAAGCATTATCGAACTACGAACGCGGATTGGTGGAGACAAATAGTTCATCGACTACGACTGTTCATAATCCGCATCATCGCAATTTGTGTCTTGCTGGAATTGCTAGAATGTCTATCCGATGCGGTGATAGTAGAAAGGGTGTGAGCATAGCTGTAGACAATGAGAGTTCAAGACAGTTGCGAAAGGAATGCGCGGAAATACTCGAATCGATGAAGGTACATGTACAATGAAATTATATGCACACAATATTTATACGTGTACACATGTTCTGCTTGCATGTAAATGTTTTTGCTTTTGTAGCAATTCAACGAAGCCGCACTATTGTATGAGAAAGCCGAGTACTTTGACAAAGCAGCGTCCGCGTATATAAAACTGAAGAATTGGCAGAAGGTGGGGCACCTGTTGCCACAGATATCGTCTGCCAAAATTAACGTACAGTATGCTAAAGCGAAGGAAGCCGAGGGTAAATACGAAGAAGCTGCCAGAGCATACGAAACCGCGAAAGATTTTGAGAATATCATTAGGATTAATCTGGAACACTTGAACAACCCAGGTATGTAATTCGATTGTCGGCGTGTTCTCCTGCGAGAAATCATTCTTGAAACATTTACAGCGCGTAGCGTGGAGGTGGTACAACAAACGAAAAGTGTGGAGGGCGCGAAAATGGTGGCAAAATATTTCCAGAAAATGAACGACTACAATTCGGCGATTAAATTTTTAATTCTATCGAATTGCCATGACGAGGCTTTCCAACTGGCAAATCAACACGGAAAAATGGAATTGTATGGAGAAATTTTGATAAATACGATCGATGATGACAATGCACGAAAAGAAGATTTTACGAGTTTAGCCATGCACTTTGAGTCTCAGAAGAACAATCACTTAGCGGGAAAGTATTATTTTCACGCGAAAGAATACCAGAAGGCGTTGCGGCATTTGTTGAAAGCTGCGCAATTAATGGCAGACGAGAACGAAGTTCTGTCATTAGCCATTGACACAGTTGCTTCCTCGAAGGATGATAAACTAGCTACTCAAATGATAGATTTCTTATTGGGTGGAGATGGATTACCAAAGGTAGTTGGATCATTTTTAATCTCTCCTGTGCAGAGATGTAACAATTGTTAAATGTACTTGTATAATTCGATAGGACCCTAAATATCTGTTCCGATTGTACATGGCCAGAAAACAATACAGAGATGCTGCGAAGACAGCAATTATAATTGCAAACGAAGAACAAATTAATGGTATGTTTCTAATTTACACGTATCTGGTATACAGTCTAATATGACAAAAATTTTTTAACAGGAAATTACAGGAACGCGCACGACGTACTGTTCAGTATGTACCAAGAGTTGAAAAGGAATAAGATTACTATACCGCTAGAGATGCAAAATAATTTAAGACTTTTACATTCGTATATTCTGGTCAGGTTGCATGTAAAAAAAAGCGACCACTTGCGCGGCGCTCGTATGTTGATAAGAGTAGCCAACAACATTTCAAAGTTTCCGTCACGTTAGTAGAAACGTATAAAATATTTTGCAACGGGAAAGCTGCTAGAAAATAATATAAATCATGATTTTAGATATTGTTCCAATCTTAACATCGACCGTGATAGAGTGTCAAAGAGCAGGACTAAAGAACGCAGCGTTCAATTTTGCTGCCATGCTAATGCGTCCCGAGTATAGGAATCAAATCGACGCTAAGTATAGTAAAAAAATCGAAGCTATCGTTAGGAAACCACCGAGAGCGAAGGACAACGAGGACGAAGAAGAGCCTCTAACTCCGTGTCCATATTGCAAGAGTAAACTTCTCGAGACTGAGATCACCTGTGATAAATGCAAAAACACGATACCCTTTTGTATAGCTACGGTTAGTCTTATTGCCAAGTAGTCCATCGCTAAACTGCGGATCTTTATGCACTTATGGTTTCTGAAAATGTTCAAGAAATGGTAGAACATAAAATTCAGCAGAGTTCAGTACGATTCTTATTTATTTCAGATATACAAAGGCTAAAACTTTCAAATTGCATAAACATCCCCAGTCTACCCATGAAATAAGTTGCACGTGTCTGTATTTAATCATGGTATTAATTATAGGGACGACATATCGTTGAACATGACTTCACAACGTGTCCTCAATGTGATTTCCCTGCCATAAAAAGCGAATTTTTAAGGTACGTATATTTGACTTTATACATGTGTGTGTGTGTGTGTGTGTGTGTGTGTGTGTGTATGATAGTCTTAAAATCACTAAATCAATTTGTTTGATCGCATTAGAATAATCGAGACCGAAGGGGTATGTCCGATGTGTTCGGAAAAAGTAGACGTGAACATGGTCTCCTCCTCTTTAAACATTCACCCCTACCTGGACTTTCAAGACGAGAAAGCTCCGTTGTAAGCTTTATCGCTTGCATGTCTACAACGAACTCGAAGCAACGCTTCTAGTTTAATGTGTTTTCTTTTTCATGAGAATATATCATGCATTTTCTATGAACTAGGTAGGTGTAACTCAGTACAAGTGTCTACAATTGTAAGTATTGAATTAGTCTTACGAAACGGTGCCGTCCAATATAAGTACAACGCAATTAAGTACAAGTAGCCTATTACATATACTCTACACGAAGTTGAGCATTAATTGATTAAAATTTGTAATGTTTACCATTCAAAAGAAATTGATTTTGATCAAATCAGCGATTAAACAACTTATTTAATCACCAACCTAATTGATCAGTACACGCCTACTCGATTGTAATTGTAAATCGTTAATCGTGTTAATTGTTGCTCAACTCCAGTTTGCAAATTAACTCTGCAGATCATGTACAAGTCAACTAGTGCACACATATAGGAGTGTAATATGTTGATAGTGTCTTCAATAAACTAGTCTGAAGCAATTATTTATTGACTCAATACCACCACTGCTACCGCATCTGAATTAATCAATTTATTATCGTCGGGTGTGTTGTTGACATAACGTACTCCGTAGCGAGGGAGGGGGAGGGAGAGAGAAAGAGATCTGTTTCGTAACCTCGATATAACGTTTATACATTTTATAATTAACTTTCTCTCTGACCGTGCAAGGTGCGTGTGAATATCGGACTACGATAACTACTAGATTGTGCGAATCCACAATTTCGTGATAGTTCACAGTACGAACCGTTATCCGAGAGATAAAAGCGACATCTATATGTCAAACTACAATTGTACCCTATCTCCACTAAACTTATCAAGATTCCTGCACACAAACTTACGCTACATGTACGCAAAGAATGACAGCATGGCATGACTTTGAAAAATTGGAATTAAGTGATGACATGCTCGAATTTATTACCGCAGAAGCAAAAAAAACCGATGGGCTACATAAAATCCAATTTGTAACACAGTCTCCACGCGACTGTGAAAATCATTAATTCGATTAGATTGATTTGGTTAAATCACTACAATTTCTTGCGGACACAAAATAATAGCTACAATAGTATTGCATGGATTACTATACGAAAATCCTTAAATTTGTAATTTTTTATTCATCATACTTTAAGACGAAAATATTAAGAATATGATCAAATTTTGGTCACGCACAAATTGATAAATAGCAATATTAGTATCAAAATTCAGTATCTGCGACGCATGTTTTTAGATATATATAATACTTCCTGCAACGATTGCATTGAAAACATTTAACTTTATATAACGTAATGCAAAAAGATGCGAAATGTCACAATAGTTTTCGAATGATACAGCTTTTTACTTGTAGAGTACCCCACCGAGAACGTAAAAGAATTACAGATACATTTGTGTGAGTAGTGCTGTCGCGAAATAGTGTGCGTCAAAACATACAGTGTCCTCCAAAAGAGAATGCCTTCTAGCAAAATAGCCGGTGCTTCGTCTTCAACGCTTTTTTTCGAACGCGTCGTATCGAAATTCAGCTTGAATAGACTGTGATTTCGGAAATTTCTGAATGTTCGATCTTTTTTATAGAATCCGATTTACACTCCGATGCTTTTAACTACCGCTTGTAACTGCCGTCAAGACAAATTTAACGATCTTTTATACCGCGACCTTTGGGTGACCTTAGAAGACCCGAAATTTCTGAAGTCAAGGTGATCCGAAGGTCAAAGCACTCATCAGGGGTTAAATTCTGCAGAGAACAGAATATTTATGCGTCGCAGTATTGAATATAAGTCAAGAAATCTTGATTTTGTTCTCGAAAAAACCATTTCTATATAAGTATTATTTTGAATATGAATGATATATCGGAGACACCTGAAAAATAATGAAATCTTAGTTGACACTGAATGAGACAATAAATGTGCATCCTTTTAAACCAGTGTTTGATCGTGTTACACGGGAATCTAGATCTAGAATGTTACGTCGAGGTTGTAACTGCGATGTTTAGCCGATTCACTTCGCCTGTTTTGCGACTTGCCACTTCTTCTCGGCGCCACCGGGAATTTTAAACAGCCTATATAATCGCATCGCTTTGAGTATCAGCGCGGCCAGTGCCGGTACGTCAGTAGTACATGATTGAGGTTGCGCGCGAGTCGTTTCAACGTAGATCTCGGAAAGTATTGTTTCGCTGGTTCGAGGGATCGTTTCGAGATTCTTGCCGGAGTTTTGATCGCGTTTCGAGAACACGGTTGACTTTGTTCGAGCCGTGAAAAGCATCGTGTTTCCCAGCGAGGCACGTAAACTGGTGGTCAAAATGGCGGAGAAGAATGACTCGCCGGGTTCTGCATCTACTACCATCGACCAGGAGGGTCACCAGCTTATATCAAGTTTTATTGCGGAGATCATAAAAAGCCCGATAAATCTTGTCCTTGTCAGCGTGATCACCTTACTGGTATACAAAATTGTTAAAAGCAAGACGAAGACTGAGATGACCGTGCAGGCGACGAAGCCGTTGCCAAAGCTGCGTCGCGATTTTACCGTGCAAGAATTGAAGCAGTACGGGGGTACCGGACCAGACGGACGAATTTTGGTCGCTGTCAACGGAAATGTTTACGATTGCACCCGTGGTGGACATTTCTATGGTCCCGGTAAGATTTCCGTTAGTTTCTTTTCTTACATCGCAGGACTCGCCCAATAATTTTTCTTCGTCTTATACGTTCGCATCTGACCAAGTAATTGCGACTTCTTTTTTGCTACCAACTTGCCAACCGATTTTTAATTAGCTCACGTTGCAATCGTTGTCGGGCGCCGCGCCGCTTATCGGCCAGTCCGATGATAATGTAGAAATAAATTTACAAGCACCACGAGATCATGATAATCGGTCTCACTACTACTGATTAGATTCCGTAGGTGTTTATGCAATCATGTATATCATTACAAAGAAATTCACAGAAACTGAACACATCAACTCGGCACAATAGTAGACTCGTAGCTCTGTCGGTAGCTACTTAGATTGAAGAACTGATTAAATCTTTGTTCACGTTCAAGGGGTTAGGATCGTGCGACATTTCAGAAGTCGAAGAATACTCTTTGAACTTAAAATAGTTTTAACCATTGAAAGTAAAATACGAAAAGGTCTAATCTTTTGGTACAGGATCATTTTCGAAGTACAGATCCCAAAATTTGGTGTTCTCTGTTTATCCAATCGTTTTCAAATTTCGGATTTATCTTTTCCACATATTTTCTGTATATAATATAGATTTTTTTAAAATTTTAATTTCCGGTTTTCAACCTGGAAGGCACAGAAATCTTTTAATAAAACATCAGTTTTTAACCGTTTTTAAAGTGTGTCTATATTTTTATATCTATTAAAAATATAAGAAAGAAGGGAGGCGTGTAAAATAATTTTTTTCCAAGTTTGAAACCACTGGTCTAGATGCAAACTTATAGCAAAAAAATGTGCAGTCAAAATTATTATTATTGTATGTTATATTGTTACATTAGGTGGTCCGTATCATACGTTTGGTGGACATGATGCCAGTAGAGGATTAGCAAAATTTTCGTTAATGGTAAGCGACGAATATGATGATCTCAGTGACTTGAACACCACGGAGATGAATTCCGTTAAGGAATGGGAAGAGCAATTTAAAGGTAACTTTTAGTTCTAAGGATACGATATTGTAAATGTTACTTAAAAGTTCAATTTCTTTTTTAATGTATTATTTGTTATTTTAGAAAGGTACGATTATGTTGGTAAACTGTTGAAACCTGGTGAAGCACCTACAAATTACTCTGATGAAGAGGATGAAGTTAGTCAACAAGAAGCTGAATCAAAATCAGAACAACAAGAAAGCGGAACAAAGTCTGATAATCAGGGTAGTGAAACAAAGTCCAAGAGTGATTGACCACTTGACGATACATCGATCGCAAAACAATTTCAGAAAGATATTGCGCACACACCGTTGCTGAAGAATCTATAAAAAAAAATGTGGCTCATGAATATATTTTAGAACACTCAACCGAATATTTTATTACATGATAACGATATTGAAATAAAAGGCAAAGTGTTATCTTTCGATCGAGTTAAAAGTATGTACTTGTTCAAAAGCGGTGTTACACAAGAAGACTTTCTTTGAATATCCAATTTCTCCAAACAGTACGGATACTTCTATGGTATAATGTTCTTATATGTGTACAAAAGATTTCTAACAAATCCTAAAACTGGCATTAGGCTTAAGACAGATTTCACCTGTTTCCATTCGTTCAAAAATTTTTCGTTTCGTCCATTATTCGCGTTATGTCACAATAATTTTCGGTACATACATACATATATATGTGTGTACCTGTAATATAGAATGGAGTTATATTTTACATGCATTTGAAGTTCAATGTTCAGTTGATGCAGTATTTCACGTATTTATTAACGTGATAACAGCATTCAACAACAATTGTTTGTATAAAGACATTAAGCTTGTGAACAACAAAACAGTCTCACCTATTGAAAACTCCAATCCGTTTTTATGTAAGTTCTATTTTTGGAAGAAATTCGTTGATAATAATACTTCTTAAAAACATATACAGACATAGATTAAGCCTGAAAGACACAATTATACGAAACATTCTTTTTATACAAGATTACATTGAAATTCAATTAAAAAAGTTTGTAAAGTATCACACAGTTTTACTAGTCTTTTTTACACAAATAGAAGGGGTGGTATATTCTGTAAGTCTTACTCTTACATATTAATACGATATTATAAAAATGTTATTATTTGAACGTTGAGGGCTTCTTAAAAATGACTAATGTTCGCGATATTGTTTGTAACAGAACAGATCATTTACGGTGAAGCTATTTATGAAAAGCGTTTTAAATCTGTACAAAGTAACAAGCTTGCATTTATTTGAACGCATATGAACGTATGTTATGTAATTTTAAAACGCTTGCATTCTTCGAGTATCTTAATCATTTTCTGTAATTAAACATATTTCAACAATAATTTAATTAGGTATCGTTTTCGTAATAAACTAATGTATAATTCGTATTCGTTCGGATAAATATATTAATTTGATTTTTCTTGAAATGCGTTTTTAAATTGTGTTATTAGAGAAAGAGCGAGAGAGAGAGAAAGGATATTATTTATTCATTGTATAATAAAAGCGTTTTTAATACAAAACTATACAGATTATATACACATATTTATTACACCATCGATTTATACGAGAAAAAAATTTGTTCGCATTAAAACAATGATTGAATGTTTTATTCAAAATTAAAAACTTTACTTCGCATGTATCATCATTCGAGAAAATATTGGGTAACAAGAATCTTTTGTAAAATCTTTTGTGAACATTGTTATGTAATGTTTGTCTGTGTACTTTTATTTTGTTATAGTTTTTATTATTACAGAAGAGAGAGTGAGTGGACAGTTTCTGAGGTACAGGTTTGGGTACATTGCTCCATATTATATACTATATATAATAGCAAACGATAATATTAATCATTGTTAAACTATTGTTCCTTTCAAACCAGTTGATTTGTCCTATCCTTTCTTTCGTAATGTAATTCAATATTTTACTTATTAAATACGAAATATCGATATATAAACATTAAACATTGTTAGCGATCTATAGAATATTATATTATTAATGTATGATGATTCTGCTTTTTTATGTGTTGTTAAAAATGGATTATCATTCTTGTTATAAACTTGATTCTGCTTATTTGTATGTTATAAAACGATATTGTTGCAGATTAATGATAATAAGAATTTGTAACAATCCTGAATTCAAATACATAAGCGTAGTTCTATTCAGACATAGTTTAAATGGACTGGAAAAAAAGAAACGTTTTTGTACAATAAAAATGGTTTTGTACAGTATTGTTAAATTTAATTTTTATATGCCATGTTACAGAAATATTTATCTAAATAAACGAAAGTATTTCAATCGCGCTACATATTACAGAAGAGCCCTTGGACTATGTTGCACTATAGCTCAATTTACAAAATTATATATAAAATTACCCTGAAATTTTATATAAATTGTAGCAAATTAACTTCGATAAAAAAAAAGAATAACGTAAGCACACGAGTATGTCTTAACTCGTGCATAAATTAACTAATTAATTGTGCTAATTTTTGGTACAGAAATACACGTACACGTTTGAAATTATTGTTCGCGTACGCCGGAAAGTAGAAAGTAGAGCGCTCCTTTTAGGCGCATAGTCTAATAAATAGAGTCACCTTTGATTTATCATAAAAAAATCAATGGAACGTTTATCTCAGTCAGGGTAGGCTTGTTTTTTAAAAAAATAATTAAAGCTCTGAACGATTGAATGCATTCGAACTTGTCGTATACTATCGTATACATTGAAGTAATTTTAGACGAAATATGAAAGTCCTCTTCTGTTATTCAGTCTAAAGTCATTGCCACTAAATATTACGTATAATTACAGAAATAAACGGTTTTAAATAGTGTTACGAACAAGATTAACGTTATCCACAACTCGCAAATTGCGAAATCGTAATTCAAGGTATGACGTTGCTTCTTTATCCGATTATAAATTGATAAAAGGACATTAAATAACCACGGTCCACCGTTTCGTTCGTTTACCCTGAAATAAAACGGCGCTTCTGTTTCGAAGCAATTTAAATCTATCGCTCGCGATACATCATATATTTTTCTATTTATAAATCCTGTGAGACCGTAGAAATTGAAATTGTAATAATTACAAATAATACGGGGCGGGATTGTAAGCATCGTATCGACCAGAGCGAGATTACGAAAACTGCGTTCGTTATCGTGACAGACGACAACCGTGATATCAGTGACTCAAAGAATGCGTGAAAATAGCTCACTCGGTGTTGTAACGATCAAAATGCAGAACAAAACGCGCGCCGACGCGAGTTTCTTCTTTCGAGCAGATTTTTAAACAGATTAAAACGTATTGGCCTGTGTTCGAGATCGGTCAATGCACCCTTCACGGATATTTTTATTTCCACTCTCGGTCATAGAAGTATACGGCGATCGGTGCGCAGTTTTCTTAGATACCGTAATCTCGTATAGTTACCGACTATTTTCTCCCGATATGGAACAACAACGAAAAGATATCTGCCGACATTCCAGTCGTTTCTCAGTGTCAAATCTCTGCGACATGAAATCAGAAACGAGAAAGCACAATAGGAGAGTAAAACGCGGTGTCGTAGCACTTGAGCATTTTGGTCAGCGAGCAGTTACGTAACACTCGGATAAAGAGTACCAAAACAGATTTTTGCGATTCCCATCGTAATTACATCTCCTCTGACGTTTTCATTCGTTTCGGTTCACTATAACGACGATACGTTTGACAGTTGTACACAGACCGAGAATGAATGGTATACTTTAAAGAGAGAGAGAAAAAAAATGATAACGATACGAAGAAGTTTACGAGAGAATCGAAGGTTGCGTCTAGCGCGTTCATCTCGAGTTTGAAGATTCGTGGTCGAAATCGCAAGGCGATCGTATAAATAGATCCTATAAAGAAGCATACATTAGCCGTGAACGATAGTTAGGTCCTCGAAGAAGTCGAGATTACATTGTTGCGAGGAAACAACGCGGGACAAGTAACACTCGACAAAGAATCGCTGTCACTGACATGGCTAGGTGGCTGCTGCCACGCCGTCATCCAGTTCCCGTCCCATTTCCAATACTCCCTCTCTCCTCTCGCGTTCACCTCTTTCTTCACACAATTCCCTGTATCTGACACCATAGTATACTATAGTGGATTCATCGCGCTCGCGCGCGCTCGCCAACTCGCGACGACGAGATAGAGAGAAAGAAAGAGAGAGGAGAGACGATCGTAAAGAGTAACGAAGAAAGCTGTAGGAAAAGGGAGATGGAAGCAAGTTCACGCACAATATATGCGTGTGATGGGTCGCGTGCCGTTCGCACCTATCCACACGAGTTGGATTCTCTTTCTCGAGGAGAGGACGTTCTGCGCAACGCATTCTCCCCACCTTGCGTGCATTTTTCCTTTTAACCTGTCGATCGAGAGAATCCCTGGCCATCTTGTAACAACATCCCCCTTTTGACACTCTGAACTCCGCGAACGTATCGGCGAACGCGACCAGTCGCGATTTTTGGTCCCGTCTTTATTCGGGGAATATGTATCAACTAATTACGAACGCCAATCGGGCAATAATGATTCACCCTGATCGAAAAGAGAAAGCGCTCGTTGATACGGCAAACGTGTGCATTTCAAATATGAATTTTAGCCGAGAAACAAGCGGCGCAGCCACGCCAGGAGAATAAAATTGCTTTAGACCGACTCGACTATCGCGACGCGTAAGCCATTTTGGTAACATTCAATCAGTTAACTGTGCTCATTCACGTCTTTAATCAATTTGCTAACCGCACAGCGAAATGTTTCTCGGAGAACTGCATTTATTGTCTCTGTATTCCTAAAAGCTGGCTAGATCGGAACAGAAGAACTTCGAAATACCATTCGTGATTTCAATTCGAAAAATCGAATAGATTGAAATCGATATGCGAGTATGAATGGAAGTAAAAGTATTTCGCAGGATTTTCGTGATTACAATAATAATTCGGTGGCATTACATAATAGAAGACATTTTATCGACCATTTTCACAAAGTTCATGTATAGTCCGTGCACAACATAATGCAAATAAATAATACACCCTAAAATTCTGAACATAACGATACCACTGTTTACAGAAATGTTAGTAAAAAATCTGGTGCATTGTTTGTCAATGAGAATGAGATAAAGTGAAGTAGAATACGCACGTAGAACGAGTCAATACACCAAATCTCTAACCCCAAAAATGAAACGATAAATAATATCATATGAAATACCGTTTCAACAATTTCCGGTAATACTAAACGAACGAAAATACGGTATTTTCGCGGTATCCCTCAACTTACGAAAACCACTGTTCACCAGACAGCACTGCGAGTACTTGAAACAAAAACTTGATTTGCTGCATACCGTAAAATTAAAAAAAAAATTGAATACTACTTTTTAACGTTGGCCTGATACAAGAAAATTTCTGTTTATCCAATACAGCTTAGAAATTTGGAAGTGATCGTTGCCACAATACCATTTTGTCGTAAAGTTGTACAAAATGTGAATGATGTTCGCTTACAACATATATTAGACAACAACAAACACACATTAGCATGAGCCGCACTGGACACGAATTCGATATAAAAAGAGACACCATCATTGGTTGACAAAATTTACAGGTGTCGGAAAGATGAGAAAGACAATAGTGGCAATTGACGGAGAATTTGATAAATTTGAAGTTACCACGGAAGAACGTATTTACAATTCTTCGGACCGTTCGATCGACGATTCGAACGATCGAGCTGTATTGTAAATACAAGAGGCGATAGATCCACGAGAATGAGCTGGACTTTTGAAAAAAAAAAACGTATAGAACTTTGGATATAGTTAAAGAAATAAAACTCACATGAATCGCGTGTCTAGTTTTGTATGTAATTTTCATAGGAAAACAGGCTTAGTTTTCTGGCATTTCACAGCGTCCTAATCCCTGAAACAAAGAAATATCGCGTACCGAATAATAACGACTTCGCCTTTAAAGAGCGTCTCGTGCAACCACCGTACGAGACCGGCCATCATCAAATGGCGGCATCGAAATAAGCCAAGTCCTCGGTTGCTGTTGGGCCGGCGGCGTGACTTCAACGACGGCGTTCGTGGCCTCGCGACGTCTAGTCGAATCAGCGTCGAGCTAACGGTCACGTGAACGTTCGGGCCAATCGGTGGGCCGGACTAGGGTCACGGCGAGTATACCGAGCCAGTCGGACATTTTCTGACAAGCGTAGAAAAACTTCTCGTCAACAGCAGCCGCCATTTTACGTTAGCCGATACTCGTGCGGTGCGGAACTCTCGCGATCGCTTCTCTCGAGCGAATTTCTGTGGCGCGCGGTGGCCGCCCCGGAGCCGACTCATCTCGTTGTCCTCGCCTCCTGGCGTCCGTGATTGCCTCGAACGTTCGGGGAAAGCGAGCCGCGTCCGCGGTGATCGTTCGCGCGCCCCGTGTCGCAGTGTGCCAAGGCGAGAGAAGAGGAGAGGAAGATGGTGCCAGCGGGCCTCGAGACCGATATCGTTGCTGCGAGATAGCGCCGTGCGCGCAGCCAGTCCGCCACACTCGAGTGTTTGACGAGTCGTGCGCGACCGACTGCTAAGAACACCGATATCAAACGCGTTCGGACCTCGTTCGGCTGGCGTTGTGCATTTAATTAATTACGGTGCGGTGATCCTCGCGATCACCGAGTATACTACTACCCTCGATAGTCCTGGTTACTTCCTCTCGGCCTGTCCAGTTTGTGCCTCGCCGCGAGTGGCCCGTGCGCCTGTCGAGGGACAAAATTCACCGTGTGTGCGTGTGTGGGCTTTAGCGCGGGGTTCGACGTACCCCCCCGACGATGCCCAATGGTTGATCGTGTAACGAAGCGTGCTCGGGGACGCTCTACGCGCCGCGGTTCTCATTGTTATTGTCATGCCTGCGAGTACGCTGAGAGATTGGTGAATATTCGCGGCTTCGACGAGGAAGCAACACCAGCTACAGTAACCAGCATCATCGGCAGCGGTCTTCTAGTGGCGTAGTGCAGCGTTTCGCTCACTCGCTCGCTCGCTCGCTCGTTCGCTCGTCGTCTCTGTGTCTGTGTGTTATACCCGTGTATACGTGCCTGCCTGCTGCCTGCCTGCCTGCCTGCGTGCTGCGTGCGTCCGTGCGGTCGACTCCGACGACTCGCTAACGCCGCCGCCGCCGCTGCTTACTGCTACCAAGAGTAAACAGCCTGAAACAAGAAATAATTAACCCTGAAAAGGAACTATGGCCGACCACCTGGTGGACGGCCCACCGAGCAAGCGGCCGAAGCTCGCAGATCCTTTTCAAGGAACCTCCGACTCCGCGGGTAAGTTTAACGCCTTCGAATCTATTCCGCGATTCCTCTACGATAACGTTTAACGATATACAAACCCGAGTCGCATCATCCAGCGGCTAACCTTTCAGGGGGATAGATCGCAGTCGCACGATCCTAAGAGCGTTACTCTCTTGGATGTCGTGCTGCTGTGCGCGGCGTGTATGTATGTCCGTGTATGTATGCTATGCATATGCGATATCGTGTGCGTGCGTGCGTGCGTGTTTGTGTATGTGCGATACACGCACTTTTCTAATTACTTTGTCGAACGATTTGATCAACGCCGATGTTACACCTCGAAGGCGTACTGTCAGCTTGTTGACGGTTCAGACCTTTGAGCAAAATTACCTCGTGACCGATGCTTCGGTTTTTCTTCAGGATAACAGCACACTCCTTTCCTCTGTCCAATGACATATAGATTCACCACGTATCGGTTTCTCCAACACTTGCTCATCCTATTCACGATTATTTTCTGATACATTTGGGACTAGTAGGAAAACGTTGTGGTTGTAGATCGTCGAATTTTCTGTTACGTGTGTCACTCGTGTTGACAGGGATCTGTCTCTTTTTCTCTGTCTCTCTCCGTCTAGTCAATGTGTTTCGAGATTGTCGAAAGTTTGTTCCCCCGTTTCTCGGTTCGATTCAGATAGTTTTCTGAATTTGTTAGTTAACAAAACTAACCTAAACTGTTGAAGAAATACCGTCGCCGAAGGTTATGCTATATTGCAAATTGTGGTATGTTTTCGTTTGATACGAACGGTGCACGTCGTTGCTAGCCTGTAAGAAATGATATTTTCTTACAAAAACTCGGAAAGTTGCGATTCAGAATCGTCGAGGTACTGTGGTTACAGCATGGTAATGTCACTTCAGTGACAACCAGTTAGGGTATTACAGCCGATTAATCGTAGGTTATATAGTTTGTCCATTGTTTTATGATAATCCATTGTCGGCGAACCATTATTTGGATTGCTCGACGGTAAACAATTTGCACATGTAGTATAAAGAAATTTTGCTCAGAGGTTATAGAAACAGACAGTGTTTTAAAAAGTGATGATCTGTATTTTAAAACAATTTATAACTTCTGTCTTGTTGCACGTTCTTTCGATTATCTCGATTTTTAATGTTTAAGAGATAATAGTATTTTGTAAGGTTTTTTTTTTAGTTCTTCTTAGATTTAGTTCTTATTTTACTTTCGTAGTGCATGGCAAATGCATGGACATTTTCAATAATAATTAAAAAGACATTATTGCTGGCATGATTGACGCGCTAACCGTTCTCCTTATTCTTACATTCTTTAAGCGCTACTCTTACCACCTTAACAGTTTCTGAACTCAATAATATTTCATGTAATCCCATGTCGAATCAAGAACAACCATGTCACTTGAATATTCAATGTATAAAGTGCAAGACATAGTCAGGTTACACAAAATAAGTAGCAGACATAGTCTCCATTGTTCGCAATGATACTCATTGTTAACACATTCGAGTCCAATGTCCCCAATATCATTTTCTCCGCTATGATCAAATAATAATTATTTTATTTGTGTTTTAGTAAGATCAGCATATTTTCGAACCAACCGTGTTGTACCGTGTTTTAAAGTGATTCTGCAATAGTCTTTGTTGCATCCTTGGTTTTGAATGTGTTAAGGTAACAGGTATCAATGTTATAAAACAGAAAAAAAAAACAATATGACTGAGGCTGTTTCTGCTACTTGAAAGATACGATTCAGAGCATAGGCAATTTTCCACAGTCTGAAATAAAAACTATAATATATGTAGTGGGTATGGCGCCTGTAATGATGCACCATGCTTATGCAAACTACGGGGGAGGTGGCAGTGGTAACATGCAACAAATGCAGGGCCCGCCACAACAGCTACATCTGCAACAGCATCAGCTGCAGCCACATTGGAACAACCATACCGTCCAGAAAAGAAGTAAATATTAATAAATAAACCCAGCAGAAAGTTCAAAAATATTCAATCCAGCACTACAAAACTTGTTTGTCCATTCATCTCATTTATTAATACCATAAAGTTTGTAGAGTCATTCGATTACTTCCAATTTTGTCAAAGAGTTCATTACCTTCTGTACTATTGAAAAGAAGCGTGTATAGCTTTGGCATATTGTCACTATGGTTGAATAAAGAAAAATTCTTACTAGACACAAAAACGATCAAGTACATTCTTTATCAAGTAGAAAAGCCGTACAGTCAAATCTTGGTAAATCGAATCTACAGGGAAGCTGAAGTTCTAGAGATTCTAAAGTCTTTAGGGGGAAGAGAGGTTTAACAAACAATTTTAGTTTCTGTAATCTTTCGTGATGAATTGTCTCCTTGCGATTGAGACACTCGTAATTTCTAAGGGGCAGTGATAAAACTTTGATTGACAGTTAATCAATTTAGATTAACAGAGTTAAAGTTTCAAAGGTAAACAACATACTAAATGTGTGTGACAATCGATTCAAGTTAAAGTAAGTTTTATACTTGTATTTGTAGAGGTTTTTACAGCGAAGCAGAAGAGAATGAATATAGTTTCCTTATAGAAGTTTTCGTATGATAAAGGTTTGAATTACAAAGATCTGGCTGTAGTAATCAGAATACTTTAGTACTGAGATGCATTGATTTGTTCCACAAGATACTGGAGAAAAATTGGATCAGGTTTAGTATTATAGAAGAAACGTGTATCAAGGGATATTTTGCTTTAAGATGCAACATAAAAGTTTGGATACATATGCTGTTAGATTGAAATGCATTTAAGGGTAACAAATATAATATGGACATGCGACACACATGCACAGAGCTCTAAAATTAGGATGGAACTACGTTAAATAATAAGTCAATTTTAAAGCAAGAAAAGAGCAATATGATCATTAAGCTAAAGTCTAGGTTTTATAGGTAGGTAGATCGGATCTTTTCTACTTATGTACTTTCATACTTTCAGGTAATTGGCTTTGAAAATTTTAATACGATCAAAGAATGTTTTACATTACGTTGTGAGTTTCAGAAACTTTTTTTTATAATTTTTTTTTTGTTTTTACTTAATGTTATAGCATCGAAAAACATATTCCATGTGCAAACAGTTGTAAATACTCTTTAGAGTGACTATAATTTCTTCGCATGACTGTCTACTCTAAAGTTTGCCATCGGTAGCTTTGCTGCTTCAGTAGTTTAGCACGACATTATTGTGAATAAATTTTTTATTCGCTGTAGTATGAACTCCTTTAAGTTATGCTCATGCAGTGTATGTCTCATGTCTTATTTATTTACATATTTATTTGTTTACATTTACGTGTAGTTTGTTGTAGTATCTTTTCATTGTTTTATTTTCTATTTTTTTTTTAAATTTTTAATCTTTTTAATATTGCATTCGACCCCTTTTTTCTCCGTTGATGTATCGTCTATCATGGATATATAATCAAGTAAGTTGAAAAGTGCATTCACACAACAAATGTATTTCAATACTTTAGGTTGGTTCTATTCAAGATATTATTATTTGTTCTGTAATTTATAAAATATGTACATATTTGTTAGAAAGTGTGCATGTGTGCATATATATGTGCATGTAGATTTACATGCAGGTATATTATACAACATGTGAAAAATGTTACAGTGTAAGAGTTATATTATGGTAGTACATAAAAGATCCTATACTATTGAAACTTTGGATAAAAGCTATGGTGACGGTGCTGAATCTTATCTTCATAATATTACTAATGGTTTTTTGGTCTCTATGGTACATGTTACATCTAATATCATAATCTGATCTCCTTTTTTTAAACTGGTTGTCTAGAAAAGTAATTTTTTCAACCTTGTATATTAGATTTCCTACGGATTATACAATGTAAAATGAATTTCTTACTAAACCATTTATTATCGTGTTGATGTATCAGTGCGACGATCACATGTCTTAAAACGTTACTTTTCTAGTAACTAGGACTTTTTTTACAGCTGTTCGACTATTCGGCTGTTGTTACTAATACGAATGTCTATTCTCAGATTACATAACAAACACAGATATGTTTGATCTTGAAAATGATCTACCCGACGATCTGTTGTCATCCGGTTCCTGGGGATCTGCAACTGACAGTGCTAAACCGCCAGCTACAGGGCCAGGACCAGGGCAGCAAAACGGTGCACTTGATTCGGAGCTTCGACAGCACGTACAACAACAACAGCAACAACTTTCGCATCAGCATTTAATACAACAACAAGTTTGTACCCATAATACTTAATTCTGCCAAAGACAAAGATTTGATTTCATGTAACATGAGCGTAACGATTATTTCTTTTTATCAGGGTAACAAGATGGTTACTAATTCTCTGGTAATGGCTGCTGGAACTCTGGGTAACAAAAGTCCGAACATGCAATCTCCACCAAATGTTTCTGTGTCTAAAGTAGTCGATCCGCAAATGGTTGTGAGTCTGGGAAACTTACCGAGTAGCATAGCCAGTTCTTTGGCAAACAATCAAATGTCTATCGCAAATTCTATGGGAAGTCTTCAATCGTCGATGAGCATGGCCGGCAGTAGCAATCCTGCCATGTCGATGACAGGTGGAATGAACTCTGGCCTTGTTATGACCAGCAGTGCTAGTGGGAATAATAATATGGGTGGTATGGCAGGTGGAAGTCTAATCGTGACCAACAGTTTGAACAAACAACCATTAAATACTGTAAGTTTTCCTTGAATGCAAAGATTGTTCAGCATGTGGGTACGAGTTTTACAAAATCTACAATCTGAGGCTTTCTTGTTTAGGGTACTATGATGGGTCCAAGTACTCAAGGAATTCATCATCCTAGCGGACCGCACGGAGTTGGTCAAATGCAAAATGGTCCTGGAATAATGAACACCAGAGCCGTTGCGATGCAACAACAACAGCAGGCTCATATGGTTGCCGCGACTAGGGGGCAGAGTCCTCATCAACAAGTACATCAAGTCGGTATCGTTGGTACTGGTCAGGGTGGACCTCGGATGCAGGGTCCTCCGAACATGGCGAATATGCCGAACATGGGACAAATTAGCGCATCCAGTCCTTACGGTTATGGTAAATATTTTACACGTTCGTATATCTTCATTATACACGTTCGAGATATAAAAATATACAATTGTTTAACAGCACCTCCGAGTAGTGGACCCGGACCTGGTGTCACAGTATGTACGAATAGTCCTGTTGGGGTTGTCACGCCTCAACAAAAAGGGGTAGGAACGAATATGACTGCCATGCAAGCTGCAAATAGATTCGGTGGAACCACGGGCCCCATTGGTTCCGCCACTGTCGTGGGCGGCCAAGAAGGTACTATGGCGCAGCAAACTCAACCACCTGCTCCGAGTCCAGCTCAAACTCAAGCTGGCGCGCCAACCGGTGTACAACTTGGTTCGCAACAACCAACTCAGGGCCAAATATCCGGTACCGGTGCTCCAACTGGTAAGTGTACTATTTTCGAGAGCCGATTCTTGTCCGAACGGTGTACCGTTTAACCAGAATGTTTATCTTGTCAGGTGCTACAAAGTCAACCGCCGATCCCGAAAAGCGGAAACTGATTCAACAGCAATTGGTTCTTCTGCTTCACGCGCACAAGTGTCAACGGCGCGAAAACCAACCGAACAACGGCAATGTTCGGAACTGTACATTGCCAGACTGCAAAACAATGAAGAACGTTCTGAACCACATGACTGCTTGCCAAGCAGGAAAAACTTGCTTGGTGCCGCACTGTAGCTCCTCCAGACAGATCATCAGTCATTGGAAACACTGTAACCGTAACGATTGTCCGGTGTGTTTGCCATTGAAACAAGCGAACAAGAATAAAACAACAAACGCCGCTGCCGCGTCTACATCGCAACCAAATAGCCAACCAAATCCAAGTCCGACAGAGGTGAAAAGAGCATATGATGCTCTGGGTATACAGTGCCCTACTACGACACCTGGTTTGGTGCCTGGTCCGTGTGTTACGAGGAGAATACCGGCGCCAGGTATGCAAGGGCCGACGGGCACGATGGGAAACGTTCGTTTGGTTCAACCTCCGAGTCAATCTGCTCCTGGCCAATCGGTGGTCGGTGCTGGGCAGCAAGTGGTCGCACCAAATGTGTCTCTTCCTTTGAATTCGAATCCGAACACGGTCGGTGTCGCCGGTAATCAGGCTACGTCGACCAGTGGAGCTACGCCTATTGCGGCGGCGGCGCCCGCGAACATACCACAATCCGTAAACGTGCATCAGCTGTTTGGCTTGAACGATTCCGGACAGCTGAGCGTCGCAGCCGAGAATAGACTAGCTAGTCCTCAGCTTCCGGTCGGAGCTCAACAGAGTCAAGTGACGGCGACACCGATGCAGGAGACGAAAGATTGGCATTTAACCGTGACCCCGGATCTTCGGAATCACCTCGTTCACAAATTGGTGCAAGCCATATTTCCCACCCCGGATCCGAACGCTATGCTCGACAAGAGAATGCACAATCTGGTCTCGTACGCGAGGAAAGTTGAAGGCGACATGTACGAGATGGCCAATTCCCGGTCGGAGTATTATCATTTGCTTGCCGAGAAGATCTACAAGATTCAAAAGGAATTGGAGGAGAAACGACAGAAGCGGAAAGAACAGCAACAGCAACAGTTACAGGCGCAACAGCAGCAGCAACAGCAGCAGCCTCAACCGGGACCTGGAGCAGCTGGACCCAGTTTGAGGCCGTGTGCTCCACCTGGTGTCGGGACCGTTCCTCCCTCGCGACCGGTCGGAACTGTTACGCCTAGCTTACGTAGTCAATCGCCGAGCATGGCTAACCTTGGGGCTTTGCCTGCGATAAATATTTCACACAACAGAATGCCGTTCTCCCAACAGCAACAGGTGCAACAGCAACAAGCGCAACAACAGCAACAACAACAGCAGCAGCAGGCACAAGTACAAGCCCAAACCAAAGTCCAGGCTCAGGCTCAAGCACAAGCTCAGGCGCAAGCCCAGGCTCAGGTTCAAGCTCAGGTGCAACAGCAAATGCAACAACAACAGCAGCAGCAACAACAACAGCAGCAACAACAACAACAGCAGCAACAACAACAGCAGCAGCAGCAACAACAGCAACAAGGAATTTTAGTCGGTCCTCCAGGTCCTAGTCCAAACGGACAGTCGACCTCGAACCCTAATGTCGTCCCGAATCCTGGTTTGAGTCCCTTTGGGCAACCGCAACTGTCACAAACGAATCTAACAACCACTACCACATCCGCAACAACTAGTCAATTTCCAACCTCAAACGGTACTTCCGGTTTGCCTAACAGTTCTCCTGTACAGAATCAGCACCAGTTCTCCGACATTATGAAAGTCCGGCTGAGTCAGGCGCAGGTGATCGCGCACCAGCATCAACAACAGCAGCAACAGTTGCAGCAGTCGCAACAGCAATCGTCTCAGCCACAACCGCAGCAACAGCAGAGTCAACAGTCGCAGCCGCAACAACCGACAAGCACTTCGAATCAGAGCGGTGCGTCGACGCCGATGCCGCAAGCACCATCGCCGTTCAGCGTGACCATGCAGCCGCAAAGTAACCAACCGCAGAACCAACAACAGTTCAGCAACAATCGGCCTCTGTCGGTGCCGACGCCCAGCGACAGCGGTATCAGCACCTCGACTCCTCAAACGATACCACCTCCCGTGTCTAGTGGGCCTAGTCCCGGTCCGGCGACGACATCGAACGGACCCCAGTCTACAACTTCCACGCCCAACACACCGTTAGTTCCTTCGTTGATGACACCGAACCAAACAGTCTCTTCCGCCAACCAAACACCGCCTCATCCCGGCACCACGCCGTCTCCAGCCGGCCTGGCGAGTCTCGGGAAAGGCATGACGTCCCAGGAACGTGCCGCCTTGAACGCACCGAGAGCATCCTCCAGATCCTCTCAGATGGCCGCCATCGCGTCCGCTATAGACCGTGATAATTCTCCTAGTCCGCCAATGAATAACAATAAGGGAAAACTAGACTCGATCAAGGAGGAGAACATGAAGATGGAGATCGAGCAGGAAGACGGTTCCGATGGCCACCGGATGGACGGTGGGAAGAGTGTGAACAACGAGGTGTCGATCAAGACGGAAATCAAAACTGAACCGATGGAAGAGGGGTCTGGCGAGGGTATCGTCAAGGAGGAGACTTCCGGCATCAAAGAGGAACCAGTAACGCCGATGTCGGGCCAGGATGGAACCACACCGGACATCAAGCCCATGGTTCCCGAGCCGATACAGCCGAGCGGTACATCCACCGATAAGAAACGATTGTGCTTGTTCAAGCCGGACGAACTGCGGCAAGCGTTGATGCCTACCTTGGAAAAACTGTACCGTCAGGATCCAGAGTCCATACCGTTTAGACAGCCAGTTGATCCGCAAGCACTCGGGATTCCGGATTATTTCGATATCGTCAAGAAACCCATGGATTTGTCGACGATCAAGAGGAAACTGGACACGGGTCAGTACAGCGACCCCTGGGAGTACGTCGACGACGTGTGGATGATGTTTGACAATGCGTGGCTGTACAATCGTAAGACGTCGCGAGTGTATAGATATTGTACAAAGGTATGAATCAAATAATCTTCGAAAAACTGCGGATCTTTATACCGTGAGCGAGTTACGAGTAGACTGCAGATCTTGATGCATATTCAAAATTTTTGACACAAATATTATATCGATGTTCTTCCATTATTCCAGTCGTTCTATATTTTTTAAAATATAGAAGATAAAATTTGAAGTTACCGCGAAGATCCGCAGTGTACCGATAGCTATACCGACCGTTGAGCACGGGATCTTGAATATTCATATGTTGCTTTCAGCTATCAGAAGTTTTCGAGCAGGAGATAGACCCTGTGATGCAGGCCCTGGGCTATTGTTGCGGAAGGAAGTACACGTTCAATCCACAGGTTTTATGTTGTTACGGGAAACAACTCTGTACGATACCCAGGGACGCGAAGTACTACTCCTACCAGAATAGGTCAGTATACGAAAGAGTTTTTTTTCAGGGACCGTTGTCCCAGTATCACGCGTCGATTTTAATGAAACTGTACACGCAATTCCATCAAAATCGACGTGTCGCGTAACGAATAAGTTTACTCGATGATACTCGTCGACAAATAGTCTGTACGATGGGATGATCTTGCCCCTTCAAAAATTTTTCTGCTTACAAGAGTACATAACAATCGGCGAGTCTCAACGAAATTTTTGTGGAATTAGTGTTTTTATTCTGTTTCGCGGTTCAAATTGTACAGTAAAAGCGCATTCGATTCGCACAGTGCATTTTTGTCAAGAGAAAATGTTCTATAACCGAATACGCCAGATTAACTTGGCAGGCTAATTAACCTGTTTCGGTCGTATCTGTCGATGCAGGCCAGTCTCCTGACCTACATGTTTCTTTTATTTCCGTTTCACTCTTCATTTTAAACTCCCTCTGCCCCATATCATGGCACACGTTGAAGATGCAGCGTAGCAGCTCTAAAGTGACCACGGAATACTTTCGATAATGTAATATTAAATCTGGGGTTAAAAGTAAGAGTGAAGTGTATACCATAGAATGGGACAGGGAGAGCAATTTCGATACTGTAACAATACCGTTTACAGACTAACGCATTTTTACGCGAACACCTCGCACATGTGAAAGTTGAGATGTTTTATTACGCATATACTTAAGGGATATGTAGAGGCTCCACATTGTTAGTTAGCGTTCGAGAGAGGTAGATGCTTTCATAGACGATTAGTTCGGTTGACTCGGATCATTTTATCAGAGCAGTGAGTGCTTGTCGACAACGCGGGAAAGAGAGAACACGTTTGTAACCCTTGGGTGTATGCAATTAAGTAATTTATGTATATAATATACATGTGTATGTATATCGTGTCTAACATTGGCACTCTTCTCTTCTTTATATGTTACCTTCGCTCTACCCATGGGTTGCGCACGCACACACAAAATCCTTGTTTGCTGCTTGCTTCTTGTGTTGCCCGCGCCCCTTGCCTCTTTCCAACTCTACCACTTCGTATCACGAAAATTGCTACTTGGAAAATATGGGACGATCGAAATTGGATACCTGATGTCGTGGCTTCGAAATCGAACTAAAAACAAAAATTGTATATCTGCGATAAACACGATAAATAATCATGAAAACAAAAAACATGATGACTCTGTGCAACTTTTGGAATCGAAACTGTTAAATGAAACGGACTCGAACGCATACGTATATGTAAATGTACAATTGGCAAACAAACAAAAAATATTACTATTTGCATGTGTATAATCGGACAAAAAATAAATGCTTATCGAAATTGGACTCTCGACATATATATATCCAATCATATATATATATATGACGTTCGGCGAATTGACAATTTGGATATAAACACTAATGGAACACGTTAGTCTAAAAGCATATGGTCTTGTTTCCGACAGATACACCTTCTGTCAGAAATGTTTCAACGACATTCCTGGCGATACTGTGACGCTGGGAGATGATCCAACGCAACCTCAGACGTGAGTATTCACTGTGCACGATAGAACGACTTGTTACCCGATCGGAAACGTAGCTAAACGATCAATTTTTTTCTTTCAGTGCAATTAAAAAGGAACAGTTCCAGGAAATGAAGAACGATCACTTGGAATTGGAGCCTTTTGTCGTGTGCACAGATTGTGGTAGAAAAGTACATCAGATCTGCGTACTACAGATGGAATCTATCTGGCCTTTAGGGTAATCACGAACTCTCTACGCTGCACAGTGATCTGGAAATTTGATTTTAACCCTTTGCTCGCGAAACTACTTTAACGGGAAAGTTGAACATTTCTCATGCAATACTTAAATGTTTAATAATTCATTAGATACCTACATATCTAATAATGTAATAATGTAGATGTTGAAAAAGTGTCCAAATCACTGTGCACAGGCGATCGTACTCGGTTACGTGGTACAAGATTTTCTAATGCGACGTGCATTGTCGATGCAGGTTCACTTGTGATAATTGTCTGAAGAAGAAAGGACAGAAGCGTAAAGAGAACAAGTTCAACGCGAAACGTTTGCCGGTGACGAAATTGGGCACTTACATAGAGACGCGAGTGAACAACTTCCTGAAGAAGAAGGAGGCTGGCGCCGGCGAAGTTGCCATCAGAGTCGTGGCGTCCAGCGATAAAGTGGTGGAAGTCAAGCCGGGAATGAGAAGCAGATTCGTGGAGAACGGTGACATGCCCGGCGAGTTTCCGTACCGAGCGAAAGCGTTGTTTGCATTTGAAGAGGTTGACGGCACGGATGTCTGTTTTTTCGGCATGCACGTGCAGGAATATGGCAGCGAGTGCACGCCGCCTAACACCAGAAGAGTTTATATCGCGTATTTGGATTCCGTACACTTCTTCCGGCCTAGACAGTTTCGTACAGCGGTCTACCACGAGATACTTCTTGGGTACTTGGACTACGCGAAACAACTTGGGTACGTGCCACAATAAATGTCTGATCGTAGCGTACTCGTGAGTAAAATTTTCATATTGTTTCTATTTGTTCAATGCAGATACACCATGGCTCATATTTGGGCCTGTCCACCTTCCGAAGGAGATGATTACATCTTTCACTGCCATCCTCAAGAGCAAAAGATTCCAAAGCCTAAAAGATTACAGGAATGGTACAAGAAAATGTTGGACAAAGGCATGGTCGAGAGAATTGTACTGGATTATAAGGTTAGTATTAGAATTTGATATAAATAAGTTATCGAAAGCTCGGTTAGCCTAGTGGTCAGGACAGTGGTCTGATAATCTAAAGGGCCGGTGTTCGATCCCAGTCACCGACGCTGATTTGGCTGACCCTTTTTCTTCGAGTAATTTCACATGAATCAGTCTCAAGTGTTATCTGAGAGTGTACCCACTTACTCTTGGGTGTCAAACGAGACTAACATTAACGTCTGAATAAAAGCTAATGTTCTTACTGAATAACGTAAATTTGAACAAAGGATAAGCAGACGACACAAATACAAATTGAAAATTTTTTTTCTTTTCTATTTGCAAACGTAATTTAAGCGGATAATCATGCAGTGTTGTCCCTTGATTACAGGATATTTTAAAACAAGCGATGGAAGATAAACTGTCATCCGCGGCCGATTTACCTTATTTCGAGGGTGATTTCTGGCCGAACGTCTTGGAAGAAAGTATCAAAGAATTGGATCAGGAGGAAGAAGAGAAACGCAAACAAGCAGAAGCTGCGGAAGCTGCTGCTGCTAACGCGGTGGGTATCGTAACAATTAACGATGCATTTCTTTATGATGATTCTTTCCAATCCCGATAGATAGCGACATTTTAGAACGACAATTTGGTGTTTCAGATTTTCTCGATGTCGGAAGACTCCGAGACTGGTCCCGATGGCAAGAAGAAGGGACAGAAGAAAGCCAAAAAGTCGAATAAATCCAAAGCGAATCAAAGGAAAAATAGTAAAAAATCTAATACTCCCCAAACAGGAAACGATCTCTCTGCGAAAATTTTTGCGACCATGGAGAAGCATAAAGAAGTATTCTTTGTTATCAGGTTGCATAGCGCTCAAAGTGCAGCCAGTTTAGCAGTAAGTATTTCGTGTTAGTTTTGTAACGCGTCGCGAGACGACCGTGCAACGCTGCAGTTGTTAATATACGTTAACATTATCTATTGTAGCCGATTCAGGATCCTGATCCCGTTATTAATTGCGACCTTATGGATGGTCGCGACGCTTTCCTCACGATGGCTAGAGAAAGACATTACGAATTCTCTTCCTTGAGACGCGCGAAGTTTAGTTCTATGTCCATGTTGTACGAACTGCACAACCAAGGCCAAGACAAATTTGTTTATACTTGTAATAATTGTAAGAGTCATGTAGAAACGAGGTACCACTGTACGGTTTGTGATGTGAGTATCGAAAGCAACGTTTCTTCCTTTCTTGTTTTTTTGTTCCTTTATTGAAAACTATTTCTTTCGTGTATGCAGGATTTTGACCTATGTATAAGTTGTAAAGAAAAGGATGGTCATCCTCATCATATGGAGAAACTTGGTTTAGATTTGGATGATGGTTCATCGCCGGCCGATGCAAAGCAAGCAAATCCACTGGTAAAATACTATTCTTTTATAAAATGTATATGTAGAAAAAGGGACACGTTCTTTAATTATTGCTTTTTCGATCTTTCAACAGGAGGCACGTAAACTGTCGATACAAAGATGTATTCAATCGCTGGTGCACGCGTGTCAGTGCAGAGACGCCAACTGTCGACTACCCAGTTGTCAAAAGATGAAGAGAGTAGTGACGCATACAAAGGTTTGCAAGCGAAAGACGAACGGTGGTTGTCCGATATGTAAACAATTGACCGCGTTATGCTGTTACCACGCCAAACACTGCCAGGAGACTAAATGTCTCGTTCCATTCTGTTCGAATGTCAAACATAAACTGAAGCAACAACAGCTTCAACAAAGGCTACAGCAAGTGCAATTGTTAAGGTACGTAGAGAGAGAGAGAGAGACAGAGAGAGTAATTCAAGTCTTTCGAAGATTATCTGGAGACATATTTATCATAAAATCCGTGTTTGATGATTGTAGAAGGAGAATGGCTGTGATGAATACGAGACCGACAGGCCCGGTCGGCGCGATGCAAAGTGGGCAACAAACTTCCAATGTTACTATGCCAACTGGCGTCGCCATGAAACCAGGAGTCAGTCCTACCAATTTACCTTCGCCGCATCAAGTTGGAATAGGGTTGAAGCCCGGAACGCAAACTCCGCCCGCGCACGTCCTTCAGGTCGTTAAACAGGTACAAGAAGAAGCTGCGCGACA
The DNA here is from genome assembly GCA_028455615.1 of Lasioglossum zephyrum. NCBI lineage: Eukaryota > Metazoa > Arthropoda > Insecta > Hymenoptera > Halictidae > Lasioglossum > Lasioglossum zephyrum. Next base: position 565,229 of record CM052323.1, on the reverse strand, counting down.
GCAAGCACCGCATGGTAATTATGGCAAGGTGACACCGGGTGGCGGTGTCGGTGTCGGGGTCGGCGTGGGAGGACAAACAGGAGGAGTGATGCCTCCGCCGCAGATGCAACGACCAATGCCCGTCCAAATGCCAAATCCCGGTGGTACTCATCTCATTCCAATGGATCAGTGGACGCCAAGGTATGGAACAACGACAGCAACGACGCAATCATCGTTGAAACAACTGCCTGAAAATCTGTACACGACACGATACAAATCTATTTTAACGCGTAGTAGGTATCAACCGAATGCGGTGATGCAACAAAGTCAAGGTTTGAGGCAGCAAACGCCGCAGCAATTGATGCAGCAACAACAGCAACACCAAGGACAGCCGGTGATCGGAATGGGAGGACAGATGCCTAGACAGCCTGGCATAATCGGTGCGCCCGTGGGTCAGGTCGGTTCGCAGGCTCAGAACTCCGCGATGCACAAGCAAGTGTTGCAACAGTTGATGCAGACCCTGAAGAATCCCCACACGCCCGAGCAACAAAACCAAATACTACAAATACTCAAAAGCAATCCACCGATAATGGCTGCGTTCATCAAGCAACGGGTAAGTTACCAGAATTGTTACTTTTCATCCCCTTTCCCCACAGTTCGCTATTATTTCCGCTAAACTATATTTTCTCGGTTTTTGACAATTTCTATTACCATGTAATTTTTTAAATAAAAAGGCGCTTGCCCTTCAGCAACAAAGTGGTCAATACGGCGGAGGAGTCGCCGGACCTCTGGGTCCTAATCAGCCGCAACAGCAACCAAGTTTGCAACATATGATGTCTCAACAGCAGCATCAGCAACAGCAACAACAACAGCAGCACCAGCAGCAGCAACAACAACAGCAGCAGCAGCAGCAAGGTAGAATGCAGATACAAGCGATGCTGAACCAGCAACAGCAACAACAACAGGCGCAACAACAACAGCAGCAGCCTGTACAACAGCAACCGCAGTGGTACAAACAGCAGATGCTGGTGATGCAGAGACAGCAACAGGCGCAACAGCAGCAGCAACAACAACAGCAGCAGCAACAACAACAACAACAGCAGCAGCAACCGTTCACGCAACCACCGGCGCCTCCTTACGGTCAACAACGACCAATAAGGCCGTCCCTTCTCGGTAAGAGTCACCATACGATTCCCGACAAAACGAGATTCGTCGAGCCGGTTGGTTCGTGGTCTAACGTCTGCCACGATTCCGCGTATTCTTCCTCAGGTTACGGTGGGTTTAGCGAACAAGGCTACGGTCAGCCGGGTTTAAAGCCGACGCCGCCACCGATACCCTCCCCGCAGGGCGTGATGGGGCCGCCGGGGATCTCTGTACAGCAACAGCTCATGCAGTCGGTCCGGTCTCCGCCGCCCATTCGATCTCCTCAACCGAATCCCTCGCCGCGACCAGTTCAATCCCCGCGCAACCAACCAGTTCCTTCGCCTCGATCGGGGCCGGTGCCATCACCACACCATCATCCGGCCCACGGCACGCCGACCCACTCGCCGGCCCACGAGCTCGGCGGGCCCAGCGAGATGATGCTCTCGCAGCTGAATGGCGGCACGGGGGCACCGACAGGGCATCCGGCCGCGATGCCCCATCACCCGTCCCCGGCGCCGCCGCCGACCAGTGGCGCGGACTCCAGTGAAGTGACTCCAATGACGCCGCAAGACCAACTCTCCAAGTTCGTCGAAGGATTGTAGTGACTGTTAGTGAAGTCGGCCGATGCTACGAGTGACTACGTACACAACGGACCGGGCGGCCACGATGCCGTCCACCGTTTCAAGGACGGTCGCTGTTGCAGCCTACGTCGCCATGAGGCGTCGCCGGCCGTGCAACCCCCATCCGTTCTGCGTTCCTAGCTTCGTGGAGAGAGCGAGCGAGCGAGAGAGTAAGAGCGAGATAGATATGATGATCATGAGATCCAGGGGTACCGCGGATCACTCTGAGAATGATACCCTAGTGCCCCTCCCCCCGCTGTGGTGCGACCAAATTAATTCGAACGACGCGTGTTCCCTCTTTTTATCTCCGAGTTAAAGGTGCAGGAGCGAGATACAGCGTGATTGATGATTATGATGATGTATGTGGTGCTGATTTAGGAGACGCTCCGGCGATTACGCGCTACAGCTGGCTCAATGGACACTTTGAACTTCTTACGTTAACTCTGTACTGTTCGTACCTCATCGACATCTTCCCCCAACCCCATCCCCAACCCTCTTACTACTATTGCTACTACTATTGCTACTATTACTACTACTCTGTAATCGAGAACCGGTGGAAATTTATTCGAAAATTGAGACGGAAAGAGAGACTATTGATTACGTCCTCCACCTTAGATACAAACAGATATACACACAGAGAATTCTTGAAAACAACCTGGAACTCGTGCGCGTACACGAAAAGATCATCTCGAGTCCTGTTCCTACATCTCCTACGAGTACATGTACACATACAGAGAGCGAGAGACAAAGAAAGAAAGAGTGAGAGCGAGAGAGAGAGATACATCCAAACACACGACCTTTTTCATCTTTACCACCTTCCCTCTGCTGTTGCTCGTGCAGGCTGAGTGAAATCGTACAAATGTGTTGTGTATACTTAACGTTAATTAATAATTAATAGTTCAAATACTATTAGCGTAGCGATTATATGCAGTTATTATAAACCACTATTATTATTATCGTGACGAGATGCAAAAGTATATATATAAACGAGAAAAAGTGAAGATGCCGTGGACTACTGTATGAAAGAGCACACAGAGAGAAAGAGAGAGAATGAGCGTACGTACATGCGTCATTGCGAGAGTGAGAGAGAAAGCGAGTGATGGGAACGATATAATTGAAAGTGGGGCGAGAAATAACAAAAATGATAAATAACCCGAAACACAACGTTGTAATGTAAGGAAGGGAGAACAGAGAGATTTAGTGGGGGATGAAAAGAAGTTAAGTAATGTTAACTTAGGCTAATTTGTTAAGAGATCGCTACGGCTGGTCCCCGGAGATGGTCGGCATCCTCGGGCCGGCGTTTAAATTTTATGGATACACATTCTGACGAAGAGTACGGCGAACCGATGCGAAGAAAAAGATTCCGATCCTCGATTGATACTGTAGGACACACACCCGGGGAATCGCTTCGCTACGAGTAGAGACCCGGAGAGGGAAAACAAGATGCGAACTGGATAGATTCTCTTTCCTCTTGACAAAAGGACGGGGGGCGGGACTAGCGCGCGAATTAACGGTATCGCAACCAAAAATGAGTAGAGGAGATTGTCGACGAGCTGCTGTATCGCTGGATACGGGAGGATTTATAGATTAAAACGGAGAAAAGAATCGTGTTAATTTTTGAAAGACGAAAGGATAAAGAAGGCAAACCACAAAGATTTCTTTCGCAACAAAAATCGATCGGGGCGGGCCCGACATGTACAGTTCAATCAAAATGTAGCTACGAAAGCGTAAACCTAAAATTTTAGGGTCCGTCCCCAACCCATGAAAAGCGTTCTGTACATACTATACTATTATTACGATAATAATAACGATTATTATTAATTTCCCTGTCTCTTATAAATTTATTATTATATTATTATTGATTCTTATTAATTATCATTATTATTATCATGATTGCTATTATTAATATTATTGAAAAGAAATTCAAAACGTATAGATATAGTGTAATGTTCGGGGAAAAAACAAAAGCGAGAAAGGGGATCCACATTCGTACACGTACTCGTACACGTACATATATGTTCACACGTATACACGATACAGATACATTACTATACATGATCAACACGGCGACAAACGTATAAACGCGCGCGAAAAATGACACGTACTGTTGCCACACTACGTGATTATGCCAGTGCTGTATCATAGTAAATTGTAAGTGTAACATTTCCTCACTCTTTTTCCTTCGATACCTATTTAAGACGTCTAGACGATAGAGAGGACACACAAGATCGGATGATCGACGCGGTGCGTGCGAGCTGTTGAGGGTTCGAGGAGAATCCGTTTCGTTTGTTTCATCACTTTTCTTCTTCTTCTTCTTTTTTTATTTTGTTTTTACCTTTGTCCACGATCGTGTCGAACACGGTGTAGTTCGTCATTGTAATGAGAACTGTAGCCAATCAAACAGGAACTCTTCGCCGGACGAAGCGCGATACTTACACCGGTGGTCCTAGAAATTGCGTCGCTTTCACATCGGCACAATTTGTGTTTATGTTGTTATAATATTACTGATTCCTACTCGGTACACGTGGAACCAGAGTTCGGCAAAAATTTTATTCAAATAAAAATTTTTGCCCCACTCTGCGTGGAACTATCAATGAAATTATGTTAGAACAAATTAGTACTAGAGATGCTATGATTTGATGCAATTTCATTGACTACTCGTGCACGTTTCGGTGTAGATTCGGAGTTGTTTCTGTTGATGGGGGAGAGAGTGCGTGAGTGAGAGAAGGAGAGAGAGAGAGAGAAAATAACACGTGATTTGTAGACATTAATATATTAGTAAACAAGATGGTATTCGCCAGAGGTGATCGCGAAATTTCAAGCGTGTTATGCCAATGTATTCGATGTCGTTCGGCAACTATACACGCGACATCGTACATCGTCATTATAACTATTATTATTGTTGTTATTATAATATTATTATTATTATTATTATTATTATCGTACGTTGGTACATCGATGCCCTTCGAATTCGATCCAAGAACAAACATTATTTCTTTCGCGGTGAGACCGGTTCACCCCTGCAACGGCACATTGTTTTCTCAGACTGTGAATTGTTCTAAAAATTCTGTAAGAATTCATACGTTTCGAGCAGTTAAAAATCGGTATACAGAAAATGCTGTTGGGTGTCATTGCAGGGTTCCGAAAGGAAGCAGTTAACGCTTCACCTACCGAGACGATAGGCTAAATAGTCATTTAAAAATCAAAGATTAATAATTATGGAGTACTCTTGTAATTGTTCGACAGCGACAACAATTTTACGGTTCTTTGTTATCTCGAATAGCATAGGCCACGGTCATTAGAAAATCAATTAGTTGACCTCCGGTAGGCGAAGCGTTAATTCGACGATTGCGTAGAATCGACATTCATATCTCTCTCGCGTGGAAAACTAACTCGTATGCAGTATTAATTGTCCGATGAAATCGCGTCGCGTTTCCACCCTTGTTTCGTTCATTTCCTTTCGCGTTTACACGTGCGGCGTACGGGATCGTCACGGAATGCAAACGACACAACGATATCTATATGTAATTGCATGTGATTTGAGTATTCTTCGAGTAACGGAGCTGATTTTTAATTTTTTTAAACGGAATGCTACATATTTATATATCATACAAGAAGCAACAGTAAAGGCAACATTTTTTTAAATAGATAAACAACAATATTTCTTTCGTTCCTGACCTGGCGTAACCCTCGAACATCTTGCGTCATATATAGTACTAACTATTTTTACACGCGTCTTCGTACAATATCCATAAATACGTAGCATTCTATTTGCAATATGAAGGATTGCACGTTGCAACTGCATAACCATCTTATGCTCGAATTTTCAACGCTATATCGACATTCCTTCTTCATTTGTGCGTTCTCTCTCTCTCTCACTCTCATTCATTACTTTCTGTTTCTGGCCGCGTCGTTGTGCGTTTCGTCGCCGTCTTCGGTTCGAGCTTCCAAAGATAAGGGACGAACGACTTAATTTGCAGCGGCGACGACTAAGACGACGACGATGACTAGACCGCGGATCTTGATGAATTTATAGTAAAATCGAGTAGATGAAATTCAAGATTGTTGGAGAATTTAAAAAATTGAACATGTCAAAATATATATGATTTCTCGTCTAAGAAAATCATTAAGGGAAGAAATAACATTCAATTTAGTTTCTCTTTCTTGCTATCGATGCAGCCGATTTTGCATAAACATCCGCGGTCCATTGATGACGCTTCAGTAATGATTCATGAGGAAAAGATGACAATTTCGGCCACGACAATTCGGTGACAAAAGGGGGATCAAAAGGAGGAGTTTTCACTGAGTGAAAGGACCGTGTGAACCGAAACGAAGGTTTCTTAGGTCAGAAGGAGGATTAATCATTAACGACAAAAAACCCAAAAGTATTTGGCTTAGTATGGCTGTGTTTAGGGCGGTGTTGTAAATCTGAAAGTGGTATACCCGTTGCGGGAGTAAACTCTTTTATGTGCGGACGTTCGAACGCCGCGCCGCGATGGTCGGCGTGCCAGCGAGGATTTTAATCGATCGAGGGATTTTCATTAAATTCGTTAACAACGGTCGTGTGTTCGTCGGGAACACCCGATTGCCGTGTCTCTTCGTCCACGTCTGTCTTTTTACATTTCTTTCTGTTTTTTTTCCTCTCGATCGCGTCTCGTTCGGAGCGTTCTCGACGCGTGTATAAATGGATATTGAGCAGAGAAGCTACATCGCGGCGCGATAGAGAAATAAAGAGACGGTCGGAGACGAAGCGGAAATTCCTGTGAAATTCACTTTCGACGAGGGGAAAGGAAAACTAGAACCGGAAGCAGCTTCGGTTGTGTTCCCCCTCGTCGGAGCTAGGTTGGCTCGTCGACGTATGCGGCAATTTATTATTGTAACGAGAAGCGAACGATAACGACCCTATATATATATAGAAATATATATTATACGATTTTGTTTTCTTTTTTTTTATATTAACGGAACACGATACATAGGCCCCGCGGCTCTATCGCGAGACGCGAAGTAAACGTTAATTAAACGAATCAGTGGATTATCCGATGGATGATAATCGCAGACACAGAACTACGAAGCGTAATAATAATAACGACGATTATTATTATTATACTATTATTATTCTTATGATTATTATCGAGCTACCAGCTATAGAATACTACTTTTTATTATGACATTTCGTAAATAGCGAATCGATTATGATGATGATGATAATGATGATGATTATGATGATGGTGATAAAGACGATGATGATGATGATTGTCTAATTAAACGACTACTGAGACGCAACATGTAACATTTATCCCCTCCCAGGTGGAAAAATGAACGAAAGCACACGCAGAGCCACATACATACACACACGTATACATACAGAAACACGCATACGCAGAGAGACAGATACCAATTTCTCGATCCCGATCTCTCCTTTTTGTTTGTTCTCCCAACAAAGAAGGGAAACAGATGAGCGTCGAGAGGGACAGAGAGAAACGTCGCTAGAGTCTCTCTCATTCTCTCTCGATCCGATCTCTACGCGCCCCCACGATACATACGAAACCGAAAAACAGACTGCATCGGTCACGATAAACCTTGTAAAATAGTTCTATTTCCAACGATACCCGTTCCTTTATTTATTTTCTATATCGGTGGAGCTTTTTTGTCGTTCTCGCCGCACGAGAGAAACATAGAAACACGTATATCGGCAACTAAATGTCATTCTTACATTCTCGATACGCGAACACACGTATACATACACATGCTCACTCATTCACACGAACCGTATTTTCTTTTCCTCTTGTAATAAATATCGTCCTGTTGTAAAGACCGCTCCGCAGAGTGACTTAGGAAAAACTTTAGTTGACACGAACTCGTCCTCTTTTACTTACGCAGTACCTCTCTTCTTCTTCTTCTTACTTCTTTCTAGACCGCCGCCGCCGCTGCTGCTACTACTTCTATCACTACCCACGTTTTTGTTTTTGTAAAATGGCGTTTTTTTGTAACATACGTAAGATTCAGTTTTGTAAAACACGCACGAGAAGCTGCTAGCCGGTCGCGGTATCCGCTCGGAGAGAGGGGGCGAACACACAGAATGAATTTAGGTTTTTTGCTACGGTTTTTATACTCTTAGACAAAAGTGAACGAGATGAAAACGGAAGAACAAAAAGACCGTCTTTCCCCTCTGAACGATTTGTAAACGTAGATAAGGACACCTGTATGTTGATGTTCAATGAATATTTAACCCGACTATTGTTACATTATTATTAAAAAACAAGTTTTAAAAATACATTCCACAATTTTTATTTTTTTTTCTCTCAAAGCTCAGGGCGGCTTGCTGTCGAGAGACATACCGTGTACATACAATTCATTCATATACGCTAGAACGCGTATTCTCTCTCCCTCTCTGAAGAGAGAGAGAGTGAGAGAGAGAGAGCAAGATCATCAGAATGAAAAAGATGAAACCGAACAGAACGCAAAACCAAAAAAAAAAGGAAAGACGATGTATCCCCCTAATTGTCGATAGTATTTATATAAACACGCGAGGAGAGACTTTAATAAGAGAAAGAAACGAATTATTTTTTATCCCATCTATTGGGAAAAAAAGCACACTCACACAAGCAAAGAAAGAGAGAGAGAGAGAGAGAGCGAGTATGAAAGAGAGGGAGTGAACGAGATAAAGAGAGAGAGAAAGAAAGAGTGCGATCTCTAGTTAGATCCGTGTACCGTCGACGCGCGCTTCGATTCTACGCGATCAGCATTCTTGTACACCCCGTAAAAAGAAAAGAAATGAATCATTTCCGGATCGACAGCGTGAAAACGATAGGTTAAAATTTTTTTGTTGACTCTGTTGTACCACGATTCGACGCCTCGATTTGCTCGCTCGCTGATTTCGCCCGGTGAGTCTCGGTGTCCTTTCAGCGATCTCGTCCGCAAGAAAAGAAAAATCGTATTTCAGTGTGGTCTCCCTTTCTTCCCGTTCTACTATTTGTTACGTGCTGCGCGAGCAAGCGCCTGCATACTTTGTATGATATTTGTACATGAACCGCGACGATCATTAGTTTTCCTCCATGTTGGGCCCGTACGGAGCGTCGCGATTACCGAGATCTTCGGGCCTGGATCGATAACGGGGCCCGAATCCACAGCGAGGTTCGTTGACATTTTGGTTCCCGTTCCGTCCCCTCTGTTTTATACGAACTCGTTTACTTCATCCCCTCAACGACAACGACGAGACAAACGCCAGCGAACTAACCCCCTCGATCTTCGAACCACCACGATCGAGATCCACCAACGGGTTTTGCTCGAGGTCTCTCGCTAACGTTTTCGTCGTCGACACGCATAAAAGAACACACGACAACCGAATAAAAAAATCTGGGCTGGAACCGAAATATCCAACGAACGCTGTTACGACGTCTCTCGCTTCCGTTCTCCGCCACACCCCCCGCCCCTTCATCTATTTATTCCGATTGTGTTCGCCGTGTCTCCTTTCCTTAGTCGTAAGCAAACAAAAAAAACTAATCTCTTAACCGATTGCAGCTTGTAATGTAACAACGTAAACGAAAGAAAGAAAGAAGGAAAGAAAGAAAAAACAAAAAACACCGCGACACGTAAGAGTTATACATATATGTGTATATATTTATACATACCGTACTATTAACGCAACATGAGAAATCTGACGAAATAAAGTTTACGTATGAACATTTGAATACCCAGACGTTGTATCTATGCGTTCTCTATCAGACACCTATCAAACTATAGCGTGTTCCGTTTGTCGCGGATTTTCAGTGTTCTTCAACCTACCCTCGTCGTTTACCTCCACCCTCTCAAACAGTGCCGTCGTTGATCCCTTGTATTATGAGTTATTTTACTAAAAAGTTTCTAGAAGAAAAAGGAAATTGATCTTTTTCGTGTGTCGCGAATTTTCAATGTTTTTCAATCTACCCTTGTCGTTTACCTCCACCCTCTGGTCAACAGTGCCGTCGTTAATCCCTTGTATTATGAGTTATTTTACTAAAAAGTTTCTGGAAGAAAAAGGAAATTGATCTTTTACGTGTGTCGCGGATTTTCAATGTTTTTCAACCTAGCCTCTTTGTTTACCTCCGCCCTAAACAGTACCGTCGTTAATCCCGTGTACTATAAGTTATTTTACTAACAAGTTTCTAGAAGAAAAAGGAAATTGATATGGTTAAATGTTTTTTTATTTTAAATAACAATGTTTCTATATTTTTTAATTAACATCCGCAGTCTACTAAGAACTTACTGTAGACACACATTCACTGGAACATTAACAACAGAGTGGATTTTTATTTGAATTCCTCGATTTACAACCAGTGGCACGTCGCCTCATGGGCATCATGGGCAAGATCCAAATTCTACATTTTTGAGTCTACCGCGCCGACCAAATGTTGAGGTAATTATCTAACAATATTTCTAACAATTCCAACTTACAACTTACAATTGTTTTATTTTTTCCAACGTTAAAGTTATTTAGTTTGGTCTAGGGGCCCCGAAATTCTACTTTGCCCAAGGCCCCAACTATAGTTATAACGCGCCACTGTTTACAAATATGAAACCGGGTCGTTTCCGACCCGCGGGAACCAATCCTTTTCATTGTACAGCGGGGCTTCATGGTCCGAGCCAGAAACGAGAAGATTTCCACGGAATTTCCGGGTGGTCCCGGCTCTCCTCGCCATTGTCCAAAGTCCGCGAGATTGTCTTATCGGTTTTATCTGTCGCGACGACAAATCCTTGGGTGTGATACACACGGGACGGATGACTAAAAGGAGGAAGTTCAGAGTCCCCGTTGATCCACACGCTCGTTCATACGACTACACATTTCCACATGTTACTCTGTAAAGCACATTGTACACACGTGCGACACACGTGCATTCGGAAACAATGCCGAGCGTTTGAACGTCGCACGGCTGGACAAGGGATGCGATTCCCTCTGAAGTTTGTTCAGCCAACCAGCTGTTTCGCATCCAGCTGAAACATTCCTAGGCGTAACCCTTGGCATAGCTACGTTGGGACGATCGACGTTCTCACACCTAATGTTTTCCTGTTCCTACATCCCCTACGAGTACATGTACACATACAGAGAGTGAGAGACAAAGAAAGAAAGAGAGAGATACATCCAAGTACACAACTTTTGTTCATCTTTACCACCTTCCCTCTGCTGTTGCACGAAATCGTACCTAGCTGAAACAGTCTAGGCGTAATCCTTGGTATAGCTACGGTGGAACGATCGACGTTCTCACACCTAATTATTTCCAAAAATCAAAAAACAATGCGCTCTCGACGGTAGGGGCATAGATATAGTGGAGGTATGAAGATTGAAATCAGAGTTGGGCAAAAATTTAATCAACGATTGGCGAATAAATTTCTACTTCAATCGTTAATCGTAATTAACAATTAAACTCCTACTTTAGTCGTTAATTGCGGTTCACGATTACATTCAATTGTAATCGTCAATCGGGTAATTGATTAATGATTAACTGCTAAAATTTCGAAGCGGAGTTTCGCCAGCACGGATTTCAAGTTACCACTGAGACCGGCATAACCACGTTAATAACTGGAGAATAATCGTAAACACTATGTGGCCGGTGCGAGTTTCGCCCGAGGGTTGGTTTCGCAGGAGCGATCGACCCCGGGCGGCGCTGAATGTATAATTAACGACCGCACCTTTGCTCCACCTCGAGGAAGGCTCAATGTATACATAGACGTGTATAGATTCGTTGTAGCAAATATAGCGAGTAGTAAGAGGAGCAAATTCTTTTTTCAAAAAAGCGATGAGAGGGTGGCGCGCGCGCTTGCTGCTTCGCAATGATATTTCGTCCAAAGATCAAATTAACGAGTGTTCCCGCGACGATCTCATGATTCTCCAGCCGAAAATAAAGCCGAGCAATCATTTCCACCGGCACCAACGGTTTTCCCGCTTATTTTCGATCGAGGTATCAACCTCTTCCGCAGCTTTCACCCCCTGGAATCGCCCTCTGCATATCGATCTGACGGATGTTTTACATTCTACGTTCCGGTAAGAGTTGTGATCGCCCTGTAAAGATATCCCGCGGCTCCTTTTGTACCATATCGACGCGGGACCACCGACACATTCCATTGTTCGGACCGTGTCGAATCACCCCTGTGAAACGAACGTGCCGCAGTCGAATTTCTACCGAGAAACCCCTTCGACATGCGTCCCATTCTACCCAGCGATACATTGCCCTCGTAACGGAATTGTATAGAAAACAAACAACAAATATCTAATAAACGATTTATGGATTATTCTACCAGCGGCTGTGTTTGTTTGATCGCTCTGCCAGTAACTATTCTCTGTCTGTGATCCGACGATATTCAACCCCTTGCACGCGATAAATATATGTATATTTATGAATTTCCTTCAAACTGGAACAAGATTTTAGTTTGTTGTTATCTTTTCTTCTCCCTCTAGAAAATCATGAACGATACAAAAGCTCGACTATCCGTAATCATAAAATTAATTGTACTGAAAGAGGTTGCACTCGGAGATATTTCAACTGGAAAATTAAACGTTTCCGACCTAGCATAATTCCATTTTATATGATTCTTATCTTTTCATGGGAATGAAATTGATATAATACCTCGTACATAAATGTTTATAGTAGTTAATTAGGTACCAACATGTTTTTAATAATGTAGACAATATTTTGTATGATGGTACTGAGTCACCACTCGAGTGTTAAGGGTTAATATATTAGAACAGTTGCTGGTGTAGCTAAAACTACCCCAAACTTGTTCCGTCTTCAGTCAAGAGGGATACGAAGTCATTTCCAGTTTGGTAAATCCGCAGATGAGGAAGGGTGAAATTGGTATAGGTTTACGAAAGTTTATGATGCGGAGGAGACTGAACGAAAATCGTGAGTGATTTAATTACGAACGTAAAACAGATGGGAAGGCCGCGCCGTGAAAGAACATCGCTAATCGCGAGTGAAGGCTAGGTTTAAATATCGATCGGCGTCTACCGCGTTAAGCATTGAATTGCAAATTAACCACGGTATATTCCGGGCTTTGTCTGTCCTTCGTTTAACCGTCGGCCGTCATGCGATTGTTCAGGGTTGCGAGGTTGAACAGTGATTGCCGATCTTTGGCAGCGCAACGGCCTTGCTGACCCAGCCAAGTAGATGATCGTTGCGAGAATAATGAAATGAAACGGGGCAGTTTGTCAGTATGGGATTGTCGACGTAAATAACAACAATCGACGCGCTTTGTCTTCCATATCGCATTTTTTGTTTTCATGGACGAGATTCTCTAGGCGCAAAGAAGAATCTCCTCGAGCTTCGTCTGATGTCGGTAAAATGGAAAACTAATATACATTTATAAAATAGGAATTCACGTTATCGGCATCTTGATAATGTAGAAACCTACGTTATCGAAAACGCCAGGTCGTTGCGCGGTAAATTTTAAAATGATATTTTGTATGTGTAAAGTATAAACTGACTTTAGTCTTATACGTTAAATTGTATTGTAAATGTTATAATAAATAAGAAAAAGTCCGTTTACAATGTAATTCAGCAGACTGAGACATTACGTCGTTATAAATAAACGTTGTTATAAGCAAAGTAATTGAGGTGTTACCATTAATAAAATCTAGTATAATATATTCGAATAATCATATCTTTATTGATCATAAGAAAGAGTCAAGTGCTGTTGGTAATTATTAGACATTGATGGGAAGCAGGAATCATGTAAAGATGTGAACATTTCATCATATTAATGCTTACAGGGAAATGCAAAAATAATTAAAAGAGGATCATCGATAAAACCTATATCAATGTATCGATGTGCATTACTCAGTTTGATTGGCTTTCGCAGACAAAAATGAAATTGTATATGATCTTTTATTGAATAAGAATAAAAAGAAAGAAGTTCCCTTAAATTATTCAGAGATACGAAGGAAACAGCATGTATCAAAGGTCTTGTGATTGTGTCAATTATGGTTCTGACGCTAACCAGATTTTCATGGTTGAAGTGTTTTAAATGCAAGCCGCGTTCTAGATCACAATTTCTTGCACCTGGTGAGTACATCAGTGTATCCGCATAAAAAATAAAGTCATATGAAGTTAGGACGTATTATGACACATGATTTCTTCCTGTGTCATTTTGCTCTATTGTTACTCAAAAAAGAGCAGTACCTTGTTTTGTCTCAGTTCCCAGAATCACCCTGTATACTACATAGAAGATCTTGTATAGACAGAAGTAATATTAAAGAATAAAGTGCAATTGCATCTGACGGGTGAATTGGTGCGTCCACATAAAAAATAAGGTCATAGAAAGTTGGGACGTATTATGACACATGATTTCTTCCTCTATCATTTTTATCTATTATTACTCAAAAATCACCAAGATCAAGAATCACTCTGTATACTACAAGATCTGTATACACATATGTCAGATTTATCAGTGGATACATGGAACTTTTGACTGTTGTATGTATGGAAACTATTCATTCGTGCCGAAGATTATAAAGAAATTACCGGAACAGTGCTTGCATATCTGAACACAAACATCGTTCGGGCAGAGCCCTAGAGTGTGTGAGCGAGAGAGAGAGAGAGAGAGAGAAAGAGGGACAGAGAGAAGCATGTGTCATCCACAGTCATCGACGATTTGACATGGCTTGGCACGCGTGGCCAAGATGGTGGTGGTAATGGTGGCAGGCACGGTAGTCAGTCTTTCTCTCTTGCGTACTTGTATCTCTCGCTTCAGTGTTCCTCTCTAATTCCTTGCTGACTCTTTCGGAGGGTATTTTCTCTCGTCATTGATGATGCCGAGTCAGTGATGGGAGCTGGACTGAGTTGTGTTGGTGCTCGTGCATCGTCTTCGTGTTGTGAGATCTCTGTGGACGATCGATGTGTTTGTGGGATCGCTGGTGCGCCGTCCAAAAATAGATAAATGAACGAGCAGCAGTGTGCCATCCTTGTTGTCGGTGGTTCCACGCACTCCGTAACAATGCGCGATTATTAAAAGAGGTTCGTGGCCGACCGCGGACAGGAATGGAGGAGCTGAAAACCAGTCAGGAGATAGTGCACGAAGGGTGGCTCATTAAATCGCCACCCACGAAACTTTGGCGGGCGGTCAGTATCCCATGGAACCGTGACGAACTGGGAATTCCGTTCGTTCCCGAACCTTTCCATTGTTTACGTTCTCGAACGGTTGTCAAAACCACCGTGTTCGATTTTACCTTCCGTTCAGGATCTTACGAATTCTAACCTTGAATTTTGCGTGCCTTCGTCAGCCGTTCGAACGATAATAGTATCTACTCGAGATCTTTCGAATTCAAAGATCTCGTCGCGCTTTCTTCGACTCTGCTAAAAATACACCGATGTCATGGCACAAAGATTCCTGATTGTTCTCAATTGTTTATCTACTTTCAGCGATGGAGGAAAAGGTGGTTTGCCCTTCGACATAGCGGAGAATTGCCAGGACAATACTTTCTAGAATACTTTACGGACAAACGGTGTAGGAAACTGAAAGGTCGTATCGATCTCGATCAGTGCGAACAGGTAATTACTGCCCGAAGCTTCTTAGATTTTGTCTATTAACTCTGTTTATCATTTCGTTCTTCTTTTGAATATCTTGTTAAGGTGAAACTAATACACTGGTGGTCTTAAATCTTTCTAATACCTTTATTGTTTTAAATTGTACGTACCTATTCTTATCGTAAATGCATAAAATTGATTTCATTCCTTAATGATTTTGTTGCATTGAAAACAACGTTACAACATTTTTAAATTTTTCTAATCTGTTATTGTTCTATATTTCATCCAACTAATTTCTTTATAATCATATATCTATGCGTAGGTGGATGCAGGACTGAGGTTCGAAAATAGGAAACAAAAATACCAGTACATGTTCAATGTTAAAACGCCGAAAAGAACATATTATTTAGTGGCCGAAAGCGAAGCTGACATGAACAAGTGGGTGGACGCGGTATGTCAAGTATGTGGTTTGAAAGCTTACACACAGGACGAAGAGCAGCCATGTCAAAGTATATACTTTTACCGTTATCAAGCACAGAGGAATCGTTAGCCGCTGTATTTAAATATTTGTTTGAGATGGCAATATTGCTTTCAGTGTTCCAATTTGAGACACAAGAATCCCCGCCTATTTCACCTACCAGCACCATCTCTGGCCCTTACATTCCCATCAGCGAGTGCATTTCCGGTCGTCGTCTCAACGATACTAGTTCTCTGAATTCGGCTCTTAGTCATGGACCCGAACATTACGATGCTCCTAGACGACTGGCTCCTTCGCCTCCTAGATCTCCTACGACGACTGATGCGGAAAGTGTGTTCACCGATGATGAGTGGACTGCCCCTGTGCCTAGCGTTAATTGGGAAACGTTTCCTTCCCCGGGTAATTATTCATTTTTATATTCTATGTGCTGTTTTACGAATATGAAATTGTATAATACCTCGTACATTACTTACATGTTTGTAACAATTAGACTGCAGATTTTTATCCATTTATAAAAACTTGAACATACCAAAATGCTACCTCCTCTATTGAAATCATTAAGGGAAGAAATAACATTCAATTTGGTTTCTATTTCTTGCAATCGATGCAGACAATTTTTATATCGCATAAAGATCCGCAATCTATTAATAATGTAAAGAATATTTTAAATAATGGTGCAAGAATGTTTAATGGTGACTCTTAGTCATCAATCGAGTGTTAATGGTTAAGAATAATTTATTGATTTAACTCGTGCAATTTTTATTCAATATTATTTGATCTTTTAACTATTTTTATACTGGATGGACGACATTCACAAGATGAGCGATTCTATTTATGAGTTCACCCTTTGCAGTCGGAGCTATTTTAATTTGAATATTGAACATTTCTTCCGACCTAAAATAATTCCATTGTATGTATATATATATGATTTGTTCCATTTTTTTTGTATTTCATTGGGTACCAACGCATTTAGTAATGTAAACAATATTTTGAATAATGGTACAGCAATTTTAGTGGTGACTCTGAGCTGCCACTCGAGTGCTTCCTCCAAAAACCCTCCAAACGACCAAACGTTGTTCCAGGCGAATCGAAACAGCTGCAGGGTTCAAGCGACGCCGAGATTGGATCGTGGAGCGTGCGGAAACGATTCGGTAAGCTGAGAATCGTCGATTCCGCCGTGCCTCCGGCCGTCGAGAAATTACCAGCGCCTCCGAGACCGCCGAAACCTCCGCACATGTTACCTGAGAACCCTGGTCATAATTATTTAAACCTGGACGGTGCTACAGAAAGTTCAAAACCAACAACACCGGCTACACCGGCGCCGTCGACGCCAGCGACCGCGGTAATCACCGACGAGTCCTACGATTTCCCACGATCTCACCAGCCTGGGCAACCGCTCGACCAGGCCGCGATCGATCAATCGTCGAAACATTTTTATTCGAACGCCGCGCCTAGCAGCGTCGAAGAGACCCGCGTGTTCCGCTACGACTTCCAAGAGGAGGAACCGTCGAGTCCCCGATCTGAGAGCTCTGCGACCGCTACCTACTCGAATCTGCCGAGTCCTCTTGTTCGTGAGAATTCTGCGCCGACTACTGCAGCCCCACCACCGCCGGTCGTCTACCGTGAACTGAAGCCGGGTAGGAAAACCAGCGACTCTACGTCAATTATTAGCAACGAACCTTCTCCAGGACCAACGAGTGTACCCGCCTTGGAAACAAGCTCCGCCGAAAACTCGCCCGCAGAACCGCCGAGTATCAACAGAAAACTCAAACCGCCTTTAAATAAATCTCCTGTGGAAGGTATGCACGCGATTTCCTTCTACAGTAAAGTCGCGATCTAGTTCTTATCGCCTGTTCCGAGCAGGGACAGAGATCATGTGGGGAAACTATTTTTTTTATGACTGCGTCGACCGCGTCGAATGTACAGAGTGTCACAAAATAATATTGCGGTATCGCGGACACCATAGCACGATTCTACACTCCCGATTTAGTCGAAACTGACATAAGAAACCCCCGCAAAATTGAGTTTGAACGTGAAAACAAGAGAAGTGGAAGGGGTAGGGACAGGGATCGTGGAGATCCTCAGGGAGCTAAATTGCGTCTTTACTGTAATTTCCTCGGTAAAGTAGAGAGTATTTCAGACATCATAAATGATTAATTTTTCAGGACCTCTGCAACTGGCATCTCCGCCTGGAAGAGGAAGAATTCGAGCAGCCCCTAGTCCAACGCCGCCGAGTCATGTGCACTCGAACAGACATCAGTCAACATCGGATGAAGATAACAACGCTTTCGACGATAAAGAGGAGGTACGCGGTGTACATTGATATATCATAGATATATCGGATCTGTTCGGTGAAACGGTTTTATCGACACCAGTTGATTTTAATCTTACAGATATATTACTATCAGGATCAGAATACGTTCATTCCTGCCTCGAACCGGCGTCTCGTCGTTCTACAATATTTGGATCTTGATCTGGAAGCGACGGAGAGCTTCACATCCTCGAGTTTACCGCCGGCTCAATCACCGCCGAACACGACGGTGTATAAAACTGTGGATTTCTTAAAAACTGAAGCATTTAATCGCACTCGGCAGCGGGTCGAGGAGGAGAGGAAACAGTGTACGGACGAGCTTGCTTAACATGAGCTATCGACTTTGTCGAATGTTTAACGCGACAAAGATAAAGAGGACAGAAGGTCGGGGAAATGTTTTTTACATAGTGTCTAGTACTGTTACTATTTGTCTAGCACACGACGACCTTGAGAATTACTGCGACGCTTACACGCAGTACTTAGCGACTCTTCAGACGCTTTTTTAAATTTTTATGTTTGTTACGAAATCGAAGATGCTTTCGGATCTTCGTTGTCGCTGATATACGACTAGTTGGAAACCGAAGAGATAGCAATATTCAATGGACCAAAAATGTAACGTTATAGTTAAGGGAACATGACCGCGAGAGAGAGAGAGAGAGAGGGTGGAAGGGAGACGGAAGTGCACTTTTCGCGAAGGGAGTCGTTACATCGGAATTTGTTGAAGATTTTTTAATTAGACGAGTAAGTATTATTAAATTTAGATACAATCACTGTTTTACATAGGTTTTAACGAGATACGGCGAGAAATGAGGCATTTTTATTGTCGACCATGCAACGAAATAATAAAAGCGTTTAATGGTGTCGCTGAAATTGTCTAGATACCCTAAGTTTAAGTATTGAACAAATAATATGTAATATATTTTCAATGTGCCTGAATTTATTGTTTTCACGAGGCGGATGAGTTGTTTGTTATCGCATATCACGAACGGAATTATATCTATCTATTGACTGTGTGTGTTCCCTGACAGTAGTTACTAACTACGTGGTAACGGAAATCCTGGCCATAAATTTTTAAGGAAGACGAAAGTTACGCACATTTTTTTCTTTTTTAACGGCTATTGAAACACAACATCGCATGCCATAGTTAGATGTAGACGCATATATACGCACTAAAAGTACATAGAAATATATTTTACGTATTTAAAGAATGTATACGTACACGACGGTGTTGCGTATACACTTTTATTTTTATAATAGCTGCATTGTAATTTCTTTACCAATGAAAATTTATACATTATCGGAACCTTGTTCTATTGATCGTTTTTATAAGATGAAAGGAGAAATATTTACAATATTTTTTCATTGCTGGGGGTATCAAGGTGTCCTGAATTAGTAATAAAATCAAAGACAAAGAGTGTGAATCGAGTAGTTTCAGAACGTAACTTATAATTTTACATATGTGTATGTAATTTGACAAACAAAGTACGTACGTTTACACGTTAATACATATGTTACTTATAATATAGTAACGTACCACACGTTGTGAGTCATATCATTGAGAATGTGAAGAAAAAAAAAGAAATGCACAAAACACGTCATTATATGTCTACATTTCAAAGATTCGCGTGCGCGCGCGTATATCGTTCAAATTAAGTCTAAATAATTTTTTATCTATTAGAGCGATTTAATTGTAGTACAACGATCGAGCGTTATCTAATCAACGTGTTATATAACGATCGAAGCGATGATATATAATGATTATTTAATCGCTCGAGCGATTGAATAAACCTGACTTTTCATACAAATAACTTGTAAGTATCGTATACTGCAATTCCGTGTTCTCAATTTTTTAGTTTTATCGAATATCGCTCAAATTCATATTTTTTAAACGGTAGTTGATACAAATCTGCTAATGTCTTAGCGAAGAATGTGGAATAAGAGTTTTTCAAAGCACATAAATTCTGTCTTCATTTACTGTCGCCATTAGTTATTGTCGTCTTTCTTCGAGAAATAGTTGTAAAAGAGACTACGGAAGGGTAAATGGATTGGGTAATGACTTTCACGAACTGAATTTGTCCCTCGGTGTCAAATTTACACAGTGGTAAAAGATCGATGAAGTGACAAAGTAAACAGTTACTTTGTGATATTTTTTATTCAAATTGATGACTTAACATCTAGATCTTAGGTTTTTCGCTTATATATTTCGTATTAAAAAAATATAAAAGTCACTGAGTACCGGGGAAATTTACCTACAAAGAACAGGACAGTATTATTTCGGAAAAACTGTTAAAGGAGTTGAAGAACGATGCTGCGAAAGGGAGTGGTAGGGTCAACGGAATGGAAAGGTCAAGGACAAGGGAGAGTCAAGAGAAAGCAAAGGTCAAAGGGGTATCCGTAGAAGGGCAAGGTTCAGCGGAGGGGAATGGAAGGGAATAGAGTTATTCCGTCCTCTCTGAATCCTCTACTCAATAGAGGATGGAGAGGGTCAAGGGATTAGGGATGGAAGGGAAGGTCCATCAGTGCCGTGCAATCAACCCTTGGAGCTCCCGGCGAGGTCCGTCCATCTTAGTAGTTCCAGGGCATTTCAGGGAGACTGACGACTGACCATTTTTGACAGTGTGGCTCGACTAATAAAATTGATTGTATATACAGGGTGTTCAGGCTATTACTAGCCAGCCTTTTCTGTAAATAGTAAATATCAGAAAGAAAAGCGTTAACCTTCGTATGTCCTAAACTTAATAGTTAACAAGATATTATCCAAAGAAGAAAGAAAATTTTATTTCGATAATATCTCGTTAACAGTTAGATTTAGGACATATGGAGGTTCCACCACCAACGAGAATAGTATCAAAATAGTTATAAAACATTGTCAGACATGCAGCGGAGAATGTAACATTTAATAATAATTGGCATACGCGTTAATAAAAAAATCAAATGAACCAGCTTGAATAATATATTTTCTTCTGAGGAAACGTCACATTGCAAAATGTTATGGACGGAAATAGAATGGAAATAATTGTCGATATTAATTTACACTCTAGTACACAATATTAACGCAAATTCAAAGTGTGCAGCTATTAGCTCGACATTATCCTTTATTCATAAGATACTGGAAGTTCTTACGAAT
Organism: Lasioglossum zephyrum; assembly: GCA_028455615.1. Lineage (NCBI taxonomy): Eukaryota > Metazoa > Arthropoda > Insecta > Hymenoptera > Halictidae > Lasioglossum > Lasioglossum zephyrum. The sequence goes on along the minus strand of CM052323.1, from coordinate 544,075 downwards.
AGAGGATAATGCTGATTGCCCAGGTCTCACCACGAGGAGGTTGCTGCACAAGAGACCCTGAAAGGGAGTCAGAACGAATGCTATATTCCTTCTGGCTCCCTTTCTTACAACGTCGGACTCATATTAACTTTTGCGAACACGTCGAGTAATTATCGCGGAGCAAAAGGGTTGTGAATTGGAGAAGAAGTCTCCAATCCACGGGGCCAAAAAGCGAATCAGGCAAAGGCTCTGATTCTTTCAAGAAGAGAGAAGAATAAAAGCAAACCAGAGCAGAAGGCTCTGGTTTGTGGGTGACGCGAGCAATGGTCGAGAGGAGGTCCGACACCGATACCAGCTCAACAACCACCTGCCGCCAGAGACGGACATGGTGGAAAAATTTTACATGAGTGGTAAAGAGCGAACACGCGTCTCGACCCCCCCTTAATATTAAATACCGCGAACTCCCGTACCAATATCTGGTACATACTACGCGAGCAAAGGGTCCGAACAGTAGAAGACTGTGTCGGATAAAAAAAAACGAACAAAGTAAGTTAGGCGATAATTACTCGACGTGTGTACAACGACGATATAAATCTTATACTATCGCAACAATAAATTCTTATTACTAACGCAACTTAACTAAGCTGTGCTGTCTCTTTGCTGGTTCCTCTTCTACGGTCCTCTTCTTAACGGTCCTCTTCTAAGGACCAAGCTCACCAATCGAGCTCTCAAGAACAAAGAATCAAAACGAGCTCAGAGAGCAAACCAAAGAATCAGACAACGAGCTCATGAGAGCAAACCAAACTAACCCCGCACACGTGCGGCCTGACCAGCTATAGGCGATTCGGGTAGCCCCAGGGACGCGACTCCCCGTACTCACTCACGGGCCCCACCGTGAGTGAGCCCCTGAGGGAACTCCGATCGGAGGAATACCAATTTTCAACACGATGTGACTATTTTTCGAACAAGAACTTGTGAAAGTTCCAAAATGAACATTTGGAAAATACGAAATTAAAATTAGAATGTTCACGGACAGAACAATTTCTTCGAAACAGCAAACTGGACATTGTGGTCAAGGGTAAACAAACATATTCAAGATATTCAATTTAATAAAATATATTTCATTTAAGGGAGTCAGAACGAATGTAATATTCCTTGTGGTTCCGTTTCTCACAACGCCAGACTTATTCTAACTTACGCAATTACATCGAATAATTATCGAGAAATTAGATAGGCAAAAGTGCGAATTTGATAAATAGAAGCAGGAGGAAATTCACAAATCCAACATCAGTAATATAAAAATGTTTGAAACACTGGACTGTGAAAGTGTCTTCTCCGGCATAAATTGCAATAAGAATATTGAAGGCAAACATTAAAAATGATTGTTGAGTGAGAACAGTTGATAGTCGATAAAGTGTGAAGAAAGTAGCAAGCATACAAGAATATTTGAATTAAAACTCACTAAGGCACCGTTGGTCACTGCTAGTCCACTTCTGGTCCACCACTGGTCCACCCCTGGTCTCGCGGGACCCTCTGGCACCCCCGGTACCGCAACACGTCCGTCCCTGTAGACTCCGCCGGCCCGACTCACTGACTGACTGACTGAGCGCTCTCGCTTAGCTGTCTTCCCCCCACTCCTCTACCATTGAGCGCGTCGACTGCTAAGTTAGAAATTATTGCTACATTTGTTATTTCTCGCTGTTAAATGTTTGTAACAATTCCTTTTGCCGACGATACCCACAACCCCTCTCTTGACCATCTGACCACCCAATTTTTTTGTAAAAATATGTAATAGAACTCGAGATATAGAATAAACTTTACAACATGAATATTATCGCGCGTTAATTTAGTAGATACAATTCACAGAGAAATTTATTATTTCTGGCTGTTCAATGTTTATAACAATCCCTTTTGCCAACATTATCAACCTGCACTCCCGTGACTATCTGACCATATGATTTTTTAGTCAAAATAGGCAATGGAAGTCGAGATACAGAATAACTTTTAAACCATGCACATTCGTATTAATTTATTCAACATAAATACTACGATAAATTTATTGATTCTACCTGTTCAATGTTGATAATAATCCTTTTGCTATTCTAATTATTTACGGTAAACTCCCTCTTACTCTGGTCTTCAGCATATTTCCTTTTCCACAGATCGATTCTTCGAACATTTATGTATAAAAAAGTGTAAGGTAATAATTCTCGTTTATAAGATGCTTTGAAAGTACAAATTGAGGTATCTCATATAAAATTTAAAGTCGGAATCGGTAATTTTCCTAAAATTATGCTTCAATACTTTCTTAATATTTCTAGGAATCTTTTGTCCTTGAGTTTTGCTTTTAATATTGTAAACCTAAAATAACCAACGCTTAAAAACATCGTCTGAAATTTCTGCTTAACTTGGAATACGTTCGATGCAGAATGTAACAATTCATAATAATAGATTTCACCGAGGAGATACTAACAGTATCTCGTCGGTGTCGGTGGTTAATGTTTTAATTGATCTACATTCCCGATGGTCGGTAAAGAGTTTTTACTAACGACAGAAAGTTCTACGTTACCGACCCGATCGTGTCGGAAGATTGTTAGAATGTTCGCGGGAACGCTGCTAGGTTATTGGCCTGGTTGATGGCTGGTGGTGAGCCCCGACGGAAAACAGAATCTCATTCGCTCGCTAACCGTCGAGCGTGCGTTGGATGTTTGTTTTCGCGTTTACTCGCGTTCATTGTTTTCTCTCGTCGTGGACCGTAGAGTTGCATTGCCGTGTACTGACCGTTGTCGCGAAACTACGTTGCTGGGTGGTTCGGTTTCTGTTGTGTTGAATTCTGTGAAACATTGAAATTTTGTGTTTTTTCTTTCCTTTGCGACCATTTCAACGAATTGTGTGTCCGCTTTGTGCAGTTGGCCCGTTTCGCCACGGAACTCGAATACGAGCCAACGAACCGGAAAACCATCGAACATAATCGGGACGGCTTTTCAAAGTTCGCTTTCAAGGTAAGCTCCGGCTAAGTTTCTACGCACAAAGCGTACACGCACAGACACACACATACACACACAGAGAGAGAGAGAGAGAGAGAAGTCGTGTTCCACGTGATGATGGATCCGCAGCCACTTGTTGGCCTCTGGGTTCCGCAGATCGAGGAACGATGACTAGCTTTTCATATCGACGTAATTCCCAGACTATGGCAATATGATTTCGTCTTTTGTTTCGGTCTTCCGTGATCTGCTTGTACAGGTTTTACCCTCCACATTAATTCTTTCGAAATTAAATTCATCTTGCAGATTACTGAAAAGTGAAGCAACACCGTTGATCCGACAAGAACCAAGTTTATTTTATTTATACCACCATATTGTCCACTGACGAACCCCATTCACTTTTAATCTAGTTAATTTGTCGCTAAACCTGTCCACGAAGCGCTGGAAGATTTCCTTGCAGCCTTTGACATTTCCACGAATTCCGAGGCGATTTACTCGACGAGACAAAACAAGAAGAGTCAAGATTTCCATCTCGATCTCTGTACGTTTCGTAAGCAAAATCAACTACGGAACTCTCAATATTTAGTATAAAAATGATTCTTCAAAATGTAAACAGTTCACACCCCGTTCAATTCGCGCGGGTATTCGAGTGAAACAAAAGTTGGTAATGCGTTGACGTTTCCACTGTTTAAAACGGCGGCTGCTCGCCTTTTATATAAATGAACAAAATCTTTTAGATATGTTTCAACTTGAAAATCAGACGAACTGTTCCAGTTGATTTGAATATCTTGAATAGTTAGCAGGTGGTATTTCCAGTTTTCTACACTGCATTTCCGTTTATAAAATTCGTTGACCCCGTTAAGTGGAAACAATCCGGGACACTCTGTATAAGCGTAGATCCATCGAACCGTTCGCACGAACATGTGCAGCGTACCTGTTACGCTCGATTGTCACGCAGCGGGTACGAAAGAACAGGTCGACTTTTCGGTGGCATCGTTTGCATCGTATTAGGACCCCTCGGTTTCTTAAAAGAAACCACTACGAAAAGCCAGTCCGAACGTGAGCAAGCAGGTTTCTCGACCACTTGTGGATTTTCCAACTAACCCAACCGAATCGGTGTAGCCTCGACATTCCTTTCCTCGCCCTTTTTCTCGCGGCCTGTTGTTTGTCCGAATATCCTCACGGATCGAAATCCCCACGTATTTCCGATGCTAAACAATTTTCCTTTTTGAATTCCTTCCGCTTCAAAACACATTCTGTCAAGCGGTATTCCGCAAATTCATATTATTTATTTGATTAACTCATTTACTGCATTTCTTCCAACAACTTGTTAATGCTCCTCTAAAAGTATTACCAAATCTCTCTGAACGTCCATGCTTTGCACAGCAACATATCAATTTATAGTCTTAAAATGAGAATTTGTCAACAAAAGCGAGTTAAATGTTTTACCTTATAAAAATGACAAGGCTTTATTTATTTGTGCAATTATTATCCCAATTTGTGGTCGAATAAAAAAAAACAACCTTATACTTTCAATAATTGTAAAATGAAAAATATAAAAGGTAATTCTATAGAAAAGGTCTGCGTACTTCGATTTTGATGAAATTTTAATATGTTATAGATTTCGACATTTTGAACAACTTTTTCCTTTTCCAATATAGTTCCAAAAAAGTTGTTCAGAATGTGTTGTTGCATAACATATTAAAATTTCATCAAAATCGAAGTACAAAGACCTTTTCTATATAATTACCTTTGATTGGCTACATAAGGGTCAAGTAACGATTATATTTTCTTGCAATCAACGTACCCTGTAATATAATAAACCCCCTATAACGCTGAGTAAAAATGGACGATTTGATCTGCAACAAATCGAATTTAATTTGACCTGATTTGTAGTGATTCTGAGTCTCTTGAGTGATTCTTTCCTATAACTATAACGCGTTTCCATGTAACACAGTTCGAATTAATCGCGTTGCATGAGGGCTGACTAAAATCGTGTTGCCGGGGCTATGATCGGCCGCTATTCTCGTTGTTTCCGTTTGTAAATTGTCAACGAACGGCGAATTTCCTCCGGGTTCTTTCTCAAGAGAGCATCACCGTTTCGTCAGTCTAACAATGTTTACGGTTTCCCTTGCGCATGCAACGCCAGCTCGTTATGCATCCACATTGTTGTTGCGTTATTGGCGGCTATTGCGAAGCACGCCGGAGCAAGTGAGAAATTCTCATGCACAATAACGATCATTATCGGTAACGCTCTTCGACCGAGCATAATACGACGCGCGCATTCTTTCACCGACTTTCGTAACATCATCGTGGAAAAATTGAACTTCGGTTGTATGTATATCCACGAGTTTCGTCTGAACCCAGGATCTATCACCTTCCTCAACATTTTATTAATATTAACCTCGCAGAGAACACTTGAAGAGAATTAAATAAAAATGATTTTTTCACAAAGTCTAACAGATATGAACATTATGCCTTTCTTTTTCGATGAAATCAAATTTGATTCGTTTGCAAACAATGTTTAAGCATTGAAATAAATGTAGCCATACAAAACATATACATATATATTGTCCTTTCTATTCTACTTTTCCCTAATATTCAAGCATTCAAATAAATGTGGCCATACAGAAAACATATATTGTCTTTTCTCTTCCACTTTTCCCTAATATTTAAGCATTCGAATAAATGTGGGCATACAAAAAATATATAATGTCTTTTCTCTTCTACAACATTTTTCGGGACAAAGATGCTTTAATCACTGTGACTGTAAAGAAAATATTACGGCAAGCGTTCTGTCGATCGGGACCGTTCGAACCTGTTACTTCTCTATCGCAAAACGCGTTTTCCCATTTACACAATCGGACTTCCATTGAAGAAGCATCGCAGAATCGTTCCTGCTATCAAAAGCGCACAGATGTATTTTTTCGTTCGAAGTACAAATGGGAGCAACAGTGTAGAAAATCTGAGAGAAGATTTCCGGATGCGTGGCGGCGTTATTGAACCTAATCGCACCGTGTTCACGATCCGTGTAAGCATTTAGAAAATGAGTGGACCGCGCCCGCGGGCTCGATCTTTCGGGATCTTGCTCGTTTGATCTTCGGCAAAGCTGATTTGAAAATAACGCGCTCGAGGCGGTGCGCTGTTCGACCAAGGATCCCGTTTTAGATGCGCGCGCGTTCTTTGAACTCGATCGATGGAAGATGAAGAAATCCCTGAAAATAGATGGTCGATAACGGGCGGGTAGCGGCGGCGTCGCGACGGGGCGGTTGCTTCGAATCCCATTAGCAGTTCGATAACTGGCCAACGCCTCTCGTTTTCGACGAGAAGGCAACTTGTTTCGATATCGGTTTCCATTCGGCACAGCGCGGCCCGTGGGCGCCTCGTTAGCTCGCGTTTCCACAGCGGGGCTTCCTTTTGTCGCCGGTTTACAGAGAGTTCAGCGTTTTCTTTCAATCCCGACGTAACCGTCGGCTGCATTATTGCAGTAGAAGGGACTCTTCGCAATAAAGAAATCGGTGGACCCTTTGTCCGCTCCGAATTTATTCCAACTTCGCGATAAAACCTCTCCGTCTCTTTCTCTCGTTCGGGATCAACTGTTACCCGGCTATTCCAATTCCAAAGAAACCAGGGACGTATAAACTGGAAACGAAAAAACCAACGACAACTCTCTCGCCAAACACTGTGCCGAGAGACCTATCTTCCAGACTGTACGGTAAACCTAATATAACTCCTGTCAATAGAAGAATACCACCGCGATCTGAATCGCGACTGAAAGGACACGAACCTTCAACGACTACGAGCCTCCACCGCCATTGAAGTTTCTGTAGAATTGAAGTTTTCCGTTGAAGCGAGGAAAAACGAAAATTTCAAAGCGGCCGCGACGAACAAAAGCCTGCAAACGGATTGATAGTCTAATCGACACTCGAAAGTATTCGTTTCCAAGCGGAGAACGTGAATAGGCGCAAGAAAGACTACTGATCATTTTAGACATTGCGACAACCTCTTCAAGTCGGCATGGTTTCATCAAACTCGAAGTATATTCTGTTGTAGACTGCGTGAGCGCAGCCAAAAAGTATGATTAAACACGATTAAACATACGTTTTATGTGTATGACGAGTTTACGTAGTTCGGAGACAATGAGAGCTAAATATTTAAATTCAGAATTTACGCATAAAATATGTGCTCAACTCCTTGCTCTATGATTTGTTTTACGGTTTCAGTGATTAGAACTTCTTTTGTGATTCACGATTTTCGAAAAAAGGAGAAAATTTATATCTACTGTGCGTCTACGTGTTCTCCAGTAACTGTGCATTAACAGAACCAAATCAGAATTTTATCACGATTCAAAGGAAATTAATAACATATGTATTTATTAGATTTTGTTCGGAATCTTCATCACGAGTTTGATACGATATTATAGAGCTTATCTAGGGTTAATCATGTTTAATTAATACGTTGTCATATTCTTAAAACTGTCGATGTTTTCCCTCAATTTTCAAATTTTGGGATTAATGCGCAACCTGAAGGCATCATCGATTTCGAAAAAAAAACGTTTTGTAGATCCATTTTTATAGACTCTCTTATAGAGTTTGATCCATCTTTGAAAACAATTTCTGAGCACGAAGACGTAATAATTCCACAACATGAAACCGGACAGCGATACCTGTCCATTAAAAAGATTCCAGCAGTGCCAGGAAGTGTTGACAAAGGACTGATTGGGTTTTCTCGCGGTTAGTTCCGCGCTTTTATTTCCAATCCGGAAAAGAGCTAGAAATTGTGGACCACCTAACGCGCGTTGCGTGCGCCGCGCCGAGACCAGTTTCCCAGAATCCTGGAGGGTTTCTTTGCTTTTCCGAGTCGTTCGTTGGGCCCGCTTAGCGTTTTCTTAGGACCGGTTTACGCATCTTGCACCGCTGCAAGTACATCTCGTCGTAAATACCGCACGCCCACACTGAAGCTAGGATTTATCTCCGCCATTATACCTCCGTGGCATCCTCGAAAGAAGGATTTCTTAATTTCCGGTCGTGCTCGGAGCAGCACCCGAGTCCCTGTGGAACTATTGGTATCCTTCATCTGTGACCGACAGCTTTGTTTATCTTGTCCAGTGGCTTATCGAAAGCCCAGTAAAGATGGGATCTCTGTGACCGATGATAAAAATGGAAATAAAAAGTAAACGAATGGAAAATGTCCAAAAATTTTCTAGGAAAACTACCTTACTTACCGTTTAAATTTTGTATACAGGGTGGGACATGTCCGGAGGGTATGTCCGCTTTGAATATTTTCGTTATTTGTAATAATATGAAAAAATGTTGTATACAAACCTTAAACGGTGTAGAGGGGAGCATATTGTGTGACATAAACATTTTCTGCGAGGGTGGAGGCATAGAGGAGATTTCAAGGTCACCTTGACGTTTTAAAATGGAAAGACCTACTCTCTGTGTCATGAATCGGTAGACTATCGAATTCTGAGTAAAAATGTATTGACTTCCATATGTCCTAAATCTAACAGTTAACGAAATATTATCGAAATGATTTTCTGTCTTTTTTGGATAATATCTCGTTAACTATTAGGTTTAGGACATATGAAGGTCAACGCTTTTATACTCAGAATAAGATACTCTATCGATCTATGGTATAAAAAATAGGACATTTAACAAACAGTACTACTTTTTCTAATATTTACTATTTACAAAAAAGGCTGGCTAGTTTATTTAAGCCTAGAACCCGCGAACTTGCTAACCGAAGCTTGCAGTTTCGTAAATATTAGAGGTGTGCCAGACCGGGACGGGAAGTATTCCGTACAGTATCATAAATCCTGAAAAAATTCACGGGAAACCAGAATATGTACGTTGGAGGATTTTCGAGGAATTCGATGAGGGTCGTGTCGATGATTTTTGTATGTAGAGCGTTAAAGCATCGAGAGCGCAGTAAACGTGTAGGATCGGTTCGAAAGGAGCCAGCTGATGGATTGGCAAACGGGACGTGTCGTAACGTTTAGCACCGATTTCACCTGGATCGCGATCAGGAACGCCACAAGGTACGCTGGACCAGCGTGTCGCCGAGGCTTCCGTCAGTGAAACCCGCGATCTCTCGAAACCGGGCATCGGTGATCGCCGTTTCCGGCGCGGCTGACTTATCGTTGGAAACTTTCTCCGATTGCGGCACCGGCGCGGCGCGATGGAATCGTTCTAGACTGGCGACCTCTGCGCTTCTCGGCTTTTCATTTATTTAACCCTTTCGGTACAGATTTATTTGCAGATTTTTTCATCAGTTCAGTTTAAATCGAGCCTCTGATAGCGCAGATTATCCTTCGAACAAAGTTCATATCTTGTTGACGACTATTACCAAAAATACGGAATATGTAAATACTATAGTGTACCATAGTGTACACTCTTCGGCTTCTCTATCCGATATCCACGATATCTCCACCGATTCTACACTCCAATTTTTCTACACCGATTCTACACTCCAGGAAAAACTAGATACGGATACGCGGAAGGCTTGGGAGCTCGAGTTAGGCGAGAATTGCGAATACCCGTCATTTGACGACCTAACCAAATTTATAAAAGCGCGAATTCGCGGATTAGAATCCATGCCAACATCGAGCAACAAGCCGAGTAAACCGCATATACAGGGCAACGCGAAGTCAGAAAAGTTACGCGCGATTTCTTCTCACTGCCGAGCAAATCATTTGTTATTCCAATGTGACGTCTCTAAAAACCAACCGCCGTCTCAGCGATACAATACTATTCGAAACATGAAACGATGTATTAATTGCTTCAGCGCTAAACACGCCGTCAAGGACTGTGCGAGCGACCACTCATGTAAACAATGTCGAAAAAGACATCACACTCTACTACATTTCGCGAGCAATGACACGGTCTCGCCTACAATCAACATGACTCTTCCTCAGATTTTTTACTTCTTGATAAGATTGCAGCATCCTTACCTCGACATGTAAACCTTCAACTAAGGAAAAATTTGTTTACAACCTTCAACGATTATTTCATTACCACGTTTTTATTAGCTCGCTTTCTTGTATGTCTGTCTGTTCGGTACAAATCTTGCGCTTGATTTTAAATTAACTTCTCGATGAACTAGAGACTTGAAATTTTCAACATAGTTCAGAACTGAATGACAATGCAATATAAAATTTTTTTTTTAAAGACTGCGTTTAGGATTTAAAAAATATTTTTCTTACAGAGTTACAATACAAATATGATCACTGTTCTAACACTTATGAGCGGGAGTGTAGCTATTTTCATAAAACTGCGACAGCTAGATGTAAAACAGGATTTAAAATAGGATATGTAAAAATAGGATTTTTTAGGGCGATCGCGGTCTAGATTGATCTTTTATCTAGCACTTTTGACTACTGAAAAGACACTCTTAACTGGTTAAACTCGTACGTACACTCTGCCCTATTGTTCTCCTGATTTCACGGTATCATCGGCGCTTCCGTGTTTCGCGGAAAGAGCCGCTCGCCGATCCGAACAATCGGCGACAGAAGCGCGTGCCACTTTCGACGCGAACGCACGGGAAAACCCACGTTAATCCGTTATGCGTCGTTACAGAGTAAACGCCGGCAGTTTTCTTGCGGTCGAACAGAAGTGGAGGCTCGAAGAAAGACTCCTTTGTCTCTCGATCGGAGCGAGCCGCTAAATACGCTCCGGCGAAACGCTGATTAAATCGTACTCGAGCTGAACAAAGGTGTCAGATGGCCGAGGCAGACCCTGACAGAGTTTAAAAGCAAAACGTAGATCGAGATCCCGGTATGCCCGGTCCTCGCCCCCGTTCTTCGGGAACAACATTCCAAAGCAGATCCTTAACCGTAAAAGTTATTCTACCTAGCACTGGTACTATACTTCTCCCTCCTTCATCGATCCTTACACGAGTCTAGTTTCGCAAATCGTTCCTCTCCAATTCTGTCGTTAACACGTCCGCTACCGTCATCCCTGACTTTCTCCCACTGAATTCTTTGAATATTACGTACACAAGATACGTTGCGTTTAATTGAACATTACAATCACGGTTTTTATCACTTCATTGTGAGATTCGTTTAACTCGCGGACTGGCCGTCCGACCAGGTGACACAATCGGAGCTTCGGATTCCCGATTCTCGAGCGTTTCAACATTCCGTTGGAAAGATTCGAGTTTCTTCTAGGGTTGTTACATTCCCTCGAAGGTCGAAGATTTCGAAGCTTCGAAATTAAAACCTCCGTAGTAAATTATTAGAGGATTAAAGGAAACGGAGTTTCGAAGCTTTGAACATCGAAATTTCGTTGCGATTGTTATATTTGACACAATTACAGACACTCCTGCATTTCGAAAACAAACACAACGTCCGCAAACTACTTTTGGAAAGAGTCGTAAAATTTTTAGGCCTGGTGGGCCGTAGAGCAAGAAAAGACCAGGGTTTCTAAATATTTTTTAATAGAAAGCGATATTTTTACATAAGTTTTGTATTTCACGTAATTTCATGTATATATAATTTTTCCATGTAAGGAACAATGCTATCCTCGCGGATCGTATTCAAAACACTCTGGAAATATGCCATGTGTCCATCTAATACTGTGGTGCCCAAGGTGATTCGGTACCCACCTTAATAAATCATTAGCAGTTCATGCGACGTAAAATAAAAAGAAAAAAGAAACAGGTGGTGGATCGTAGTTTGCCGACCCCTGGATCAAGTTACAACTTGATACGAGTCGAAGCTTCAACACAAGTTCCCTTCGTTCCTTCGAATCTTTCGAATCTTCGGAAAAGTAACAAGCCCCAGTTTCTTCGGTCTCGGGGGCAAAAGTGGGAGGAGCGCGGCGCCTGTCGGGTGCGATTGCGATTGCGATTGTTTTACGGCGAGCCGTAACGACACCGATGACGACCGACGACAAACGTGGCAAAGTCACGGGGTCTGCTTGCCGTGGAAGATTGGCTTCATTACCTTGGTCGTTTAGCTTGTTTTTGCGGCGGCGTTCTTCCTAGACCGATCCCGACATCGAGCGACGAGGCTAGGAAGGTTAAAGACCTTATCCGCGAACCAGTTTCGATCGGAGAAAACTCGCCGCGGCCGCGGAGACGAACGTCGGGGCCTCGTGTGCACCGTACACAGTGCACCGTGCACCATGCACCATACCTCGTGCACCGGTTATGCACGTGTGGATACGACGCTCTGCCTCTCGCAGATCGTCGAATCGGCTAGGCTTCATGGCTAGATAAAACCGCTCCGAGCACACCGTGCACGCTCTATTTTGCTCGGGGCTCGCGAGAGCGCACGGCATACAGCGACCGGTTAAGCTGTGCGCTTCTTCTTCTTCTACCTCGCTATATACGGAACGCACCGAGCGTCTTTTCCGCGTCTTTGCTCGTTCGCTCGATTTCGTAACGAACCGAGAGGCCTCTCGCCGATTGCCAACCGCGGCTTCTGTTTCTGCTACCACACACCTGGACTACTAACTTTCTTTCGCCGGCGGGTACGCCGAGTGCGTGGGTGATCGTTAATAGGCGTACCGTTGTGCGGCGACGCGTTTTCCTTCTACTTGTTAGCTTAAATTTTGGTATTGGTCTTGCCCTAGCTCGTTCGAAACCGAGGCATCGATTACTCGTAGCAAATAGCCGAAACTTTCAAACGTTGCTGCGAAGTCTGATGGCATGAAACCTGCGATGATTATCGTTCGCTTGCGAAATGTGAGACTACATTTATTTATTTATCGATTACGTAAACTATGTTTGGTTTATATAGCGTACATCATTATTTACTTATTATTTAATTAGAAATTAAGACAACAGTAAGGATGAACAAGACGATTAACACTTGTATTGAAATGCATTATCAGATTATGAACTAGAATAAATCGAACTTCGCATTAACGAATCAACGAAGTTTATTCAGGAGCGAGAGAGGCACAAACACGTATTTACAGTTTGAACGGAACTCGTCAAGCGAGGCTCACTCGGCCAGGAATTTAGGAGACAATCACACAAACGATCGCACAACAAGTTTTGTAAACAAATTGAAATTGAACCGATCGTTTCTTCCCAAAGAAGTCTAAACAAATAAAGATTCATTTTGTTACTGATGTATGAGATACATTTCAGAAATTTGCATTACAGAATGCTTGTCCCGAACGTACACATTCCGTGTCTGCGCGGATGGTATAAATCGAGCTTTAATCCTACGCAGCGCACAATTGGAATTACAATTGAGATATCTTATGTTCGCATCCTGTAATTGTTTCGAGCGATCCCGTCTAATGCTACGCGTGCTTAGCAGCCCGAAAATAGTCTCCGCGCACAATGATAGCCCCCGTTACGGTACACCCGGAACTTTGCGGAATCACGGTTACGTGATTAGGCACGGCATCGCGTCGTCCGCTCCCGAAACTTCCCTCGGAAAACTAATTTGCCCATTCGCGTAACTCGGGGTTTCTCGGGTTCACTGACCTCCGATGATCGTGCACTGTTCCGAGCGCCGGAATTCCCGCACCCACGCGTTTTTCCAGTCTCGTTTTCGCCTAGCAACGGGAGTTTCCTCGGAGTTCAGCGAACAACAAGTCCGACAGAACAGAACCGAGTCGAATCGAGCGTCGCAGGTAACACCTACGTCGCGACGGTCATTAGCGACATTCCAGAACCTCGTGCGCCACCGGACTTGCGGACTTGTGGACTTCTAACCGGCTCTAGGTCCTGCCTACCTGTCCGTGGGCCGTGCCCCGATCAATTTTTCAGAACAACCGGGCACGCGATCGTCCTTAATCGTTCCGCCTCGACGCTTTCCTGTCCTTCGATCACCGCCTTCGCCTTCCGACGTTCCACGAACGCACGGCCACGTGTACGCAAATATTTGAACGGCCGCCGATCTACGTCCATCCGGCCCTTCCTTCTTGTCCTTCTCACTTTTTTTATTAAAAAATCTCATATGAGATTTATTTCAACATATTTAATAAAAAACGAAATACACCACATACAAAACAGAATATAAACATTACAAAATAGAATGTAGTTATTAGAGAGACTCGATTGTACTTTTTTTTTATTAGAAAATCTCATGAGATTTATTTCAACATAATTACAAAAAAAAAGAAATACACCACATACAAAACAGAATATAAACATTACAAAATAGACTGTAGTTATTAGAGAGGCTCGATTGTACTTTTTTTATTAGAAAATCTCATATGAGATTTATTTCAACATAAATACAAAAAATAAACGAAATACACCACATACAAAACAGAATATAAACATTACAAAATAGATTGTAGTTATTAGAGAGGCTCGATTGTACTTTTTTTTATTAGAAAATCTCATATGAGATTTATTTCAACATAACTACAAAAAAAAAAAAAACGAAATACACCACATACAAAACAGAATATAAAATTTATAAAATGGAATGTGGTTATTAGAGATACACAAATATTTTAATACAGACATATGATTAGTTGGAACAGTATAGACAAAACTTATACTTTAAGACCACAGCTCTTAAAAAATGATAACATGTAGTGACAAGCTTTGATATTTGGTTTTGCTATTAATATTGAGACATCCATTGGAAGCTGGAAATTTATTTTACTGAGTTTATTCATTAATTTGAGCCTTTCCTCGTTGTACAAGTTGCATTGCCATAGAACATGGTTCAGTGATTCGTCACCCTCCCTGCAGCTACACTCAGGATTATCAATAAATCCAATGCGACCTTCTCACTTTTACCCAGCTCTCCGTTCTTCGTAGAACAAGTTCGTAGGTTCAAGTTGAAAGTTTTGAGCCCCGGCTTTGATCGAATCAGTGTGCAATTAACCCTTTGGACTCGAAGCAATTTTATCTCCCAAAATTAAGACATTTCTGTCAACCTAGATCGTTTTTAATCTGTATAATCGTTTTTACATTGTGCACATCGAATCGAACCTGTTTTGTACCACGTTTCTTTAATAAAACAGTTGAGCTTTTACAATTTATAGAATACAGACGAATTTAAGAATGTTAAAACTGTTTTGAATAATGGTATGGCAACGAGATGTAGATTTCAAGTAAAATCAATGAGAACCTACTACTGTAGATTCAGACAGAGACGCTTGTAGCCTCCGCGCCTCACAAGAAGTCTCCTCTCAGGAATTCGAAAGGAATGCGGCAGCAAGCCATCCAATTTGGCCATTCCACTCGTACTTTCGGTTTTAGCCGAATTATTGGCTAACACGTGTGACGGCAAAGCCTTGTCCCACAAGCTTTTTGTGTGGCATGAAGAGAACCTGTACAGTAAATTCGACCGTACAACGCGACCCAAGAAATTGTTCAAAGAGACTTGTGCACACGTATAAATTTTAGACAGTGGCGGATCAAGACAAGTGGGGGCCCTAAGCGGTCAAAATTTTCGCCTTCCAAAAACAGTTTGGAGAAGAACAATCAAAATGAATGACCTCTCTTTTGGAAAACGTATCTGTTCATAGTAGCCAGCGGTGTTACACAATTTGTTTATAAATTGTAAAAACATAACTTAACATATCATAACATAACACAAATAATAAACAATTTGTTTGTTACACAAAGCGGCCGCATAGTCCGGCACTGATTTTAGATTAATTTACGTTAATTTACTACAAATGATTATTTAAAGAGATTGTCGGCTTACCGCCACAACAGATACGCATCGATAGTCTTTTTAAACAATTTTTTCATCGCGTTCCCTAAACTTGGACCAACTCCGGTAGCATCCAGAGTCTAATTTGATCCACGAATACAGTATTTTATCCATACATGTTCCAAAAGTCTGACCTGTAAATGTCCTAGGTCTATCCCCACTACTGCGGGGTATATCCCCTTGAGGGGCCGTGAAACTCGAGAGGCCATGGTCGCCGAGAAATATGACACCATGCGGATCGGATATATGTATGTATCGGTGAGACCGCCTAATCGGAATTTCCAACTTCTTTATTTTCCATTATTTTTTATGGGACTTCGATGATCATATTTGTGGCAGTTTTGTAATAAAAATCATGCCAAATATGTTATAATTCTGATGATATTTACTTGTGTAATAAACAATTAAAGTTTCGGTCGCAAGGAAGGACAGTCGCCGGCGACTGCGACTCTCTGCGTCTCTTTCTTTCCCATACGCTATCCTTCCTCGCGCCCGAAACTTTAATTGTCTATTACATAAGTAAATATCATCGGAGTAATCATATTTGGTATGATTTTAATTAGAGAAATGCTACAAATATGGTCATCGAAGTCCCATAAAAAAAAATGAAAAATAAAGAAGTTGGAAATTTGGATTAGCTATGTTTACATTTCTCGGCGACCAAGAAAGAATACTGTCCTTGATACATAAATGTCCTTCGGCAGACCCGTGCTGGGGACTTATATGGATAACATACTGTGTTTCTCGGGCCGACTCCGCAAACCACCGTTAATTTGGGAACTCGGTAGGTAAACAGCGCCACTCGGAGAGAGTACAATCGATCCGCGTAACAAGTTTCTCCATGGCGGCGCAACGTCCCCGGCATACAGGAGTTCGTCAAAAACGAAACGCCGAATCGAGTCGCGATTCGAACAGAGTTTGCAATGGCGTCCGCGGCGGTATCCGTTCTGCGGGGCCCGTGACATTTGAAAGCGGCTTGTTCGTCGGTGTCTCTCCTCTCTTTCTGTCTGGATCTATACACGAGGCGCCTGTAGGGCACGCCTAAACCAGGTCGACCCGGTAGAACTAACTCTCTTCTCGGTTTCCTGTCTAACGCAATAAACCGACGAGTGGCGCGTGCACACGTAACATCGCCTGTCGGCTGCCCGAGAGGAGGAATCAACGAAAACAACACGCCATAGGTGAATCTGCCCGTGATTCCTGTTCTGTTCTCCCTTGCCCCGTGACATCGAGTCGGCCGCACGATCGAATCAATTCTACGTGTCCACTATAGGATGCCTCTTATTTATTCTTGTTAGAAATAGAAATTTTCTATTGGCCACAGCCAATTCAAATTTATCCAAATTTGATGAATAAAGAACCATTTTAAAGCTTGAGATTTCTACTTTTTGTACTGTATGCGGAGCCTCCCAGGAATGTTCCAAAAAATATAATATGTATTTGTCGTTAATATAGAATGGTTAATATTTTTGTAATGTTATTCACGCAATTCTAATTAATCTTGAAAATGATCTAAACGAAGATCGAAACGTCGAGTATTTAACTTGTTAATTTGCAAAATTGCTTTGTAGAATAAAGTAGCAAACGATCGAACAAAAAAGAATCTAAAAAACAAAATCTGTGCAAAGTTTGTGCTCGAACGGATAACGGGGTTTTCTTTATAATTATTTGAAGCAACGATATTCGCCTCTGTGAAACTGAAATAAAATTGTACTCCTCTGTTATCGATGTTCGCCAGACTTCATACGTGACAAATTTTTATTTCTCAGAAACAATGGATAGTTTCGCGGTAAGAGCAATCGAGATTTTCAAAACGGAAATGACAGGCGGCCGCGTTCCTCGATTGTGAGAATCCGTCGAGAAAAATTCCTCCCATGGAGTTAATTCTTTTTAATTGCGCTTCCTCCGCGCGACGAGCCCTCCTCTCATCTACGGTCAAACGGAACCGAGATTCCCATCTCGATCGGACTCGTTCGCGGTTCGTCCACGCAATAAGTTGCGCGATCCCCCGCGAAATTGGAGCGTGTTAACGCGAGATTAACTTTTCCTCGGATTTGTAGAACGCGAGGTACTTTGAAGAACCTAGCAATTTCAACTTGTTAGTTTCGTTCGACCGAGCTACAATTTCGAAGTCGTGGGATTATTTTAATCGAGTCGACCCGCGTTAACTTTTCCCTTCGCTTTTCACGGCGCACCTGTTCGTGTCTGTATCGCCGTTGTCCGTCTTTGCAAATGGCCTTGAGTCGTTATTTATATATGTATATAAATGAACGGACAGGTTCACCGTCTCTTCTTCATCCTCTTTCTCTTTCTTTGCGCAGTGCTTACGGGCCGAGCGTATAATAAAGACGCGTTATTATCATTATATCGCGCACTTTCATGCCATCGCGCACCCGGCTCGGTCGACGCAACAGGCAGGAAGCGCGAAATTCAGAGTCCTCCAGTCACAGAGAGTACCGCAACGAGGGGAAATTTCCTTTCGACGCGACGGTTTCATTGAATTCGTTGCTTGATACAATTGCGACGCGGAAGTCATTGTTTGCAGTTCCAACGTAAATGCATTTCGGTGGACAATGGACGTATTAAACGCGCTGGAGAACGGTCTGCGCACGGAACAAGATCGCCGAGATATATCAATTCCTCCAGATAATAAGACGACAGTGAACATTTTATACTTTGCTCGAAGAAGAGAGCCTCGGTAGTGGGAACGAATAAAACGAAAAAGACACAGCCCTGTTTTTAGAGTCCTTCGAAATCCTCTTGTTCCGAGATTTATCTCGTCCTCTGAATTTCCATTTATCGAGTAACCTGCTCGCTCTCTCTTCCGACACACAATTACTCCTCCCTGGCGCGTTCTTCGTTCTTTCATGAATTATTTGCGTAAGGGAAGATCACGCGACGTTCCAGATTTCTCGAATTCTCGCGTGAGATGAAACATTTTGGTTGTCTGAGCTATTGGAATATATGAACAACAGTTTATTCGTGCAGCGTTGTCACGAATTCAAATAAAAACGTGGTAAAAATGAAGACTTTTATTGTACTCATCTTCCCCACCTATCCACGCGAAAACTTGACCAGAATACGATTTCTCGAATTCTTACGTGAGATGAAACATTTTAGTTGTTTAAGCTATTAGAATATATGAACAAGTATTATTCATTCATCTCTTCGCCCGTTTCTGAAACATCGCTCGGCTATTAGGATCGTTCATATGTGATTTCTGGTCATAATCATTAGTGAATTGTATTACCATTTAAAGAGTTTTGGAAACTTCGAAATAAATGCTAATCTGATCCATCTAGCTCCAATAATTTTTCATGTGTTATCAAAGATATGTGGTGCCCAGCATCATCATGATGGAACTCGTGAAAAATTATTGTATTCTATATTGAAGTAATGTAAGTGCGTTTCATAGCCTCTCGAATAGGTGCAACAAACAGATTATTACTACTATCGTAATTGTTCCCACCTCGGAACCTCTCCCGTTGCACTAGCATTGTGTACTACGGTGCTGACAAAGCGCAATTACGAAGGCGACAGGAATGTCGCCACCACTTTGGATAACACGATATTCCTCCAGTGCAACAATGTGCACGCACTTCGAACCCGACATGAACGCACATCCAGCGTACAACGAACCATAAATTACTCTTGAATAAATCGGAGGCAAACATCGTCTACCATGGTCAGTGGCGGATCTAATGGTAAGCGGACTAAGCGATCGCGTGGAGCCCCGGGATACCATTGGGCCCCGAATTTTAAAAAAATTTATTTAGAAGTTAGAGGTTAGAATTTGCTTTATTTCAGCCTAACAGCTAAGAAATGAAGTGGGACTTGGTTTACATTAACCTATCTGTACAAAATCTTGTTTCACACATTCGGTCCATACCTTCTCTCTTTCTTTTCTTTTTGACTCACTCATTTCTACCCTGTCCTACTCTTTTAGTATCCTAATTATCACTGACCTACTTATGTACTTACTTATTGCATCCGTCCCCATTCCCTAACTTTTGCAGTTTTGTTAGTTAGTCTGTCTTTCCTCTATTTCTCCTCAGCTTCTCCAACCACTTTTCAACATTTCGGTTCAAAGAAATTTATTTAATCACATTTCACCTCACTCTGTATTATGCCGGCATGTAGCCAGCACGTGTTTACAATACTGACTCTTAAATAATTTTCCACTTAGCAAGTAAGTTTGCTCCATAGAACCTTTGGTTTTTTGTTTTTTCTTTCTGTTTTTTTTTTACACGGAGGTTAACTTGAACTATATAATTTACAGTGCTTTAATTTTTAGAGACGCAATTATATATAAAAAGTTTTTTTTGATAATGGTCTTAAACTAGACCGAAACGAAAAAGTTATAGTTATTTGCAAAATTGCTTAGTTATTAATTTGATCGAATCTTTGCGCCGAAAACATCAATTTAAGTTATTTACAAGTTGTTGTCGATCGAGATAAAGGAAACAATTTATTTAATGTGTAACGGTATGAAATATTTCCATTACTTTTCTTTTTTGTTAATAAGTTTAGGCGAGTTATCTTCTAACTTCTATTTTTAACTTGAGGGGCCTCCACTTGACTCGAGCCGCCACTGACCATGGTATATATCGAAAGTATGAGGCTGGGACCTTGCTAAGCTCCGAAACGAGTCGCATAAACGTGCACTCTAAACGATCATCTCGAACAAGCCGTAGCCGAGCTACGACGCGATGCACGGATAGGTACTAACGACGCTTAATTGCTCTTGTTAATGGCCGAGAGAGCAGTTTTTCATAGGCCACGTGTGCCGTCGAGGAAGTCCAGCTGGATAACTAAACGACTTTCCGAGTCCGAATGTTTGGACGATCGTAATCGTAGATGAGATGATATGGATCATCATTGCTGATGATCAGCGAAACGCATACCAGAAGAAGTGAATTAAGGAACACTACAATACTTGATTGTTTTCGACGAGGAAACACTTGGAAATTCAATCAGAATCCAAAGAGGGTCGTTCGCAGTTTCATTTTTCAATATTAATTTAAAGAAAATTAGTTTATCAGATATTCCATATCACATTATTACAAACTAGATTAATTCAATGTAATTTTTACGATATTGTCAAAAATTAACTTTTAGATAGAACCTGTCATTTCAACGTTATATGGGATTCGTTTAGTGTTAATATTCTCGTCCTTTAAATATCTGAAAATAACAAAATATATGAGTTAGACCAAATTCATAATTATGGGCACATATGACTCGCACAAAAATGGTCAACACGGTCAAAATCCTCCAAGGTTCCAGTAATCGGTGCGACCACATGATGAAACCACATTCTCTTCGTTAGAGGTCGCCATAAATTAAATATTCGCGCGCTGGTACGGAGACCAGACTGATTTTCCAGTAAATCACGGAACCCAGCCGTCGGGATCGACAGTCGTTCAGTGAAAACGTCGTTACCATCGTCGCTGGCCCAGTTTCTCTCGCCCGCTTTTCCCATTGTCGAGTTTCGAGAACCGAAGATCCCATTGAATCGCTTCCGCGAACCGAGCCTGGTTATTTTGCCCGAACCACGGAGCGCTTCAATTGGTTTTCCGTATTAATAGCTGCGGCTCTTCTTCGACGATGTGAAACGGGCGCGACACGTATCACATCGATCCCGTGAAAAACAAAGGGACGCTCCTGCGATGTCCCGCGATATGCCTTCCGACTTCCGACTTTCGCCTCCGCGCGCGCCTCTTTTGAATCTTGCTCCGTGTTCAAATAGTGCTCCTAACGAGCGAACAGCACCTTTTAAGCTCGCTCCGCGGTGTCCTCATTTTTTGGAACGTGCGAACTGCGACATACCAAAGTCTGTTTCGAACAAAAATGTTTTCCTTGTATGGTCAACATTGTTGCTTGGAATCTGAAAAATTCTAACACCTTATTTTTTCCAAGTAATCCAATGAGTTGACGGAAAATCTGTTATATTCCTTGCATTGTACGTGTCTCGAGGTACACAATACTATTTTGCACTCTGACCATCCTGAAATATTTGTCGATCAATATTGTTGCTTCGAAAATCAGAGCTCTTCCAAACGTTTTCGAAGAAATCCAATGAGTACATACACAGAAAATCTGCTACGTTCCTTGCATTGCACGTGTATCAACAGTATCAAGCTACAGAATCCTATTTTTATATTTTCCATTCGCAAGAAAATTGCGCCGCAGTGGCCGTTCATATCGGACACAAGCGCACACTGACGATTCTGAAATATCCGTCGTTCAACAGTGTTACGTCAAATCTGGAAAATCAGAGCTCCTCGTAATTTTTCAAAGAAATCCAATGAGTCGTGTCTCGTGATGCACATTACTATTTTCGAATTTTCCATTCGCAAGAAAATTGCGCCGCTCCGACTGTTTATATCGGAGACAAACTCAGTCTCTGACGATCCTGAAATATTCGTCGTTAAACAGTGTTGCTTAAAATCTGAAAAAAAACGGAACACAACAAATTTCCTAATTTTTTCGGGAAATCTAATGAGTCCACAGAAAATCTGTTATATTCCTTGCATTGTACGTGTATCGAGCTACGCAACCCTATTTTCCTATTTTCCATTCACAAGAAAATGGCGCCGCAGCGACTTTTTATATCGCGGATAAGCGTACTCTGACGATTCTGAAATACTTGTCGTTCAACGATCATTCCTCTAAAATGTGTGTTAGCCATTGGGTCCCCTGGGAACTGGCAAGTTGTTGTTCAAGCCTAACCCGCAACCAGAAGCCATCGTTACGGACGATGGATGGTATTCTCGAGTAGAGGATTCGCGCGACGTCCCTCGAAATCGTTGCGTTTAACAAGAGAATATTTCAGTGCGCCGGCTAGTGGCCATGGTTCCGTGACGAGCCGGTTGATCGGCCTAAATGATAATGCACCGGGTGTTCGTCTTTTTTTTGTTCCCTGAGCGACCACGGTCCGGCAATCTATCATCGGAACGCGAGAGGGAAACGAGCGAATGTACGTCGGATAAGATCGTTGATACGAGTTCGACGTGATTTATTATCTCGCGGTTGGCCCAATTTACCAAGCGTGCTCATCCAAAATGGCCGAGGATATAACGGGTGAAAATGAGTCGATTTTGTTGCTTTTCATCGAGGCTAAATACTATTCAACCGTATTTAACTCTCCGTCTGTCTCTCTGTCCCCTGTTTCTTATGCATACATTTCTTAAATCTCACAGTTTATTTCTTTAATGTTAATATTGTATTCGAAAACGTTCAACATACTCCTTAGTTATAGTTCATAAGTTATCCTTGTAATGTTAGCATGCTGTTAGCTTAATAAAAAAAAACTCTCCGTCTGTGTACCGAGTCGTTTACGTTGACGATAAATTTGCTTTCTAGACTTTCAAATGTTTACAGTGTGGGAAAAAATGAATATTAAAGAGAAAGAAATTCCAGAGTTTGTCCAAGTTCGATATTAAAATATGTAAAAATATTTCTCCGTCAACTTCACAGTTCCGATGGAGAATACAGTGTAACAAGATCTACAAATGGGGAATGTTAAGCAATTTTCCGACGAGTTCACAAGAAGATTAAATATCGTCCTGGAAGGGATTAATGGCGGAAAAGGTTACGGGATGGTAGGATCATGTACGGGAATAAACGAGTAAATCGTTGGGAGATACAAACGAATAAACAATCGGTGGGTGCAACGAAGGATTGTGACCGCTTCCGCGATGGTTGCATGGTCGTCGAGCAAGTGGATCGTTGGACAAGCCAGCCGGCAGCGGTTCAAAGAGGAAACCGCGACGACGGCCGCGGATATCGAATATTTTCCGCAGATGTCTCTCTCTGTTGTCGCGATCGGCTCCGCGACCACGATCGTGCCAGCCCCGGTGTGGCTCGAGTGTATTTCATTAGCGGATTTCATTAGGCTAATTAGGGTCTCTCGTTACCGGGCTCGTCCGTAATTACGAGCGCGGAAACGCTTCGCGGAATCCGTGCGAGCCAGAAAATCTATGTTCGCATTCTGATAGCGGCGCGCGCGCCAGTGCTCGTTCCATTTTCTTCAATTTTTTCTTGTTTTCGTGTCGTGTATCCGTTCGCGAATCACCAAGCTGCGGAATATCTGTCTGTAGAGCTGCCTCGCGATCTTTTCCGTTAACAAGGAAAACTGCCGTTGATTATTCCTCGAGATCACCGTGGAATTACGGCATTATATTTCATTCGGTATTTCTACTAGAGATAGTGGTTTTCTACGTGTATTTAAATACACGTGCCGCAGTACATGTCCTTTTAAGTACACGGGTACACTTGTACTATTTCACGTATGTATATTTAAATACACGTGTATCAATAGATCCTTTTTTTAAGTCGTATAATTTTTCGAACATTTATATAATTTATGTATACCCCTATTTTGTTTTCGAAAATTAGTAACTGTATTCTAAAAATTAAGAAGAATTAAAATGCGGATACGTTAATACACGTGTATTTAAATATATGTAAAATGGTACACGTGTGCCCGTGTACTTAAAATGACACGTATTGAAATAAGTGTACATGAAATAGGGATCTCTAATTTCTACAAAATCCACTCCGAAACATTTTCTATTTAAAAATATCGAGGAACGAACCGAAAAACCGTAAATAGACTACTACGAGTCCGTAGTCTAACGGGAGAAGATGATAGGCCGGCGTCTCGGAAGAACAACGAGCGATACGCATTATTGCTTGACCCCCGATCGCACGTTGCGTTCCCACGTGGTTATTAGCACGTTCACTCGCTGTAGAACTAACAGCTTCTGCTCGTCGGAGAACAATGAGTTTTTAATGAGGAATGAGGAACCGTTTGCTTCCAGACCGGCGTAGATTAGCTAGAAGACAGTTACAGGCTAACAGTTCTCCGCGATGTACACCGCGTCGAAAAATTTTCAGCAACGAGTTGGAAATTACTAATTTTTATAATTACCGGAAAAAATCGGACAGCTTTCTACCGGTAAAATGAATCGCAGCGGAAGAGGTTAAGCTGCGTTGGGACGGTCGGCCGCTTGAGAATACCAACGCGTAACGTCGGCGGAAAATTCTTTTTATCATGCGAGCAAGGTTTTTCACCCACGAGATCACGGATCAAAAAACATTCGCTAACCGATGGATATGTTCTTGCTCCGGCGAGCAATGTTTTCTCGCTCTATCTCTTCCGTTTCTTCAGCCTATTTGTCGGCGAGAGGGAAATCCAGAGTCTCACGGTGAAAACAACATGCCTAAGGAGTCGAACGGGGTTACGCGATTCCCCAACACCTGCTCGAGGATGTTTACACCTAAGCACGTCACCTGTACGCGTGGTCGCGTGCAAAAACCCGCGGCGTTCCGATAACCGATAACGTCGCAATCGTAGTTGCGGTCGCGACGCAAAACATCCTGACCGTGCCGTTCTCCAGCGAAAGTCTTCGTCTGCACCCCAATTGAGGTGTCGTGGATCGATTCTCGCTTCTTGCGGCGTATTCTTTCGATTCTTATTTTGTTCAGTTTTGAAAGTATGCCATTCTTCAACGAGTGTCTTCGCGTGCATTTCAATCTTGCTGCTTCTTGCGAGTTACTCTTTTGATTGTTATTCTTGAATTTATGGAAGTATGCAATTTTCCAGCGAAATTCTTCGTGTGCACCCCAATTGAGGTATCGTGGATCGATCTCGTTTCTTGCATCGTGTTCTTCCGATTCTTATTCGTCCGTTTTTTAAAATATGTCATTCTCTAGCGTAAGTCTTCGTGCGTACCCTAATGGAGATGTAATAGATCGATCTCGCTTCTTGCGGCGTATTCTTTCGATTCTTATTCATATACTTTTTGAGAATATGTTTGCCCGCAATTTACGTTCACGAAGCCTCGGGGAACAGTTTATCACAGACCCGCCACCTCGAACCGTTTTAAAGCCGAACACAATTTTACCTCGCGCATTATCCCTTAACTGAAAATATACGAAAAGTTCCCAAGAGTTTCATCGAATAGCGCCTGGAGAAAAAAATTACCAAAGTTAGAAGCCGGACGGCGGTGTCTATCGATCATTTTACAGGGTGAAGCTACACGCATGGATCCAGTGGTGCAACAAAATGGTTGATCGAATCGGTCGGGGGTGCGTTCGACGAACGGCTGGGTTCTTCGTCGAGTGTTTGTTTGATTTCGGCTCAACGATACGATCTCTCCTCGTTGGCCGGTGTTTAGAAAGCGATTCGTGAATTCCCCTTCATTTTCTCCGCGATTGTAATTTGCTCCGGAGAGCCCCCTCTTCCTCCTGTTCTTGCTGTTCCTGCTGTTCCGCCACCCCGTGAGCTTCGCTGTCGAATATCCCAGCGCGTTTCTCGGCCCGCGAGAACTCGGCTAGAAACGTAAGTTCTATTTAAATATCACTCGAATTCGAGTGAATTTCTGCTGCCGACGTACCTCACCAGATCAGCCCTAACGAACGTCCATTAAGATCGGCGTCTAATGTTTTCGCGGACGCACTCGCGCAACTTATTAGTCAAAATCGGTAGATGAAAGATCAGTCTATTCTGGAAAGTATTTCAAAAGCCCTACTTTTTACGTTTACGGCACGTAATTCTCATTACTCGGCAGCATTTCAGTGGAGCAGCGAGAAGCAATGGCAGCATGAATATGTTCACAAGTCGCGTTGCTTCTCCGGTCTTTCCCCCGGAGAGAAAATCCGAACGAACGGACCCTGTCCAACGATTGATATCTAATCCGCGGTAATCGTTTGCGAATTAACATAGAAAGTATAGATAGATACTTGGTCCCCGCAGGGTTTCAAAGTTTATACACCAATCTCCTTCTCTTTTTCCACTCTCACCTATCGCCTAATTTCAGCCAATTCCAGCGGGACCTACTGTTTTTATGGTGGGTTCCGAACCACCTTGGGCACCACAGTATTTACATAGCACATAGAATATTTCCAGAGGTGCCGCGGGCAGAGCTGTGATATGGGGCGCTTTTTTCGCGCATGCGCGAGTTTCGGCAGGAACGTATCTGCGTCCGAAGTTTGTGGGGGACTATTGGGGTGAAAGTAGTTGGAGACTATCCGGCTATAAATACCCTTTTGCGAAATTAGCGGGGCGCCCAAGTTACCCGATCTTCGTACTCGACTGAGGCCTTCGGAGGCTAAAATCGTCGTGCATGCGCGAAAAAAGCGCCCCATATCACAGCTCTGGCCGCGGGTGGGACCGAACCCGCGACCACGGCATCCGCAGTCGCGCGCTCTACCCACTGAGCCACTGCGCGCCATTAACAAAGACAGAAAGTAACAACATTTATTTAATTACCGACATTTTTACAACTGTTTTTTCAACCAACGCTTTAAATTGTTCGAAAGTTTGAAATTTTCAATGGATTTTTTTTAAGTACAAACTATCGATTTAATTCGCGCTCGTTCGTTAAATTTTATCAAAGTGACAGCAGTTTCGATATTGAGCAAGTTTTGAATTGGCTGTGGCCGATGAAATCGGGCGAAATACTCCACTGTGCATCGCGTTGCGTTCTCCGGAGGATCGTTCAAAAAAACGGCTCGTTTAGTAGGTGGGGAAGCGGGATTAGAGCGATTTGGCTGGCTGGATAGGTAGAAACAACGCAGAGAGAAACGTTGCATTTGTTTCTGGAGATACATAGCTCTCGAGCTGGTTCGAAGCTACTCGCGATGCTATCCGCGACGGTGATTACATACTGGCCAGATATCTCGATGGGTGTTTGTCGGATAAACGCGACCGCGTTTTGTTGGCCTTGTTCGATGCCGCGCGCGGCTTTATACTAGCATACCGGTGCACACGGACGCGAGGAAGAAGCATCGACGAGATCGCGGACACGAATGCAATGTGCACTGGCCCGCTCGGCCACGCTCTGCTTGTCCTTGCGAACGCGACTCATTACGATGCATCTCTGGCTGTCTCTCTCTCTCTCTCTTCTCTAATTCTCGTTCCCTTCTATCGTCCCTCTCGATCTCCGTCTATCACAGTATCACAGAATCGTTTTCTTCTTTTCAGTATTTCAGCGGTGTGCCCGTCCCCCTCTTCCGATCGCGAGCACGATTAAAATAACTCGTGTCGTCGACTGGTAATCTTATTGTACCGGTTTTTCTTTCCTTGCCGGGGATCGACGTTCGTCCGCGAATTATTGCCGAATGACGAATACTATTTGCATAAACAGCTCTCGTATTCCGAGCAGCGACCAGCTCTACCGGCTGTTTAACCCTTGCGATGCTTATGCCGTTCGCTTCGACTGTATCGGTGTTTGTACTCCGGTCACTGGGAACAAATCAGGCCAACTATAGGATCCTTGGGTTAGTTGTAAAGTTCTTGAATTAACTATAACGATCCTCGAGTGGTTATAGGGACCTAGGGCTGGCTACAAGCTCGCCGAACTGGATATTATTTCGTTGTTTCTGGACAATTTTCCAAATTTAGCCACAAGGCAGTCGAGAACACGCGCAATCTGAATGTCTGGTATGAATTTTTATCGATGCGCAGGTTTGATTCGCACAATGCCTCGTTTGTTCGGAGAAGGTCCTTGAGCGCAGCGCAGGATCGTGAGCATCGGCGTGGATCTAGCACGAATGCAAATATCCACGAGGTGTAGAGGATTCTCGTAACCCGAGACCGCCCACATCCTTTCGTCGATGCACTACCGGTTCTCACGTCGCCGAGAGAAAGGATTCGGAGGGGTTGTTCCGCGACGCATAACTTCACCGCCGCCATTTCCGAAGCGGTGTCCCTCTTAAGCACGATACGCAACGACCACTCGTCTCCGTTACCAACCGAATCGGAGACACCCTTGTTGAAGTAGAACCATAAAAAATAACGGGATTATTAATATTTATTAAAGAAAGAGGATTTTCACAATACAATGACGTGCTAATGAGCCCAGGGCTAACAATCGACTAAAGACTGCGTCTTCGGACGCCTCGACCGCTACGCGCTCGGAGCCACCGGCAGCCGAAAAACGTAAACAAACGCGCTCTCGCCCAGTCTTCCGACTTCGGGGAACCAATATAAAAACACAAGATACGCGCTCGTCGCTCGACACCATAACACGCGATTCAACAACCCTTAAAGAATACAGGGTAGTCCACCTAAATGTCTCCTTCATTTGTGATGACTGAATTTACGACGAAAATGAACAGCCCCCATTTTAAACGGTAGAAACATTCGAGGAATCGAAGAGTATCGATACGTTACTTTCATCAATCAATTTTTATTTGGCTCCAGAATCTTGTAATCGACGAAGAAAATGTTTATTTTGCACGAAGATCCGCAGTTTTGTAACGACACGATAAATGTTTCTAGTGCGACGTGAACGATATCTCAAGGTGAATGCTTTTGCAAATTTTATTTTCTTCTCAAGCTCGTTTTTTCCAAGGAGTTTTCAAGGTCATCGTTATTGAATTTCTTGTAAATGTATATTTTCTTTCATTGCATAGTCTAGTCGACATTGAAACGCATTCAGAGATATTAATAACATGACCTTGAAGTGAACTCTGATTACCATCGAAAGATCACTGCAATCTGTCATCGATCAGACTCGAGACATCAAGCAACCTTAAAGTTACGTGATAAATCATGAAATCACAGATTGGTAGAATTTTATCCATATCGAGCGAACAAAGAAAAGGAGGGAATATTTATCTCGGGAATCGTGGCTGGGAAACGGTGAAAGCAAAGGCTGCAAAAGCTGCGGCGGAAAAAGGTGCCGTCGTTGTCAACCTAGAAACCTGGGGAATCTCTGATTTGTAAAAAAAAGTAGACCGACAGTCGTGGAGTGATTCGGGTTTCGTCACGATTCCCTGGAGCCGTGCTGGTCGCATCCGTGAACTGGAGCACCGTCCTCTCGGCGATCACGAATCGCGGTTTCGAGGTTCACCGCAAATTCGATCTCGACCAGATATCGTTTTTCACGAGCGCTCGCGCGCGACAAACGCGGGGAGCACCGCACCGGTTGTGAAAGACCCTGGACGGATGAATTTGACGAGGCGGCTTGACATCCTGTAAGAGACACCCGTGAAAGAGTGGTCGGTTTACTCGCCAGAGACACCTTTCGCGCTGAAAACTCTCCCTTTGGTGATCCTAGTTCGTCGTTGATCAGCGACAGACTCGAGGCGATTCCTGCATCCACTAAAAGTTCAGAATCCGAGAACCTTATCCTTCTCCGGTGTAGAATACACGAAAGAGGCGTGGTTTCCTTGCACGTTTTGGTAAGAGCGCTCCGAAAGGCGTGGCTTTGTTGCCCGGAGACTTGAATTTCTTTCTTTTTGAGTTTAGGCCCTGAAAGTGCCACTTTTTATTGTTCCTTTTATATAGACGGTCTTGACGGGTGTGGCATCCTTGTGTCTTGCATGTAAACTCTTCTAAGGGGCGTGATCTCGAGGCTCCTTATGCAGGCAGTGTCCTAAGAGGCGTGGCTGTGTTGTCCTAAATATGCATGGGCCTTAAATGTTCTAGATTCATTAGCCTCTGTATCTCTATCTCTATCCCTATCCTCTAATCCCTTGAGTGCTCGTGGTTTCGTTACATCCTACGAACACAGGACTTCGAGGGCGTGGTTTCGCTGCTCCGAATTCGAACAGTGGCAGAGTCGCGCCTCACAGGGCAGTTCGACCCGATCTACGATCTCATTCTCCTCCGGAAAGGAAGTTTGGACAAACTCCATCCTCACAGGAGCCGAAGTCAAACGGTCGGGGAAAGTTTGAAGCCGTACCGAAAATATTCACGAGTCCGCGCGACGAGTTGCATAGACAGAGAACGGGGGGTTGCATTCATTAAAAGAACTGGGAAGTTTCTTTCTCCCCAGCGACACAGTCTTTCGGCTGATTTTGTCTCCGTTCAGAGACTAAGCGGATCGCGCGTTGTTCCTCCTCCCGGAACTGCGTTCGAGAATCGAGCGGCTGTCCGCGGCTCCCTAATGCAACCAAACGACACTGTCTCTCCGTTCCTTATTTATTTGATTTTATTCTATTCCGTCTCGTTTCTTTTCTTCTCCTCTCTGTATTCTTTTTTTTCTGTCGGAACAATCGGGCTCGGCTAGGCTCTCCTCCGCGCGCACAAGTCCCTTATAAATTCTGACGCGTACGCGATCGTTAAGCCGTAAGAAGAAACGGGTTTTGTTGGCCCGTAGGAGGAAGCCTGCCAGAGGCATCCATTAGCGTTGTAAGACTACGGCTCAGGGCCGTATTACGCAAGAGACGGTCCGACGAACTCGAACCAAAACCGTGTTCGTTGCTCTCTCCCTCTTTCGTCTGTGCTCGTTTCTCCTTCGAGCACCGATCCCCTTTTTTCTCCGCACGTTCCTTTCGGGCCTGTCCCGACTGATACGCAACACAATACGATTTAAGGGGTCACCCTGTCGCGTCCAACCGCTGCTCTTTGGTACCGCTACTGCTGCCAGAGCTGCTCGACTGATTCCCCCCTTTTCACGCGAGCAATCGAGAGGAGGCGAGAGACCAGCTCAGCCCAGGGAATCTATTATTCGACGAGAACAGCAATTTCGTTGATTAGGGTCCGCTTTCTCTTTCTCTCTCTGTGTCTTCGGCGAAAGAAATATCTGCTCGTCCGCTTATTATACCTACACTATTCTCATACATCGAGAAACAAGCGATCTTACGAGAAGCGTCAGATAGAATTTCGTTTGCTTCTTCGGCTTAGAAAATTTTTGTGCCTTCGCTGTTCCAGCCTGATGGTATATTAACACTTTGGGGGGGCTGCTCAACAGCTTAACCCTCGTATACGTTCCTCAGGGTGAAAATTCACCCGTTTACTATTTTTACGTACTGTAAAATGATTGCTTCCACTTTATCTGTGTTTCTCGAAAATGTGACGCGATAAATGAAGCAAAGTTTATTAGTTTAAAGTGCGAAGGAAAAATGGATGAGAAAGTATCATGGAATCTTTTACGCAACTATATCTGAGGAGCGTGTGAGGGTTACAAAATTCCGTAAGACAAAAATAGTTAATTTTCTGCATCCTAACGAAGTCTGCAACGTTCGATACAATCACGCGAAAATTCATTTGCGTGGCTGTTCAAATAATCCTAACAAATAATTAATTAATTAGTTATCGATCGTAATTTATCTTCAGGATATTACAAATTTTTATTCGCGGCGCAAAGATTCGATCATTTACAACAAGTATTAGCTATTTTTGTGAAAGAGATTCAAATCCGAATCCAGCGTTTAGTATTCACAAAAATAGCTAATTGTTATTGTAAATGATCGAACCTTTGCGCCGCGAATAAAAATTTGTAAAATCCTAACAAAGATTGCAACGTCCGACAGATTAATGCAAAAATTCATTTATAAGCCTGGTCAAATAATTTGGTCTCCCGTTTCTGGAAGAAGCGGTGATAAAAAGTCTTAGGACAGAATTGCAGGGAAGGAGATCATCAGCATAATTGGAAAAGCGTATATCCGATTTCTGTTAAGCAACGAAATAGGACGCAGCTTCCCGGATAGCAACAAATCTAGCCGGTGATTCGAGAAATCTCTTAGAGTATTTACGTAACAGTTAGCGTGTAACCTGTTTAAAGAGAGCCTCGGTGGGAGCACGTTCCCTTCGCGTAACAATTTTTCACGCGGACAGAGTTCAACGAGCCAGAGTTCCGATAATAAGAGAATTTCCGCAGGCACCGGGTGCTCGAGCGTCTCGTCGTCGTCGTTCCGGATTGCATTCGACTTATTCGTGGCTCTCGTCGTTGGGTCACGTATTCCATAAGGCGGTTCTCGATGGTCGCGAACGATTCCCGGAAGACGTCCTCGCCGGTCTATTTTAACCCAGTTCTTTCCGGGTGAAGCATCCGGGACGCGATCGCCTCGATGAAGCTGTCTTTGCTACGCTTCCGTGCTCGCAAATCAATGAAACTTACGACTGGATTTTGGATCTCAATGCTAAATAAAAATCTGGCGATTATATAGAAAAGGTTTGTGTACTCCGATTTTGATGAAATTTTAATATACAGGGTGGGGCGCCACATTTTGCCATCTAGATTTACGCCATTATTATTACGCATAGCAAACAGCGTTTTAGATGAAGTTGAATGGTTTTGAGAGGGGCACATTCTGATGGTACATTTTTTTGTAGGTGGACGTGTAAAGGACATATGAAGGTCATTAATGTTTTTTAAAATGGAATTATATATTTTTTATTACATCAGCTGATGTTCCTTCATATTCTTTACAAAAAAGTATTAATCTATTTGTGTAAAAAAAATCATTAGTTTAGGAGATATTTTAATTATAATGTCTATTTACAGAAAAGGTTCAATGTGACTACATTATCACATTGAATTCATATTATTGACCAGAGAGTCGAGATTTCCTAACAAATTATTTGAAATTAAACTTGTTTCGGTTGCAATCGTTACTTAAGCATTAACTCTCATCCGTCCCTTGCGTCGATTTCATACAGTTTTACCGAAATAAGTTATACTGTTCTGTTATTTGTAAGTACATTTTCCCGAAACTTCGCGCGACTTTTATTTATTTAACGCGAAACACATAACCGAAAAACCTAAGATGTAAATGTTAACTCATCGATTGAATTAAAAAAAACATTGAAATTGTTTTGATCTTATGTCACTGTGTCAATTCGACACCGAGGGACAGAGTCAGTTCGTGAAATGAGGGACGGTTGAGGGTTAAAATAAATGTAACCATACAGGAAACAGAAATTTTTCTTCTACGACATTTTTAGGAACAAACACGTTTTAATCACTGTAACTGTAAAGAAAATGTTACAAGGGATTGCAATTGAGAAAATTCAGCCCTGCTTCAGACAGCAATTTCAGCCCTGTATCAAAAAAATTTTTCAAACTTATGTAATGCAATGATTTCTTCTGGAGATTCATGTTAAAAGGGAATGATCGAGCTTTTTTTAAATACAGTCCAGTCGTGTGAACATGCAAGACAAGTTATATCTGAGAGATCAATTACCCGTTCAATTCTGTTTCGTAAATCGTAACTCACTACATCAGTGTCAATTCTCAAGTCAAGAAATTCTAATCTACCAGTTCGAAACTGTCGAATTGGCTCGATCAGGGTTGTCACCGGGTTGAAATGTTAACGCATGTGGACCGCGTGCGAGGAGTTAGTTGATTGCTCGAACGGGTCGGTATATCTTCCCGCATTTTTCGCCTCGTTCTATCAATTTATCTTGAAACGGTGTCTGAACGGTGGCTCGACGCCGTAAATCACGCGTCCCTTAAGCGCGCCGTGCAATGAATCGATTACGACAATTTTTATTCGTTCTTTATTGTAGAAAATCAGCCGGTTAACTGGTTAAACTGGCTGGTGTACGTCGAAGGTAGTCGGCCGATTGTATAAGAACACCGAGGCCTGTAAATCCGTCGATAGTTATCGAGTCAATAAATTACAGCATGATCGCGCTTTATAGTTCGGTCAACTGTCCGGAAACATTTTAGCACGGTTTCGAAGTTTGAAGGGAAACTGACGTTGCCGTCTAACAACGAGTCTGTCCCTGGGCAATATCAACAGGGACACCGACACGATTTCCACTCGGGAAAAGAAAGGGAAACAGGATGGAGCGCGTGGGTTACAGATAAGAGAAGACCGTCGAGAGAGCATTGGCCTCGAGAGAGCATGATTTCAGCCTTCGCGTATACCGGAAACATGTGGACACAGGTGCTTCGAAAGTGGTAGACACCGTAGCAACTATCGATCGTTTCGGAACTACGGCGTGCTGCCGGTGTTTCGAGGTCGTCGTCCTTTCCAGTTATACGGGAGTCGATAATGCGCGGGCTTTCCCGTGAATTTTTCTACCGCGACAGGCGCCTGCCGCGCGCCTGATAACCGGCCGAACATCGCGCGAGTGGAATTACGTGTTTTAATATAAAATACCCTGATAAGACAACGTGCCGTTTTCCCAGTCGATCGTTATCCGGAAAGACTACGAGCGTATTTGAAATTTCGCGTGCTCGCGGGCGAACGCGAAGAAACGAGAAAGAATCCTCGCGAAAGGAATTCGACTTTACAGAATTCAATGGAATTCGTAATTCGTTGGCTTGCACGCTATGACCGGACGAATATAGCTTCGCATATCTGCATCATCAGCAATTACGATAGCAGCGACCGGTACAAAGTGAAACAAAGGAGACGCCGAGTGGACTGCGCTTTTAAAAATTGTAATCATTTAGAAACTTTTTAAAATAATTTTGGTTAAAATGTAAAAGTTAGTGAATGGGGAGGGAAGCAATAAGTAGGGAATTAAGGGGGTTTGGCGATAATTAGGAGACTAAAAGAGTAGGTCAGGGTAGGAATGCGTGAGACATAGAAAGGAATGAGAGAAGCTATGGGCGAATGCGTGAAATAAGTTATTGTACTGTAAACCAAGTCACATTTCTTGGCTGCAAGGCTGAAATACAGCAAATTATGTATAAATAATTTTGGTTGAAAAGCGTACATAAAACCCGTCCTGTTCTTACTTGGAGTTCCGAGAACATTCGTATGCTACGAGTTCATAGATATCGGCCGTCTGACGGTTCGATCCGTGCGGATCATCAGCGATTCCGACGCGAGCAGGTGAATCCCACGGGGACAAAGCAGCGAGGAGAAAAGCAAGGATGAGATAACCGAGGACACAAAGGGTTAAAGGAACCCGGTCGAGGCCGAAATGGGTTTACCCGGGGCCGGGGAATTGAAGGAGCGGGTTAAAGCGATGCTCGGAGAGGGTTCGAGAGGGGTCGCGATACGTTTAACTTGTTTCTCGCATTGTTCTCCGGGGGCCCTTTATCCGCGAGCGAGAGGGATAAAGAGAAGGGCGAGGCTTTTGCACGCGCGTGCCCACGAAAAAGCACACGCGTCGAGTACTCGGTAAACATGGAGGCCGCGACGAGAGGACAAGGGAGAGAAAAAACGGCGAAGGGGTCGGCAGACAGGATGGAATGTGGGCGTGCAGCGTGTTGCATCGCATTGCACCGTGCACTGTTGTGCGAGTCGTGCAGCCGTGTCCGGGAAACGGAGTCGCTGATACACGCGCTCCTCATTTTTGTTTCCATCGCTTTCGCTCGCTCGCTGACTGACGGACCTCTTTTCGCTCGCTCTGCTATCTCGCGTTTTTCCTTAACGCGATTGTGTTCGCCCCCTCGCGGCTCGTCTTCCGCCCATTGTCTGCCGACGCCGAGTGGCGCCATTAATTGTGGCCCAGTTACGTCACGCACCTGGCATCCCCGCGCGATTAACACACGCGGACGGTGAGCTCGCGTCTCGCCCGACGCGATTATGTACCTGCATCGTGCACGCCGAGCAACGTGCACCATCGACGACGGGGCTCGATCTTCGCTGCACTTTCACTGCAACGATCCGACCAGCCGCCATCGAATAGTCGTCCAACGCGAACACTGCCGAACAATTAACCGGAGAAACACCGAGGATCGTTGCGATTATCGGATCCTTTCAGTAGCAGACCAGAGATCTGAATTGTTCTATAAACGTCCACGTAATATATCGCATCCCGGCATGGATAGCGACATAACTAAAAAATGCAGTATTCTTGCGACAACGTCGTTAATCTTTCAGAAATATATGCTTGAAAGTAAATTCGACTTTATAAAATGATATTACATAAATGACGCTGCTTCTCCTACAGATATGAACTAGCTCGAACAGAAACTAAACACATCTGTCACTGTTTCAACTTCAAAATCGTCATTTCTTGAATTGTGTCATTGTTCTTGGGATTTCCAACATCCGGAAATAGGAGGTTCCCGAGATCATTCGAAGCGACATTTTCCATTGCAAAAATTACGTCCGCGGATTTGTTAAGGAATTATTAACGTAAAACATAAAACAATAAGAGTGGCGTCGACGTTGGCCTAGCCAAAATCAATCTGCTGTAGCCGTGCTCTGATTGGTCCGTGCTTCTCGTTAATAAGTCCTTACTGAAGGCCTTAACGAAGCCGCGGACGACCGTTCTGCAAAGGAAAATGTCGCTTCGAATGATCTCGGGAACCTCCCATTTCCGGATGTTGAAGGAATTTTGAGACACCTTGTATACCGTATAAAATGAAAAGAGATTCACAGTCTACACATAACAATGCAAACTCTGCATTCTATGTGCAATAACAAAGTAGTTGTAATTCGGCTCAGTGACCAGATTCACTCTGTTATATGCTTAGATAGCATAAACGCGTGCAGATAATCGTTGTGCTTATCGGAACGGTATTGCCTCCCCGTTAGTCAAGATAAGGATGTTCCAGAGGAAAGTCCGGTGCTCCGGTATCGTTGATACGAGAGTGATAAAGGACGAGTGTAAGGAAGTCCCGGGGTCGAAAAACGCTCGCAGCTCTTGTTGTCGAGCAGGAAGCTCTGCAAGGACATCGTAGAGCCAGCTCGCTGGAATGTCGTCCTTCGAGATAGCCGGGAGGGTGTTTCTCTCTCCCTCTCGGTCGGATCGCGGTTGTGTGTTGTATGCAGCACGGTAAACGTCCTTCTGCACGGGGGCCGAAGATAGCTGCGGCGAGTCAACGCAGATTAATGACTTCCTTATGGTATTTACGCTGTTGCGCGGATCGTCCCGCACGTGCGGCTTACGGCCCGCGAGAGACTAGGAGGATCGGGAACGATCGGAATTTCGAGCGAGACGTCGTCGAGAGCTGTCTTCGCGATAAAGACACCTCTCTTAGGGCTGCCCGACGCGTCCACGCCGCGACACGATTCCGAAGCTCTCGGATGCTTGATCATCTGACTCGATGCCAGACTTTCAGCTGGAAATCATTTGTAGATTAAAAAGGAACGTGGGTGCACGGACGATGATTCCTGCGACGCGTCGTGACTAATAAGGGTACGACCAACCACGGTCGGCTCGATAGCCGGTGAATCATCATAACTTGCTGTCGCCAACAACTCGATAAGTTAATTATCAGACTACGAATGCAATTTTTCTAGACGAATTTCCAGAGACTCAAATTATATTCCGTGGTAGTAGACCTTTTAGATGTGAAATAAAT
Organism: Lasioglossum zephyrum; assembly: GCA_028455615.1. Lineage (NCBI taxonomy): Eukaryota > Metazoa > Arthropoda > Insecta > Hymenoptera > Halictidae > Lasioglossum > Lasioglossum zephyrum. The sequence goes on along the minus strand of CM052323.1, from coordinate 506,516 downwards.
CAAAATCGTACTAAATTTTTTAAAACTTTTCGGAAGCCATAATCGCATATCGATCCGCAGTCTATTGATTAGAGACGAATCTTGATATAACTTTGCGAAGAGAAATAGTACGGTATTCTTCCTAAGCTTATTTTGAAGGGAGAAGCTTCTATTTTCATTTCCCCAAGTCGTTCGTTTTGTGAAAATCTTTTGATACCAGAGATACTAGAGGGAAATAAAGATTGTCTTTTTTCGAAGAGTTTCAACTCCTACGGAGTTTAGAAAATTGTTTTCCCGACCCCAACTGGACTGGTTCGAGAGATCGAACTCTTTGCAACGAGCTTAAAAAGTCCAACGTTGAAGACCACAGAGACGTTGGTATTGTTAGATATCAATGTTTGGACGAGTTTGCGAGACATTTCGACCGTAATCCTGTCTCGTTGAATTACTGGTACGTCCGACGTTCCGTCGACGTTGGTGTCCCGGTTGACGGACCGATCGAGCGCGATCCTTATCGTCGAATCATTGTTGTAACATCGGCCGATTCCTTCCCGCGATCGACTGACACTCGGCTGACACACGGCTGGCAGAACCAGAGGACAATAGCGCACGACAGTTTATTGAAATTGCGGATCGATCGATGGAACCTCGATGACGAGGCCGCGAAGGAGCGCCGAGCTATGTCTGGGTCTTCGTTGATTGGTTCCCAACTTGGATTGCTTTCACCCTTTGGGAGCGGAGAGGCATTTCCTCGCGGAATATGTTACAGCGAGTCGTGTCTCGGTGACTCGTGCTTACACAAACAGAGAGAGAGAGAGAGGATCACAGATGAATTATAAAACAGTCTCGGTTGCGCCGTACGAAATTTACAATGACTAGCGGAAGCTTTCGCAAAATTACTCCCCTGCTCCCATTGCGGAGGCGTATTTTGGTCCGGGGAACCAGGCTGCCTGTGAATTCTGCATTTCGGACAAGATGAAACAATCTTGCGCGACTTGAGCACGGCCTTTGGTTTTTTAATTTCGGTCTGGTTTACGAGAACCCGTAAACTGCTTCGTAGTCGGGGAACTTGTTTCATCGAGTCGTTTAACGCTGGGTATAACGAGGTTCGTGAAGCGCAGCATGTAAAAAAGAATGGTCCGTGATATTGAGAAAAGTTCCTTTGCGCGTTGTCCGATGGAAGAGATCGACACCGAGGAAAACGAGGATGCTAACGGAATAGAATTTGCTTTATTTCAGCCTCACAGCTAAAAAATGTGACTTGGTTTACATTAACCTATCTACACAAAACTATCTTGTTTCACAGATTCGGTCCATACGTTCTCTCATTGTTTTCTTTGTCTCACTCATTCCTCCTCTTTTAGTATCCTAATTATCACTAATCTACTTATCGCATCCTTCTCCATTCCATAGCTTTTGCGTTCTTGTTAGTTTCGTATGTTCTTTGGTATATTTATTCTCTCTTTCTCCTCAACCTCTCCAACCACTCTTCAACATTTCTTTCGTTTTTCTCCATCACCACATCCTCGATCCTGATCATTTCCCTCATTATCCTTCATTCCCTTGTCAAATGCTCTAGGCTAGCATACTTGTCCCCGCATAGGTCGGAATCCTCTTGCCAACGAGGATGCTGACAATAAGAGCCAAAGTGTCCAGCAGAGGCTGGCTCTTGGAGACAATACAAAGTCGCGACGAGAGTGCACAGAATACGGTAACAGAAACTCCGTAGAAGTTTCGAGCAATTCGATCGGCGACGGTCGGCATAAATCTAATCCACGGAAATCTCCAGCGAGCATCGACTAGCCTAAGCTTTTCGTGGCGAGGCGAGGCGAACAGGCCGGTAACTGTCGCCGGTTAGCTTCGAGCCGAACAAGAGGAAGATGAACGGGCTACTCGTGTCGAGGCAATCGTTATCGTTCCCGGCTGAAGCCGTATCGGTTCCGTACACGGCGAAGATAAAGGGGCCAACGTAAACGCGGATTTGCGCTTGGGTTACGGAACGCCGAGTACAAGAGAGAAACAGATAGTAGCGGAGGAGAGGAGAGGCGAACCGGCAGTTCCACCACGGAGAACCGTAATGATCGCGGCTCGTGTAGGGTGGATACGTCGAGAGGACGATAGCGAAACACGTATTATCCAATCGTCGGGAGTGCTCACGGATGGCGTTTATGGCGACCCTAAGTCGTGACCGATCCTTTGGTGGGAATCCGCCCTGAGATCGACTCTCATACGCCTCGAGAAGGAGTTTCCACTTCTTTCCATCTCTCTCTCTCGCTCGCTCGCTTGCTCGCTCTTGATTTCTCTGTTTCTCTAACATTCGAGGGATCTGTTCCTTTCTCTACGGCCGTTCTTCTTCCAGCGGAGCTTTCTCGCGTCGCGTCCCGTCGATCCGTCGCGCCTCTCCCTTTCTCTCGGCCCGATATATTATACCAGCGCGCCCACCCGCTCCTCCTATTGCCGTTGTCTCCGTTTCGCGCAATCTTTCCCGCTCGCCGATACTCTGGAACGCGAATCTCGGCCGATCCTCTCGTCGCGTGCACCAACGAACCAGCCGCGTTCCCATTGGTTCGTTCAGTGGATCCTGACCGTCGGGATGCTAACAGTTTCTCTCCTCTTTCTTGATCCGCCGAAACAATTAGGGATTCAGAAGATATTAAACTACTGCTCTCATACGGTCGTTCAGTCAGTTCTGATCCAAGCATACTTAGTTTAATCCGTTGCAATCAGCGATCATTAGCTCCGGGAAATCTGGTAGATCGGAGATTGAAAATTCCAACAGCGTTCCGGGGGTTTCGTGCAAAGCCGTTACCTGTCCGGGGATTCCAATTCCATTCTCTGGACAGAGTGTGAAAGCTGAAGTTTATCGGTGGGCGTGGTGTCTTCCATCGAAACCATTAGGTAGATAAGTGAGAAACTGAAAAGTCGAAAGCTAAATCGAGAGAGAGAGAGAGGCTAGTTTATTTGTTGTCCTGGTCGACTGCTCGAAGATCGACACCGAGATCAAGGTGTTTCCGTCGAGCGTCGCGTAGGCCAAGCCTTGTGGAGGGGGTAAGCGAACGGACTGGGATCAACCACCTCCGTCGGGCTTAGATCAAGACTTCACTGGACCCTCTTTTTTAGATTAATGACGTGTGGAAGATATACATTTACGTACACCCAGAAGGGATAGTGTGGGACTCGTGAGACACAGGTGGTTGATGTCCCTAATACCCACTAAAAAATACATGTCTAAGGATTGAGGCTCTATTCTTGCTACATCTTTCAACCCACATAGTAGACGGGCCCATGTTCTTTTTTTTACCTTTATTTATTTATAAAGGTCGCATCAACGACAAGGTCATTAGCGACCGCAAAAATTATAACATATAATTACAATATTATGTCTTTATAATTAATTAATTAGTTATCGAACGTAATTTATCTTCAGGATATTACAAATTTTTATCCGCAGCGGAAAGGTTCGATCATTTACAATTTACATTATGTCTTTATACTTAGAAACGTTTATAGGTATAATGAGGTCAGATGGATTTGCAGTTGTCATATACAAGATTACAGAGTATGGAAAATTTTGGTGGATTTTAGAAATTTTAAAACTTGTACTATATTCTTACTAAATATTGAAACATTCACTTAAATTGTTAGGGATAGCCAAGCTCTTCTTTGAAAGGAGGAAAGTGGCGTATTACATCGGGTACATACGGGGAGGGGATCTTTTAAAATTCTACAGGGTGTCTCAAAATTCCTTGAACATCCGGAAATTGGAGGTTCTTGAGTTCATTTGAAGCGACATTTTCCTTTGCAAAAATGACATCCGCGGCTTTGTTAAGGAGTTATTAACGAAAAATACAGACCAATCAGAGCGCGACCTAGACACGTGTTGGTACAGTCGGCCCGGCGCGGCGCGTCAACTGTCAATTGGCCGACTGTGCCAACGCGTGTCTAGGTCGCGCTCTGATTGGTCTGTGTTTTTAGTTAAATTTTTGAAAAGGAAAATGAACTTAAGAACCTCCAATTTCCGGATGTTCAAGGAATTTTGAGTCACAGTTGTACCTAAAATATTCCTGTTTGTTAGAGCCTGGGATGTCTTAAGACAAAAAAGATATCCTTTGACAAATATGGAATATTTTTTTAATCTGTCATGTATCATTCAGCATTATTTTTTAAATATATTATTACTAGTTATTACTAAAAAATGATTTCTCATTGGGAAGGGATGCTCTATATTATACAAAAAATACTAAGAGAAAATATGGGACGAAACGATGAGGACTTCGCAAAGAACTTAATAAGTAATTTTGCCTGGTCAAATATGAAATTAAATTATCATAGTAACTACAATGTTTATTTAACTACAATGTAAATTCATTATTTTTCAATTTCGAAAAGTCGACTTTTTGGTGGAATGTCCCTAAACTTTTCGGTTCGGACCACTGTGCGGCGGCAACGTCGTTCTCATCGCGTAGCTTCCACGAGTTTCAAGCGAGCCTGCACTTGACAACCGTGTCGAGTTGGTAGATAGATCGCGATCCAGAAACAGGGGACACCGGTGACGCGTCTTCCGGCTTCGAAGTTCTCGCGGGAAGCGACAACGTGGTACGGAAAAACTTATCGACAGCCGGGGTGCTTTAGCCGATAACCGTCTGACAGCGGTTCAGCGAGGCGTCTAGGCTCTTTCCGGCGACGATCGAGGATCGAGTGGTCTCGGACACGAAAACCAAAGACTCCGATGTTAGACACCGGAGACGTGAACACAAGGATACGGAGATAAACCGTGTGTTTGCTCGACCGTATGTACTTTTTTCCACGTTGCAGCCTGACCCACGAGCTATTTCGAGAGAAGGTATCCGAAAGCCGAAAGGGCAGTCCCCGGCGACGAATACGTCTGGACTTCGAGGAAGCCGTGAGAGACGGGGAATGGAACGCTCAGGCCCGTTTCGAAATTCCACGGGGAATTGGCGCAACGCGGCGCGACGTCTCGTCGCGAAAACGTGCCACTAAGGCCAGCGACGCGAATAGAAAATTCCGAGCGCGGCATCGTGCTCGCGGGGACCGCCTTCCTCAGACACGTGAGATGGGTTATGTAGGTTAGTTTTCGCGCCGCGCAGAAATCCATCGTCATTCAGCATCCGAGATCACTTCGGAGTTCTACCGAAGGTACGTGTCCATCTGAGAATGAAACAATTCAGTGAAATTCGCCAGTGTACACGGTATTCAGAGTGCTAGAGGAGAACTGCACGAAAAACTCTCGGAGAACAAACAGGAAGTTGAAACTCGCAAATGGACACGTTCAATTTTTCCCTCGGCGATAAAACCGTCAGCTATGCGAACGCCATTCATATAGCTAAGAATCTTCTAGTTAGTTTTACATAGTTATGTAAAGTTGTTGTTATGTTACATAGAATGAAATTATTCTAGGTTTGAAGAAATGTATAATTTTCAAGTTAAAATAGCTCCGACTGCAAAGGGTGAACTCATAAATATAATCGCTCATCTCGAACGTCGCCCATCCGGTATAAAGATAGTTAAAAGATCAAATAATATTGAGCAAAAATTAGATGAGTTAAATTAATAACTTATTCTTAAACCTTAAAACTCGAGTGGTGACTCAATGTTACCACTTAAAATTGCTGTACCATTATTCACGATATTGTTTACATTCTTAAATTTTTTTTTTATTATTTAACGTCGCTTTCTGAATTCTTATGTGCGAATTATTTCGCGACGGGTACATTCTTAAATATTTTGGCATCTAATCAATTAATACACGTTTACGTATTGTACGAGGTATTATATCAATTTCATGTTCATAAAATGAAAAAAATACGTACAATAATATTATTGTAGGTCGGAAGAAATGGTTAATTTTCAAGTTAAAACAGCTTCAGCAACGGAAGCGTTCAATTGGACAGGTTGATATTTGTTTTTGTCGGGAAAAGTTTCAATACGATATTGCAATCGAAACGAGTTTTCGAGAAATTTATATTTGGATGTCGGCGGTGTGATTTTATTGGTCGATGGTTCGATGGTTGATATTGGTCGTCGGTGGCGAGGATAATAACAGCAGAGGCGTTATGGACCATGTCAGACAGGCTGGACGCTGAACAGTCGAACAGCTGTTTCCGTGTCCCAGAAAGGGGCTTCCGTCCTGGTAATCCTGATCGCGTTACCTGCAGCATTAGTGGGCAGAGAGACGGCGACCGCGGGTGGAGGGGCTCCGCATCGACGAGAGCAATTAACGTGGCAATTAGTCGAGCGAGAGACCGAGGCGTTTGTGGCAATTAATTCGAAATTGAACGCGTCGACGGCACAGGAAGTCAACGTCGATGCTCGTTTCGACCCTGGACTGTGGCGCGCATCCCTCGTCCCAACGCCTCCGAAAGATCGGAGTTTTTCCACGTTTCAAATATTTCACCCGGCATTCGAACTAACTGGCCCATAATTTCCTCGAGAAATTTCCGGAATTATCGCGAGAGGTACCTCGAGAAAGACTTTCCGTTTAATTTAGTAAATTAACGCCGTAGATCGTTATACGTCTTCATTGAAATTAATACAGTATTGTTTCCTTTTTTTTCAAAGAAACGAAGAAAACGAGAGTTTACTGGAATTTTCGATTTCGTGAAAAATTACGGTCGACCACGATGGCATTAGAAAGTCAATCAACGATTTAACGAACGCGTCTGTTATTATTGAACATTTCAGAATTTCACCGACCGTAGTGTACGTATAATGCAGTTCTACGATGCTTCTATCGCGAGCATTGCTCGTTCGTTACGAGGTCTGTAATTATTCGTTAATTTTTGAGAAAATGTCTAGATTCCCGACGGAATCATTAATTCCGCGTTATTCTACTTTCCCGAGTATCCTTCGTTACTTTTTCCGGTCAGTAGACATCGAAGCATCGGGTAGATACCTCGATGCATCCTCGTCTCTGTACACTGCTACCTCGCTCGGATCGAGTGCTCGATTCATGAGCAAACAGCGTTTGCTCTCTGTTCGAATGCGTTTCCAAGAGAACAATTCCACGAAGAAAATTAATTCTACTCGAGGGTTTTGCTTGAACCCCGCGTCTGTTATTCTACTAATTCGACTCTGCAGTATAAATTCTGTATCAATTATCTTCGGCAATCGAGACGCCTTCATCTGAATGCGCTTTGCTTCATTCGAACATTGTTTAATCCTTGTGCGTCCCTCATCTCACGAACTGAATCTGCCACTCGGTTACGAATCGACAGTGTTAAAACATCGACGAAATACCAAGATAAACAGTTGTTTTCTTAGAATTAAAAGTCACAAATTTTCGGACAAATTTACCTACAAATAAAAAGAATTAAAGAAAACTGTGTTAAATTGACGTTCATGATATCGTTAAACAACACGTAGTTGCATTTGGGAAACTCTAGAATTATTTTCCACAAGAAACGTAAAATAGTTGAACTGAGAAAATTGATACGTTGATTGGTACCTCTGCAGACATTGTTTAAACATTTCAAAGAATCTGTAATGTTAGAAAATATATACTAGCATATGTGGGAGAGTTTGCAGAATCGTTTCGTAGAAAAAACATCTGCATAGCATTTATGGTTGGGACAAAAGAAAAATTCTGAAAGTTTCTAGGAATCGTTGTTCCGATTGGTTTCCTATTTCCAGTCGTTTATCGGCGTCTAACAATTCGTCCGATCGATTCGTGGGTGGTGTCGGGAAACTTGCGAAGGTATGGGGAGCATACGATCGATATACAGTCGATATACCGGTCGACGATTACCCTCCTACCGGTTTTCTGGATGGCCATTGCTGCGTAACGGTTCCGGCGGACGGAGAAGGTTTGCAAGGTTCGGTCGACAGGACCGGTTCGCCGTTTCTCGGTAACCCGTTCCTTTGTGGAGCAGGGATCAGGTGCGTCTGAATTTTTCTGCCCAATTTTCATCCCCCTTCCAGCCGGCAATGACCCCTTCCCGTATAACAGGATCTTTACAAAAAATAAAGTTGATCTGCATCATTTGCAAGACAGGAGGCGAATCATTGATTTTAATTAATTAAGATAAATCCACAATATAATTGTGAATAATGAAGCATTAACCCTTTTATTTTACAGTTTCAACGATCAGAACTTTCTTCGTAATTTTCTAAGAAAGGAGAAAATCTATTGTATATGCCTACATGTTCTTCAATAACTGCACATTAATAAAAATTTTATAAAAAAAAATTAAACAGACTTTGAAACGCACTGAGACAAAAGCACCAAAAAGTATGAAATAATTTCCATTACATTTTGTACGAATACGCGCCAACCATTAATAAAATTGATTAAAATAAAATATTAAATACAATACAATCTTATACAATGTAATCTCTATACAATACAACGAAATCATAATCAGTCATTTAGAAAATTTTCGATTTGCAATAACTATACGTTAACAAATCAAAAATAAAATTGCATCTCGGTTTAAAGGAGATTAAATAGCATACATATTTATTAGACTGTGTTCAAACTCTTCGACACGAGTCTGACACGATATTGTAGGGCAAGGGGTTAAAGTAAACGTAGACTTATGTACAATACGTAGAAATTAACTTTTCAAAGGAGTGTGTTAATTGTTGTAATTCGGAGCAAGTGGTATAATTTTCTTGTCACCTGAAAAAAATGTGACCGATTAAATGCACGACGTTTCCCGAGGTGAACGGTTCAGTGAAAAGGGTTAGAAATACGCGGGAATTTCGCAAATTCGAGGCAGTTCTCGCTCGACAGAAATTTTTTTCCTCTCCTACAAACGAAGCCCGACTCTAATGACCGGAAATCATAGAAGGCGAGACGCAGTTTGAGCGCACGAGAGCCGAGGAGTACTTGGCTGGAAAACCACGAAAGCGGTTGGTTCTTCTCTCTCTCCTCTCTCTCTTATTTCCCGCGCCTAATTTCCAGAATGCCGGGCATACTGTGTTTGGCATAGTTTCACGCCGGAAACCCAGGCAACGCGTTGCTTCCGGCGTCCCTGCCTAATCGCGTTGCGTAGCTTTACCTCCCTTAGTCATTACATCAAGATCGTATGCGAACGTATATTTCACTTTTTTTATATCTATTTAACGTCGCCACGTAAGAGTAAAGATGTTTCAACTATTAATATTTATTGAAAGAAAGCACACAACCGTGAATAACAATACACAAATACTCCGGACACCGAATAAACGTAAAACTCTTAGCCGTAATTCGCGTTTGTATTCCGTATTCGTAATGGTATCGTATTTAACGTCCTTTTACACGTTTCTTGCTCTAATGCACTACATGCGTTTCGTTTGTCTCTTTTTCCGAATCTTCTGGAAAAGACCCTAGTAGCACAAAAATATTGGATAAATATTTTTGTTTAAATATTGGAAAAATATTTTTTAAGCCACATTTTTTCATATGAGAAAAATATTGAATTTGAATATTGTATATATGTACAAGAAATATAAATTGTGAATGTTTAAAAAATATAAGCTAAATATTCAGAGAATAAACACTAGATATTTAAAAAATATAAAGTAAATGTGAATCCAATATTTGAAAAATATAAATTCAATATTTAATTAACATTCAATAAAATTTTCAAATGTAAGATAAAGTTATAAAAAAAATTAGAAACTATGAATATCTATTACTTTCTGTGCACTGCTTGAAGGAATATTCCATTGTATCTTCCAAGGGACCTTATTAAAATTAAGAAATTTTTATATTATATTATATAATTTTATATAATTTCTGATCTTATATAAGATCTATTTTATAATAAGAAAAAAAATTTTTTTTTATTATATGAAATAAATATTATCCGTACAGTAGGAAAAAATATTCTATTTCTAATATTAAATAAAGAGTCATTTTGTATTTAGAAAAATATATTTTTCTCGTAATATGAAATAGATATTTCCTGCATATTTAAAGAGAAATATTTGTTACTTAATATAAAATAAATATTGTATGTATATTTAAATATTCAGAAGAGACCGAATCTCTTTTTAAAATTATATGAATGTGTATACAATATTTTGTGCTACTAGGAGACGGTCTCGCGTCAACTGTTTGTTTACGCCGTTGGTTACGTTTGCAATTAATGTATCGTGTCATCGATTGACTCATACATAAACACGCGATACACACATGCAAATACAATCGAACACATCCAGAAGATTTTCAGAATCTCGCTCCTACATACTGTGTTGATTTAATGTGTAAAATAAAAATGGGTACATCGTTATCTTGGTCTCTTTCACGTAGGTAGTTTTGAGGAGCATATGAGGGTTAAATAGCCGTGAATTCTTTCTATTGCACGAAGATTATAAAATATCCTCTAATTGTTTCTGATGTTCTTCTCTCCGGACGATGTATTGCAACATCGTTCTGCAGCTAACACTGCATCTCACCTTTAACGCGAAAATGGTTCACACCGATTCTAAACGCTCGCGCCATAATTTTCTCTTTATCTCTTGTCTCCGTTTTTCTGAGCTGCGGCGAGGTCGCATAATTCACAAGTCCGCTCATCTATTTCGATTCTTCAAGTTTCCCGAGAAACTAAGGTCGACGGGACGCTGAAGAATATGATAGGTGTTGAGCAGAGGGGGTGAGGAGTACCGGTTCGAATTTATGGGTTCCGTGGATGGAGAAACGAGCGAATGAACGCGATATGTTGAACTTGGAAGCGTGGCTAGGCGAGGCGAGGCGAGGCACCGGCTCGTGGAAAAAGTTTCGAGGTCGGCGAGCATTTCGTTCGGAAGATACTGCTCGCTCAACCCACATTTTATGCGATTAACTTTGCTCCTTAAGTATTCCGATCGCCCCTCACCCTCTTCTCCTCTTCCTCGCTCGAAACCGCTGGAAAAACTTCCCGGGAATCGACTCCGTCGTGGTCCGGGAACTTTCCTTTTAACGCACGGTGAAAATTGAAAATAAAGATCAATTCGAGGAGAGATCGGGAATCGAGAGGAAACCGTTCGCTGGCCGCGCTTCTAACCGAGATTCGAGTTTACCGTAAATTACCGACGTCGCGTCGTGTCGGTTTCAGCGTGTACAACTCGCCTGCTTCTTCTTCTTCTTCTTCTTCGTGGTCTCGAAGCGTTTGGTTGCGCAACAGGACGCATTAATTATCCCGATTTTATTCAACCGTCTTCGCATAGCTCTCGTGCCATGTTGCAAAAAGCTTCTCTCGCGTCGTTTATCAATATCATGTTTTTACTCGAATTTTCTACACGATGTGTTGGATAGTACCTGTATTATTATTATTATTTATTAGAAACCCTGCCTGTCGGCTTAGGACACCTTCCAGTTACATCTACGCATCTATCTAATCCATTATTCCTTGCAAAAGCGAAATGGGGATGAAAAGATGAAATTACGTCATACATAAATATGTAAATGTACAATTCTGATCCATGCTTCCGTTGAAATAAAATGTCTAATGTAATAAATAAATTTTTAAAAACGTGGTATTTTTAAAAATTTATTTTTATTTAAATAATTATTTTCTCCTTTTTTAGTCTTGTGTTAATACTTGTATCACTCTTTATTAATACTTTGTATACTCACTAAGCTTACTGTAAATTTCACTTGGTAAACAAAGCGATGATGCAATACCGGTAGCGATCGTCGCGTGATGATGTACAACACTACCGATGGTTCGCGCGTCGGGGCCAAATGGGTCCGTGGAGTGGGGACGAGTCAGAGTGCGCACCTATAGTAAAGTAGAGAGGGTTGTCGAGCGAAGTGGGGATCGCTGAACGCGATGACGTAGTTCGCGGGGGGATGAAAAGGTAAATATTTAATTGTTCTTTTCTCCGAAACGGTAAGACTTTTTAAAAAAAATTTTTTGAATAATGCATTGTCATCCAGTTCTGAGCCATGTGTGCAATTTCAAGTCTCTAGCTCATCAGGAAGTTAGTTTAAAATCAATTGCAAAATTTGCCACCGAACAAACAGACAGACAAACAAGAAAGCGAGCTAATAAAAACGTGGTAAAAAAAGAAAATGTGACCTTAAAGTTCAAGACCAAGGGCAATTGTTCGGCAACCTTTCTTTACGGATCTTCATGAAACATTTCTTTACATTATTATAACTACATTCCTTTAATATAACTACATTATATAAACTTTATAATAATAATAATAATCATAAACTTTATTATAACTACGTTACTTCCCAACACTTTATATTTATTTACATGCATAGAATAGAATTTCAGGAATTTTTTGTACGTTTTATTAAAAAGTCTAGCCACAGGTTTCTGTGGAAAGGCAGTCGTGCAGTACGGGTTTTGATTTTTCCGGGGGTTTAAATTCGAGTCACGTTTGCTGTTCGTCGCGACGGTGCCCGAGCGTTAACAGCGTAACTGTAACGCTCGTGCGGTGTAAGAAGCTTGTCGCGAGGCCGACGTAAATTACAAGGCACCCGGTACGTAACGGTGGATCAAGGAGTCGCGCGGAATGCGCGATAAATAATACATGAAATTATTCTGTCGACGGTTCCGTCCGCGAGATACGGGCCCGCGAATCGCTTTTCTGTGCTCGTTTACGGGGAACGACCGTCCGGCAACGTTAACAAGGAATCGACCCGGTACGGTCACACAAACACCGTCTGCCTGAACAGTTCGACAGTCTTCGTTTCGCTCTTCCGCTTCCTAAAGCCGCGTTTCGACGCATCGAAGTAACCCACGACGGTTCTCGTAAACAACCCAGGGGAATAAGCTAACCACAGAGATCGCAAATTAAGGACCACAAGAAACGTTTTATTGCCAACCTTGACCGGTAGCCGCCGACGAGCGTTTCCAAGATACTTATCTTCTTATCCTACGCAACTCGAAATGATTTATTTAACATTTTATGCGACTGTTAGTGGAGCCGTAATCGTCCAGGTTTGCTTGTCATGGTTTTTAGAAGCAGACTTTCTGAAGCAATTCGATTGCGAACTGAAAATAACACAGATAGTTTCATCCGACTACGTTTAATTTCGACATGATTGTATAGTCGATTCTTTGTTCGTTGAATTTTATGTCATAATGCTCGTCATGAATTCTTACTCGTTTAGCAAGAGTCCTGTTATCCGCACGCCAAGGCTCTTTGATTTATTATTAGACTGCGGATTTTATGGATTTATAGTAAAAATGAGGAGATGGAATTAAAACTTGCAATCCCACAAAGTGTATCTTCATTCAATTAAATTATAATGTAATTCGTAGATGCAATGGAATACAATTATAAAATACATTATAATTGAATTATGAAAAATGAAGTAATAAGAGCAAGAAGAGGTTGAAAAATCGATGTGAAGGTTTCAAACAGAAGGAATTTATTATTTATAAATTTACGAGCTGCACACCTTAAATTATATACACCTTAAATTAGCACATCTCTGGCAGAAAGTTCGTTGTCCTTCTCGTTGGACTCACGAGTGATACAGAGGAGGGATAATCGAAATCGTGCAGCGTATGAAAGGAGATTTTTCGGAACGTTGTTTGTCCACGTTTCTTGGTTCGCACCTTTCAGGAGGAATGTCAAAAACGTAACGAACTGGTGGCGTCTCAGCGGGTAAGGGATTACATCGGCTACAGAAAGCGCATCTCGACGACTGACAGCCTGGTTGCATGGGATCAGTGCCTCGTGTGCAGACCGAAGAGCCCGATGACGTGAAGAAATGGCTGTGAAAAGCGTTTCCATCAGTGGGCGGGGATCGATCGTGGGTACGCGTTGCTCCAAGAAGACACGTTGCTGCCCTAGAAAATACCGTTAAAATATTTTATTGCGAGAGATATCTCTCCGCAGCTCCCGCTGTCTGTCGATCTTTCTGTCTCCTCGTTCCGCAGAGAGCTCGCCGTCAAAGCGCATCGACACGGATTGTCGGATTGCAAGAGCCTCGAACAGACACGACGCACAGTGGCTCAATGTTCACCGAGCGATTCCAGATCGGGAAACATATTTTTACCTCTTCGTATTTACGGTTATTTTTTACTCGTTCTCACGTGGAAGAACGAGCGACGCGCGTGGAATGCAAACAGGACAGTCAATATTTTGTCTCCCAATTTTGTTTCATAGAAGTACAACGAATTGATTGATAATATCAGCAAACTGCTGTCTTTATAAATTTATAGAAAACTCGAGCAGATGAAATTCAAAATTGTTGGAAGATCTAGAAGTTTAAGATCTCTATTAAAATGTTTTTGGTTTCCATTTCCTGCAATCCATGCAGACAATTTTTATTTTTGATTCAGATATCCGTATTCTAATAATTAGACTGAGGATCTCATCGTGGAGATATGAGAGAGATTAAACGAATCAGTGGACATCGAATATGCAAGACTCAGTCTTTTAAAATTCTCGATGAAAGAAAGACGTTTCTATCAACAACTTTTATGACGAATGGAGATCCGCAATCTTTTTTCATTTTTGCTCGGCTGGAAGCTAGAAGCGCATTTTAAAGGAACATGCGACGCGGCTGCTACCGGTGCAACGCGATGCAGCGAGTTCGTATTCCCACGCGATGGAAACGAGTTGTTGCACGCCGGTGCATACCGTCTACCGGGTGACCGGCGGTTTCATCGATCTCGGGCAAGAGAACAAAAGGAAACGAGTGTTGAACGAAATCGGACACGATCGATCAGAGGCTCCTCGGTTCGTCAATGGCAACAACGCGATCCGGACCGTGACAATCGTTCCACGTTACGGTGCTTTAGAGCGAGTCACGAGCAACCACGATTCACAATTGCCTCGGAACCGCGATCCTAACGCTTCTTCCCGTCCGATCAAGGCGGAACTCCTTCATTGTATCGAATGCTTGTAAAAACAAATTTATTTATCTCTTCTGTCACGCTCAAAATTGATATACAATTTTAGCCGTCAGACCTTTAACAGCGGACCTTATTTTTACCTTTTTGTAGACCCATTAGCCTCTCGGTCGTTTCTACTGCAGCTACTTCTTTTACGCATCTTCTTCAGGCATGAAATGGATCCCTTGTATTCTAGAATTTTTCTTCGAGACTGCTTCATTTTCCTCGGCAATTCATTCATTTACTCGGTCGCCCATTTATCAAACGATTCATCATAAGAGAACAATACTGAATATGGGAGCTGCCTACGTGACGAATTAGACTGCTGATTATTAGACTTTACGCAAAATAAACATTGTCTGCATCAATTCCAAGAGACTCGAGCCGAATAGGCATTTCATTCTTGTTTTAATAATTATGATAAGCTGAAAATAAATCGTTTCAAACTTTCTACTGTTTTCAGTTGCGCATATGGATATTTGACGTAGATGCATCCTTGTGATGAATGATCATAAATACATCTTCTTGTATATTCCAGTATATTCTTGCATATTCTTGTATACTCGTATATTCTAGTATATTCTTGCATATACTTGAATATTCTAGTTTATTCTGGTATGTTCTTATAATTATGTTACAACGTACGTTGCTAAAACATATAAGAATACACAAGAATATAAAACTCATAGAATAGAATAAAACAGAAAAGTTAATGAACATTCGTCTCTCGTTTGATCCCATTCCCCGTTTTTTCGAAATAATCATGGCTGCTAGCATCAAGTCCCTAAAGGTCAAAGGTTGAAGTTGAATCGCGGGATAGAACGGTGATAATGTCAGCGGACGAGATACAAGGTGAACGTAGAAAAACCGAGCAAGCTGAAAGCACCGGAACGATCGTTCTAAATGTTTGCGGTGGGTGCAGGTCGCGTCACTACGGCCGGCGATTAGCCAGTTTTTCAGTGTCGTTTTGAAGCCGTGTCGTCGAGCGAAGAAACCGTGTCCCCGGTGTCCCTTTAACGAGTGTCATCGACCCGGTGGAAAGGTCAGGAGTTCCTCGAGAGAGCCGAGTCGCCGGCTCTTGGCGTTTTTCGCGCAACACGTTACACGCGGAGAAAAACCTGACATCACAGAGGTCCCCTGTCCAGCGTGTTCACTGTTCACCGTGGAACGTCGAAACGTTCACTGTTTTCCGGGTTGCGCGTGACTTATCGTCTCGCGATCGACTCCCGGCCGACGGACGTGACTTCCCCCGAGGATCCTCGATGATTCTCGAGAGACCCGTGAGCCGTCGCCAGGCCCCCAGGGGCCAGACCGAGGGGGAGACTATCCTCTATTCCTCTCTATTTCTCTATTTTTTTTTCTCCCTCTCTTGTTCGATCGATTCGAGCTTCCGATCGTTCCGACCGTTTAACCCTTCCGATGCCATGGCCGACCGTGGTCCCTGTGACCGTTGGCGTTGAATCGCCGCCGGGACACTGCGACGAGCTCTAATAGTCTCCCACCGATCGGATGTCCAGATAATTAGACTGCCGACCTTTCTGCAAGCTCATACTTTCCTCGGCTGTTCCATAAGACCAGCCAGCGAACTGTTTTCATCCAAGAGAAAACCGTTTGTGTTTCAATTAAGATGGAGGCGGTGCCATTCGCTTTTGTTGGCCATTTGCTATCCGCTGTATCTCCGCGACATCGTCGAACTCTACACGCGATTCTGCTCCCGTGAAATGTCACTTGTGCGATAACAATGTTTGTTGTGATATTTTTATATTTAATTGATAATTAAATTTTTATATTTGATTAATATATATTATATATTATTATATAATTAATATAATTAATTTATATTTAATTGATATTGTTGATAACATCGTTTGTTCACTAAAGATTTAACTAAAATTTATTTAGTTTATAACCAGTTAGGTTATCGCCTTTTACAAATTCCTACTCTCTTGGGTGATAACTAAACTAGTGATGTAACTAGAACTAGAGGATTTTATTCATTTATGGCAAACGTAGTCGTTTTTTACATACTTCTATGCTCTTGGATGTTCACTAGACTAGTGATTTAACTAAAATTTCATGATTTTACGCATTTATGGCAAACATAATCGCTTTTTACAAATTTCTATGCTCTTGGATGATCACTAGGCTAGTGATTTAACTAGAACTAGAGGTTTTTACACATTTATGGCAAAAGTAATCGCTTTTTACATATTTCTACGCTCTTGGATGATCATGAGACTAGTGATTTAACTATAACTAGAGGATATTATGCATTTATGACAAGTATATTCGGTTTCAATGCTCTATGCAAATCCCACTGGACACATTACGTACCTGTTTCCTTGCAGGCCGCAAAGTCGCACATGCCACTGCAGCATGAAACACGGTTCAGAGGTAATAGAGCAGAGATCAGCTTTCTAGGAGCATATAAGCAAATTGACCTGAACTGTAGGCCGCAAAGATGGCCGTAGCGAAAGGGTTAAACACCGTTAGTCTCTAGGCGGCTCACAATAAGCGCGGCTCGACTCCGCTCGGTTCTTTCACGCGGTTCCCTCAAGCTTCGTACCGTTACATCACTTTCGCTGAACAGCTCGCACGGTTTTTGCGGGACGCGAATCCCGTCGATGATCGACGATGAGTCGCAAAGTCTATCCTCGTTGTTGCCTCACTTTCCTCGATCTCGAGCTTAATCTCCATCGCTAATTTACCAATACGTTGTACGCGTAGTTTGTACGAAGCGTGGGTTCTTAAAGGCCTTGTAAACCCATCACCTTAATTCCAGGACCTGGACGATCATAAGCTACTTACAATCTCGCTTCGAGAGACTGTTAACCTCTTTGAGTTTTATTCATTTCTCCTTACAATATTCCTCGCGTATACCACCAGTTTCTAAAAGATCCTTAATCGCCTAATCTTAATCCCAAAATGTGTCCAATCGCCTCGGTGACTTTTTTTCAAAAGAAAATCTCATATGAGATTTATTTTAACATAATTACAAAAAAAACGAAATACACCACATACAAAACAGAATATAATAATTACAAAATAGAATGTGGTTATTAGAGGTTTTTATTAGAGATTTTTATTTTGCATGAAGATCCGCAGTGTATTCATGAGTTACCCGGGTAATTTTTGTTTACCCGGGTATCTCACAGGTAACCCGGGTTACCCGGGTATCTCATAAGTCACAGCTCTAATTCTGACTACGTCAACAAATATTCTAATTACATATAAGTACACAGTAGGTGTCAACAGAGGCAGTTTGTTCTTCATTATCGACAGACTTGTCGTTATTACATTCAACAGTACCAACGCTTTTATCAATTTCTTAGATACAAACATTATCTACAGTCAATTATCTAATTCGGAACATTTCCTGTCGTTCGAGGATTAATTGAATGCAGAGACTGGTGCTCGGCTGACGCGAAGATTGAGTTATGCGTGCGAGTCATGCGACGTCGATGGAATTAATTGGATGTTCGTTTTTCTCCTGTGACAGAAAATCGCGTGACATTTTGGGCTCGTCCCCGATGAAATCAACGCGTCCCGTCGAGCGGCGGGCTCGTTCTACTCGTTCTACTCGTTCCACGAGGAAACAATTTCGCGTCAGGCTGACTCCCCGCGCGCACGACGATCCAATTTCCGCGACCATTTTGTCATTAACTCGAGAAAGGCTGCACCTCTTTTATATCGGTGGCTCGGCGCGGCCGGGACAATCTAATTTTCGTTGATTGATACAAAGGACAAGCGAGCCGCGATAACTCGAGACGCTCCTCCTCTATAGTCAGTGAGTCACCCGATCAATCCAGAGTCAATGAAAAGTCCACGAGAGACCGCGTTTTCGTGTTATCGGCTACGACGATCACTTTAAAATTCTATCGAGTTGTTAATTCTAAAAAAAAACAGTATTCTTTTATAATTTAAAATAACCCTTCTTGATGGACGAACTTGTATCATAACTTCAGAGAAACAGGATGTTCATAAAAACAACTGAATGCCTTTAGGGCAATCAATTTATTTGTCAATGTATTATGTTTCACATTTTGTATTAAATATTTGTTTGGTCAAGGAATACGTACTTTTTCTTACATTAAATAATCGTTTTCGTTTTTAGCGACAGCCTGACGTATTTCTGGGAATTAATTTTTCAAATATTTCTAATTTGATATCATTCCATGATTCTTGTAGAATTTGCCAAAGATGCCCCTTTCGAAATATTATTCAACTAAATATTAAATAATATCGATCGTAAATTGCTTTAAGCATAAATTAATGATATCGGCGCATAGGATCGATCAATAGTTACTCAAACACTATTTGCAGATTAGCAAATATTATTTCTCAACGTTTCGATCTGCATTTAAATCATTTTCAAGAGAATCAAATTAACATTGCTTCTGCAATTAATAATTAAATATATATATATATCTCGTGAAACCTTAGAAACAGAAAAAGAACAACAGTATAAAACAGAAGGAATCGTTACTCACTTGCTTAGTGTTGCATAATAATTAAACTTTATTCAACTAGTTAATATTTGCTGTAATAACGATTGTTTTAAAAAATGAGCAAGCGATTCGAAAGTTTCGGCCGGTAGTGTACGTATATCGAATGAATAAATGTTTGATCGGCCCCTATTCCGAATGGTCCGTATCCAGAAGAAACAATAATTATTTTTGGTTGTTGTTCAAAGTTGTCGAAGCGTGTTCCGAACCGTTCCAGCTCGTACTATTACCCTTATCGAGGACTGTCAAGCGGTCATTTGACACTTATCGTTTCAAGATACGCGGTTCGATGGTTTTTTAATATTTTTTTACTGGCTCGAGGGTCTATTACGCTGTTACAAATTCTTATCGAGCCTAATCGCCTTTCCGGCCGCAAAGCCGTGCTCGAACTTTTCGAGTAGGTCGAGCTCGAGTTACGAAACTTGGCGTAGGCTCCAAAAACGAGAAAATCCATAGCACGCGCTAATAATATGAAGAATCAGAGCATCTAATGCGATTCAATTTCACCTTATTGTCTTCCCCAAGGTTTCCAAGACGAGATTCGGGCTCGGATACTTTCCCAGCGGACCACTGACCTTCTTATTTCAATTCAATCGGAATGCGCCGACGCGACTAGAGCTTCGAGATTTTCTAGACGCGCGTCAGTGCATCCGCTCTTTGTCGTACGAAATCTACATCCGCGGATCCTGATTTATATTCGAGTAGCTGCATTTCATTTTCGACTCTATTTCTTCTCCATAAGTTGGTATAAATTCCATCCACTTATAATATTATTATTCTCGGAATTATGCTGGACACTCGTAAATCCCATCAATTTTTACTATTATTATTATCTATTATAGACAGACTGAAGCCCTTTTACACAAGTGTTTAAATAAAGGGAAAAGAGAAGGATAAAAGACTACTCGTCAATAACAAAGAGGGGACATGCACAAAAACTAATGGTACAAACGGGTACTAATAAATAAACAAGAGTCTTTAAAATTTTGCAAAGAACTCAATAAAAATATCGACACGATTATGGATAATGCTTGAGTCTGCAACAATTCATTCATTGGATTAATTAATCCATAAGTGATCTTGCTTTAAGTGTTTAAAAAATCTTGTGTTTAAAAAATATTGTATATATTATATAGATATAGTATATATTATTATATTATTGTATATATTATATTGTATATATGTTTATATTATATATAAATATATATATATAAATATATTATATATTTATATTCTTTGGAACTTAATATAATAGACAGCGGATCTTCGTGCAAAATGAAAATTTTCGTGCAGAATGAAGTAGAATTATTATTAATACGCTTAACGGGTTGAAAGTAATATACTAGTATTCATAAATTCTTCGAAGACTTTCACTATCGTAAATCGCACCTATTCATTTTCGTCATAAAATCTTCATAAAAAGTCTCACAAAGACTTGACCGTAGTGTCTGTCAGTCAATCCGTGATTTGGAACAATGAAACAGAAGGAGGCCTTCAAAAATTCACGCAAACATTCGCGCAGATTAATTGACGAAGGCACAAACGAGCTCTATCAAGGCCAGGCGACAGTGCCAGAAGAATCGGCCATGACATCGATGTCGAGTGAATCGTATTTAATCACAGTTCGAGTCGCGATAAGGTAGAAAGGTGTATATCGCAATGAATCTCGATGAATCTCGACATATCGATTTTCGTTTCGAGGAAACGTGTGTTGGACGCATCGGTGCACGGCGCAGGAAAGTGTTACGCTGTCCTCGTAACAGAGAAGCGATTACGCATTTGTCTCGCGCGGACGTGGATCGTCGTGGATCTCGTCGAACGAAAATCTACGGGCAGAGGCTATACAGCAGGCGCGTGTAATTCAGTCGGAGAAAGGCGTCGCGCTTCGTCTCGTCGTGGGCTGCTAAACGGTGAACAATAAACGTGACTCACGAGCCGACGACCACTCGTTTCCTTTATGCTCGGATCGTTTCAGAAGCGATCCGTTAAGACTCTCCGCAGGCCTAGGCTATGTTAATTAGTTCGACCTCAGCCCCGGGGCTTGTTCTCTGTGGAATTCTTTCTCTCGAAAGCTGCCGCGTTCCTTTAATCTCGGAAGAGCCTCGCTCGTAATTACTGCTGATCAGATTGGTCAAAGAAATTTTTCAACCGCGAACAATTCTCCGTTTAACCACATTGAAAGTTTCACGGGAAAATTTATTCGAACTCCAGAAACCCCGTTCCAGGGAAATTATTCGATACGTACATCTCTTCGAACGTGCAGGTGGTTATAATGAAAAACAGATTACAAAATGACGAGTTCGAATATTTTGAATTTTCTAAAAATTTGGATAGACAGATTCTTTTGTTTTTACGAAGTAATGAATAAAAAATAACTTTTTTTCTAAAGGGCCAGATCAGTAATATTTTTAGGCTCGGTGGATCATACAGCAATAAAAA
This sequence comes from Lasioglossum zephyrum, assembly GCA_028455615.1. NCBI lineage: Eukaryota > Metazoa > Arthropoda > Insecta > Hymenoptera > Halictidae > Lasioglossum > Lasioglossum zephyrum. Next base: position 484,804 of record CM052323.1, on the reverse strand, counting down.
ACAGGAGTTTCAAATTTTTTAAATAGGAAGTGATATTTTTACATAATTTTTAATATTTAATTTGTTCATGCGAAGAATAATATTAAAACCGGGTCGGACTAAAAACAGGCGGTGGGCCGCAATTTGCCGACCCCTGTTCTAGACTCTTACACCTTCATCAGAAAGGATTGCAGTGGGTTAGAGATAGTACAAGCTCTACATAATTGATATTTTCAACCGAAAGAATAAGGCATTTATAATTCTCTAACCGGAGAAGGTTGCAACGTTGAAGATCCATTAAAGAAGACCATTTGTCTTCGATAAATAAATTAGTGATTGGCAAGGTGAACGAATGAATAAATGAATCGTCCGGTAGCGGATCGCCACGGTCGAAGAGCGCATAAACGCGGGGATGAGCCTGGATTGCGAGCTATTCCAGCGTGGAGACCTCGTAAACGATATTACGAGAGTGTGTCGTGGCCGTGGCGAACCGAGGATACACGAATTTTTCAGTTGAAACTGTTCAGATGGGAGAAAGAGAGGATTCGCTGGATTCGTGGGTGGCTGGTCGATTTCCATAAAATGGTGGTTGACTGCGTGGGCGGATCGACTCGGATCGTCCCGAGGCCGTCTCAGTTGACTTCCGATCGAGGTGTGTCAGCTCGGATGCCATCGCCGAGGGGACACAATCGACCGATAAATTTCGGTCGGCCGATTCCGCCGCTCGTTACTTTCAAAAGATCGAGCCGCCTCGTTCAGTTCGCCTTTCCACGTGGCACACACAATGGTCAACTCGTACAATAGCACAATCTAATTAATGTTATTATTATACAGCGGATTTTACGCCATTTATGACAAAAACGAGTAGGTGTAATTTATAACGGTGAAAACGTTAGATGAATTTAAAGATTCAATTACATTATTTTTGACCCGTTAAACGTGTTTAGACAGAAAATAAATTTCTATGTCATTCCAGTATGTTGTAATTCGGATAGAGAATTTTTATATTTTGCACAAAAATGGTAGAAGTAAGTTCTTGTTGGTTCTAAAACATACTTGCACAGTTGAATTTGAAGTTGATCGTCAGAATTTAAGAAGCTTTACTCATCGAAGCGAGCTTGCACTTAAAATTGGAACACTTCCAGCTCTGTAACAATTACAATTGCACAATGATCTCCAATTACATTCTAACTGAATGGACAACGTTTCGTTCCTTTAGAGTGAAACAACCCAGGTAGAAGCAGTTCGACGATTAACGAAGACACGAATGTTCTTTTTGGGCAACCTAACGACCCCTCGTAGGGCAATATAATCTGAAAATAATTCGTCGGTGCATTCTGGTGCTGACGTTCGATCGGAGGTCAACGCACCGGGCGTCGAAGTGTACCGAATAACTTCCCGCTCGAAGACGATAGCGGCTCTAATTTAATTTGCTCTTATCGTCAGTACCCCTCTCTTCGTTCTCTCTCTATGGTGCTACAAGGGGGATCGTGTTACCAGACCGTCTCGCCTCCTCTCGTCCCGTCCCGTCTCTCGTCACGCGACTCCCTTGTCGGTCGATTTCCGAAACGACTCTTTTATTTTTCTCCATTCTATCCCGACCCTGTGCACGCAACGTGCAAGCTGCCCCGAAAACGGTGACTCATTTTCCGAGTGTGAATCCCGGGGAAACTGAGTGGAATGGAAAGAGGGGCTTTATGCTGTTCCGTGCCCCCTTTAAGGGTTCGAAGACCTCCCGATGAATTTTAGTGGTCTGCTCCGCCCTCCTTCGTTTTGCGCTCGCCTCTCTGGTTCTCAAAATTTCTTATTTCATTGTTATTGAAGTTATAAAGATGTCAAAATCTAAACAAATTCAAACTTGTCATTTTTACATGCTGATATACACGCTCACCAATGTTAATGCTTGGTAAATTTAGTTCTTAATGACCTGTTGATACATCAACAAAATTGTTGTTTCTGATTTTTATTTCATAGTTATTGAAGTTATAAAGATGCCAAAATCTAAGCAAACTCAATATTGCCATTTTTACATGCTGATATACACGCTAACCAATGTTAATGCTCGGTAGATTTAGTTGTTAATGACCTGTGTTGATACATCAACAAAATTGTTGTTTCTGATTTTTTATTTCATAGTTACTGAAGTTATAAACATGCCAAAATGCAAGCGAAATCGATCTTGTTATTTTAACAAGCTGATATACATTAACCAAATTCAATGTTCGTTAGGTTTATCGTTAAATCCGTCGCACGTTATCCCGCGCTTTTATCAACAGCTTATCAACTTGCGCAAGCCTGACTACAATGTTCCGTTAGCCATCCATTTTTCAGGAGTAGTTACCGAGAAATAGCGACAAATTTGAGAAACATCATCTAACCGAAAGCAGCCTCGCGAGAGTCGGCTGTCCAATCGAGCTCGAAGCGATCAAACGCGATGGCGCGGCCAATCAAGTGAGTTCGTTTCGCTTTGGGGAACGATAGACCGCAATTAAGCCGCGTTTCAGAGAACGCTGTCCCGTGCGTCGCATCGCCGTGAACGCGTGTCCGTGTGTGGACAATGGCAACGCGGTTGATGGCGTCTAGTCTCTAGCCATCCTAGAGGAATAGAGAAAGAATGGAACGCTGTTGGGCTAGACTACTCGTTTCGCTCGTGCTCGTTGAAAGAAATATTTCCGTCTGCCGTCGCGACGAAACAACCGGACGAACGTCGACGTATTGCCCCTTTGTTTCCTTCCGGCGAATAATCACGAATACCGTGGAAAAAAAACCCATGCCGTTGCTACGTTCTCGTCCCGTGACTTTTCTCATTTTCCCGATGCGTTTCTCCTCTTCCTCGAACGGGATTAACCGTTGCTACGGGCCTCGATCATCGCATTGTACCTCGTCTCGCAATTTCAAATCTGCACGCAACATTTCTTTCCGGGCTTGGTGTTCACTCGCCAATCGCCGTTTCATCGAGCTCGACTAGTCGCTGTGCGATCTTAATGCTGTGCACGCCTGCGGCGATTGGAAATACTACTAAGCTCGGTAAAAGTGCTGTTTTAAAGGTTAAACACTAAACATCCTATAACGTTCCGAAAGAAATTCTTTTAACAAATCTTCTTTTTTCCACTAATTCTGAAACATCGGTGGTGATAAATACAGTATTTGAATAACAGAAACATATGGTGCTGGCACGTGTTGCCTTATAAAAATGACATCGTAGAATTTTTATAGATTCTCTGTGATTTTTTTATTATAATATGTGCCGATATTTATAAAAGTTTCTTGTTTCGAGATTGTTAAAGGAAAAGATTTCATAATAGAATATCGTAAAAATTACATTGAATTCGTTTAGTTTAAAATCATGAGAAATAACGAATAAACTCAGTTTTTTATTTAAATTTTGACCACTTTCATCATTATGGGCGCATATGCGCTTGGACACAAAAATGTGTGCAAGCATTTCCAGCGAAATCATTATTATCTATTATCTTCTATCTTCTATATTCTATATAAATAAAAATGAAATGCAATTCGTTGATAACCGCATCACTTGAGAACGGCTGGACCGATTTGGCTAATTTTTACTTAATGTTCGTAATAGTCCGGATAAGGTTTCAGGGAGTGAAAAATTGCGAAAGTTGTTCGAAAAAATGGAAAATTCGGAGAAACTAAAAGAGCTTTTTGAATCATATTTGAATAGGAATTTACGTTATCGAGATCAAACAAAATAGAAATTTGGACAGGACAACGTCTGTCTGGTCAGCTGGTAATTTCAATAATTGCAAAATAAAAAGAAGCCGAAACTGTTAACGGCCACTACCTGCCGCATGAAAACAAATGTTAAACAACAAAAAAAGGATTGAATCTGCAGAGAGTCTCGCAATTTTTTCGACGATGATATTGAACAAATATAATTGAATCGCTTTGATGGCTCCGTGAAAGAAGCGGGAGGAAGAAGACTTTCGAATGGAAAATTCGGTCTATTGGGACGATGATTTTTCTGTGGAAAGATACCCAGCCAATTCAGTTCGGTCTTTTAAAAGCTGGGGTGGAAGACGGCCGCGTGATGACTGGGTGAGGAGAAGAAAAGGGTGGGGAAGATTGAACGGTACCCACTCGATCCAATCAAAGGGTCCTTTGAGCAACAGCAAGGCCACAGCTTATTTTCTACGCTGGTCTCGGTACCACGAGACGAAAATACGCCCGGTGCCACTCGTTTCGGAGCAGACGTTTCTTAAATAAACCGTACGCTCCCTTCGAGAAAGAGAAATGCACACGATCCTCTTCTACACCTTCACTTCCGGGCTGTGATGCATGCATCACCTTTTTCCAGTGACTTCAACGAGAAAACCAAAGTATTCGCTTCGTCTAGACTACCCTTCCCATCGGGTGTCCCAAAAATAGAGGGACGAAGCCTTTTAACCCAAGAAATTTGAGAGGTACATCTTGAGCTAGGCTGCAAGTTAAACTTCCGGGTAGACCTCCAGATAACCTTCAAAATTGATAGACCTCAATGTAGATAGATCTCGAGCTAGATGGATCTTAAACTACGTAGTCCTCAAGGTAGGAGGACTTTCAAATGGACAGATTTCAAGATAAATATATCTCAAAGTGGTCAAAGCAAAGTGGACTTTAAAATGGATAGATCTCAAGTTAGATATAGATCTCAAGCTAGGTAGACTTAAAAATGGGTAATCTTCAAAATAAACAGATGTGAGGCTAGATAGACTTCGAGAGCTAGATAGATCTGAAGCTAGATAGATCTTCAACTACGTAGACCTCGAGCTAGGACTTTCAAATGGAAAGACTTCAAGATAGATATATCTCAAGCTAAGTAGACTTCAAAATAGATAGATCTCGAGCTAGATAGTCCTCAAGTGAGACTAGAACTTATACTCGACAATAGACGATCCTGAATTGCAGCACCATACGTAACATTTTCACCGGTCGAAAATAACTCGAACAAGATTCTACGGAAGATCCGCTAACTCAGATCATTGTCAACCCTTCCGCAAGCTCTTCATCTAAAAAAATTCTGTGGACGTTTCCTCGTTATGTCAGCTAAACGATCCTAGGGTCACCGGTACTGAAACGTTGCCATAATTTTCCCATTCGTGAGATCGGAATTCCGCCAAGATGAAGCCGAGCGTAGTTTTCCCAGCGTGCGTGCGTTCCGAGGAAGCGATTTCTCTGAAAAGAAGCGTCGTCGCTGAAAACGCTAGTAGCTGCGTCCCCTAATGAATGGATCGCGACGAGTGATCTATTCCGCGTCTAGGATCCATCGGCCGTGGACCCGGCGCCGCCACGTCCGGACACGACAGAATTTCAACCGCCTATTTATAAAGCGTGAACGAACGGCTCGGATGCAACCCGTGGATGCAGGCGGCGAACGGGAAACGCGAGCCTACGTCGTTGATCCGGTTAATTCTGGGATGTTGGATTAACGGGAAAAAATCCGAGGGGGAGGAAAAAGAGAGGATCTCTCGTCGTGTCTCTCTTCTACTCTCTCGAGCGCCTATAAATATTCTGACACGGTTACCCGCGGACTGAAAATCAGCCGCGAATTATCGCCCGGGGAAACGCGATATTTTAACGGGGTGGTTTTTACGGCCGACAACAGCTTTGTTCCCCGCTATCAGGAGACTCGTTGTTTGGACGTCCGCTGACAAACGGGCGAACGTTAGTCCGTCTGAGAGTTGCGATTCTCTCCGAGACCCCTAATCCGACGAGAATTCCGTTCTCTACACAGCAGGAATCGCGACAGATTGAATTGTTGCACGTGTTTGATACAGAACAAATATTATAACGGCGTTCGCAGAGAATGTCGCTTTCGCTTTTTCAGAGTAGCACCGAGCGTAGATGTTGCGATATCGCTGATGGCGAGGAGATCGATATCGTCTCATTTTTAGTCGAGCGGTTGGTAGCGCAAACAAATTTGACAGTGTTTGGCAGAACCTCCAATTTTATCGCGGTTGAAATGAAATCGCGGTGCGCCTGGTACACTGTAAAAATTTTACAGCGTCGAGAGAGAAGTTCCAATTTAATTGCGGAGCGTCTGGTATAGTGCAAAAGTTTGACAGTGTTTGGAGAGAACCGACAATTTTAGCACGGTTTAAATGAAATTGTAAAAATTTGATAGCATTGAGAGAGAACCTCCAATTTTATCGCGGTTTAAATAAAAACTTGCAGAGCGTCTGGTACACCGCAAAAATTTAACAGTGTTAAGAGAGAAAATCCAAATTTTTCATCGAACGTTTAATACAGCGTGAAAGTTTGACAGTGTTTGGAGAGAACCTCTAATTTTATCATTGTTTAAATAAAAACTTGCGGAGCGTCTGGTACACCGCAAAAATTTGAGTCTTTAGAGAGAAACTCGAATTTTATTGTGGTGCATGGTACAGTGCGAAAGTTTGACAGCGTTTGCAGAGAATTCGGAAATGATCTCTGCAAAATATGTTTGCGGAGATCGATTCGAACTGGGAACCTCTATTTGAATACTTTTTTTGCCTTTGATGTTGAACGTTTGTTAATCCTCGTTCGTTCTGTTTGCAGATATTCGGGGCACGGCAACACGAACCGTATCTATCATGTCGGTTCCTATTTAAGGTAAGCGGCAATGCTCTTCGATTATATCGCAGTTGTGCAAACACAACGAGGCTTTATTCGCGCGGAGCGGCTACGATTGTGGTGTACGGTCACGGTCCGGTTCAATTTTATTCAACGCTCTCGAGGCGGATTCCGCGTTCGCTTCAATAGCGCTCCCACCGTTCCTATCTTTAGTCGTTTTAACGCGTTCTCGCTGCCGCATCGTACTTCAACGACGCGGTTCTTTGCTGAAAAATTCAAGCGTTCGTTGCTCGAGTACACCACGATCGAAACCGTATCTTAAACGCGAGGGTGAGTAATAAGTTCGTTTGCATTCCTTTAGTGAACATATTTGATTTAGTAATAATGTCAAACTTCCTGCTGGGTCACTTTTGTTATCTGTATTACGGAATGAACGAACTTCTATCTACTGAGCCACATTGTCAACATTCTCCGAAAAGCTACTGATTTCATTACTCGGGATCTGGAGAGCATCGTGTAACTCTTATCTGATACTGCACCGATAGCGTTCGTCGTGTCATTCAATTAATAACACAGTTAGTAATTGAATCAATTGTTGTTCTTAGCCTATTACCTGGAAAATGAGCTAATTTGTTAATTGTTTTCTCAACAATTGCTTCTTGTAATCTCTGATTGCTCCGCCATTTGCATTCTTTATTGCTGAATTCGGTTTCAAAATTATAATAGACTCGTCAATTTTATTTTCATTAATAAACATAATGATCGGAAGGAGAACATACTAGACTGTTTTTTGGTCTCTGTTTAACAGAAATATAATATTAATAATATGAAGATAGGTTGAAAAAAGGCAAGTGAAAAGGTACAGGGAGGGAAAAACGCAATATAACGGAGAAGGCAGCGGATGAAGCCTCGGTATCGAGCCATTATTGTTAGATACGTAACCAATGAGAGCTCTAATTGTTCGACGGAACCGGAAGCGAGCAATCACACAGCGGATCGACGGAAAATCGGGCCGCGCGTCCACCGTTTCCCTCGATCCACCAATGTTTCAGCACTTCCATCGTCACCGATCCCAACCACTCGCGAAATTCTCTTGTGTAAGATCGAAGCGATCCACGAAACAATAGTCTCGGTCTTTCAATAATTCCGAGAAATGCTCGGGAATCTGTAAACTGTATGGAAGGCGATGATGGACTGGAGATTTGATGCACCGAGCGCGTAAAATATGAAATGTTAGAAATGTAAGAGCGGTATCGTTTTATAGACAATTTTCTTAAATTCTTGAAACAAGAACCGGATTCTCGTCGATTTTTAGATAATACTGTTCACGAACGGACAGCGGTCGGATCATGTATGAAAAATAAGACAGAGCCTAAAGAAATAGGATCAGTTGAACGAGCACTTGATGGAAAGTATGTCTGTCGGATATTGAAAAATTCACCGGAGAGGAGAAGCACCGTGCTAAACGGTTCAGAGGGAGATACCTATTGGTAACGGTGAATCGTCGACTGGTGAATAGCAGCGTTTCACTTATTTGGGTTTGACGAAACAATTAAAGGCCCGACACGTAGCGAATCATGCTCGCGCTTTCTCCTGTAACGCGGGGGAGGACGTACCGTTCGAAACGGCGTTAATTGCGCTGCTCGGTGTCTCTCGGTCGTCCGTGGAAAAGAGTATTCGAGACATTGCCCGTGACGTTTTAATGGACGCTTCGACAAGACCTATCCTGGACGCATAAGCCGCCGTGAAAGTTCCGCCGGGGTTAATAAAAAATTAATCGACGAACATTCATCGAAGCGACGACATCCTACCGGAGGCGGATTCTCGAAAGCTCCGGAGGTTCTTACAGTGTGCTCTCGTCTCGAAGAACTTGCGAGATTATTTACTTATCTCGCCGAGACGTTCCACCAATTCACTCTGCCAATCTCTTTTATCCGCGTAGTTTCCAATTTACTTTGTCCACTTATTTCGCAATTATTTATTGGTGATATGATACAGTCTTTCCTCGCATAGTGTGACTTTCGTTTCTACGCATAGTGTTACTTTTTACGCTACGAATGAAACTGAGGATGAAACTTTATTAATTATTTCGTTAGGAAACCTTTAACAATGGATTGGTGATTTTTTTTTATTAAAACCAAACCGAACACGATAGAATTGCGATTACATTTAATTGTTTCGTTGCCAATTGCAATGGTAAAGGAAATACAAAGCTTAGAACGTAGTACCTCCACGATTTCTGAGTCTATTCGAGGAAAGACTGTTCATGATTCTTTATGACTAGATTGCGGATCTTTATGCAAAATAAAAAATGTTTGCATTAATTGCAAGACACAGAAGCCAAATACGATAGATTCCTTTCTGTATGGACCATCTCTCTGTCCCCTGTTATACATACATTTCTTAAATCTCACAGTTTATTTCTTTAACGTTAATATTGTATTCGAAAATGTTCAACATATTCCTTAGTTATAATTCATAAGTTATCTTTGTAATGTTAGCTAATAATCCCATGTGGGATTTCACAGCTTAATAAAAAAAAAGAAGATGAAACTAATACACTGGTAGAATCTTCTTAATACCTTCAGTGTTTTAAATTGTACGCATCGATTTTCGTCATAAATGCATAAAATCCGCAGTCTGCTTACTATTAAAATTTTGGTTGCTTTCGTTGGTTACGTCAGAGGTCAAATAAATGATGTACTTGAAAACAACAAATAGGTGAAATAAATTGACGTGGTAAATATAGCTGTGGAAGTTCGGTGGAGAGCGATTAATGTTCGATGACACGAGCATTTCCGAGAGACTCTCGCGAGGAGGTCCTGAATTCAGAAGCGTGGGTTGCGCCTCCATTAGAGCGAGAGACGTTAATGCCGAACGAAGTCATTCCACCGACGGGATAGCTTGTGGCAGCTATGTCAAGGTCGTGGCAATCTCTCCGCTTTATCTAACGAACTTAGCTCGATTAGCGTCGGCGCGTTCGCCGCTCGTTCGTCGGGAACGCTCGCAGAGAAGCGTCGCGCCGGGTACTTTCACCCTATTTTCTGCTCTCGAGTTCGTTACAATGGTGTCATGTCGCACGCTATCTTTAGAACATGCCATAGTTTTGGCTACGAGCTGAATCATCTCCGAAAGGCTCTGAGTAATCTCTTCGTCTTCGGAAAATTAGACTGTAAATGGTGAAAATGGAATTGAATGGCCTCCGATGGGAAACCATGAAATTATAGTCGATCAAGAATACAAAGTTTTCATCAGAATCATTAAGCTGAATTGTCTTGCGAAGAGAATCAGTCTCTGAGCAACATCTTCGTCTTGGTAAAATTATGTTTCAAATTGTGAAACTGAAATTTGAATGGTCATCAATGGGAAATCATCAAACATTGTCGACGAAGAGTACGAAGCCAAAGTTTTTATCAGGATTACTCAGGTGAATCGTCTTGCGAAAAATCAGTCTCTGAGCAACCTCTTCATCTTGGTAAAATTTTGTTGCAAATGGTGAAAATAGAGTTTGAATGATCGCTGATGGGAAACAATGAAAATGGTCGGCCGAGAATATAAAGTTTTCATCCGGATCATTGAGCTGAATTGTCTCGCAAAAAATCAGTTTCTGAGCAACCTCTTCTTCTTGGGAAAATTAAACTGTAAATGCCGAAGATGAAATTTGAATAGCCTCCGATGGGAAACCATGAAATGATGGTCGACCAAGAATAGAAAGTTTTGATCAGGATCATTAAGCTGACTTGTCTCTTCGCGAGACAACCTCTTCATCTTGGTAAAATTATGTTGCAAATGGTGAAAATGAAATTTGAATGGTCATCAACGGGGAAATCATGAAACATGGTCGACCATGATCGACCTCTGAGCAACTTCTTCGTCTTGATAAAATTACATTGGAATTATTCGAAATAATGAATACGGGATTTTAATGGCCACTGATGGGGAAACACGTGGTGTGGACGGTCAGAAATACAAAGCCAGATTCGATCCCCGAGGATCATGGTGTTAACGAGTTCCACGAACAACGTAGTTCTTCTTCCCTGGAACAAGATACCCGACTGCCGAGAATCGAGGCAGCGTACAGAGCGAGGAGGACTCGTAATTAACGTTTGCGTTCGTTACGTCGAGTTCGACGATGATTCTCGGGAATCCTGCAATTTAGGTAGCTCAAGTCCTCGGTTAGCACGGTAACTAGGACTGTTGATCATTCGCGCGAATGCGCTTCGAACTGATCCATTTTCGGTTCAACGATTTTCCATTTAGCCTAGATGAATCGTTATTCTTATCCTGGAAGCAGTCATTACGCTCGGGAAGATTATTAGCTAAACGATGCAAGGAAACAGAAGTTTCGAAAGAACGTGCACGGTTTTATAAAAAACCTAGCTGACCCGACAATCATTATTTAAATTTCAATAGAAAAAAGCACTTTCATTTTTCCCCGAATTTTCAATGTATGCTCCGCGGCAACGTAAACCTGTTCTGGGGCAGCATCTGTTTATTTTTAGTTTGTAAACACGTTGTGGAGATGAGAAGCGACAATACCATACATATTATACAATATAAAATCAACTGAGACCAATACAGCATACATGTATTATCCAACACACGATACCACACACACCTACCCAGTGTTTCTAAAAAGAAGGTTTCCGTTATGAAATTAACATTTGCGCCAATTTTCAGTATCATATTCGTAATCAGCACGTCAAAATACATAAGAATCTAGAGTATAATTTAAAAACACTGTGGGTGGCTGTGTGTGGTGTCAGGCCGGACTTTTCCGCCCCCCTGTTTTCTCTCTCATCTCTACAGCGTCAAAATGTAAACAAACGCCGCACCGGGACAGGCTTACGTTGCCGCGGAGCGTGCAGGAATACGAAAAATTCAATACAGTATTCGCGATATTTTTTGCAAACATCTCAAAAACTAAAAGCGACCCCCCTATATTGGAAAAGGAAAAAGTTATTCAGAACATGTTGCTGCATAACATATTAAAATTTCATCAAAATCGTAGTACGCAGACCTTTTTTATATAAATACCCCGACAAATCCTTTGATCGTGGAGAAGAATTGAACGAAGCAGGACTCATCACAGGCTGGAACTCTGTCACGAGACGAGGCGTGGTATTAGTTTACCGTTGCCGCGTTATCGATTGGAATGAAACCGAAAAGAAAACGATGTTTTCAAACGGTTCGTCGAGTAGCCCCCTTAAAGCGTGCAACTACATACATATCTGGTCCCATTTATCCGCTTGAATCGCCACTGTGTTGGAAGAACAGGGGCACGAGGCGAGAGGCGAGCAAGGGAGCAGAGAGGAATAGGGTTTAAAAAGGTGTCCCGTGGCGGTGTGGTCGTAACGCGAGCCGTGGACGATACCTTAACGAGAACCGGCAGCGTTAATTTCGTGATCCCGGCAGCAACCTTGTTCATCGAACGGCGCAGCAGCAAGAGCAACACGCGTATCGGAGCAGAGCGGAGCCGTGGTGGTCGTCAGCTGTGCGAAGGTCAGGGTCGTCCGGCAGCCGAGGGTGCAATCGATGCACGACGACTCTCTCTCTGTCTCTCTTGTGCACCCCTCGCACGCTCCGGTTACCATGGAGACCATCTCCTGACCCATTGCTACAGAGAGGAACCCGTCGACGCGGAGAGAGGTTGCATCGGGTGTCCGTCTCTCGTCGAGAAGCGTGTGCCGCAGACACAGGAACTCGCACACAAACGAAACTTCCCTCTCCTCTCTGCGACATCGCATCTCGTGTACATCCTCTTCCGCGAGAGTGCACGGTTCCCTCCCTCCGGCGAGTACCAGCCTTCCCCTCTAACCGAGTTCCGCGAGGATTCTACCCGGTCGGCTCTGCTCACTCGCTCGTTCTATCCCACGTCATCTGATTTTTCTTCTCTCCGCCTTCTCGTTTGATCTCCGCTGCCTGTATACTGTACCTACGCTACACACCGTGCGTCGCCGTGTGTTCCGAGTGACCTTGCCCTCCGAGAGACGCGCACGGAGGGAAGAGTGCGCGCAGGAGGCCGGAGCAGGACGCAGAGAAGTTTCGTAACGGAACGACCGAGCGTTACACAACGAAACGCTGCACCGAAACCGACACTGTTCTCCCCCGGTCTGTTCCGGCTGCCCGGGACAGTCCCTCTTCTTCCGTTTCTCTCCAGGAGAAAGTATATATTCGGGACGAGGAAGTTACTACTTTGTAGATCGTTCAAGTTCAAATTCCTGCGAAGTGAAACGAATTCAGGAGTCACCTTTTGCGCGTTCGTGTTCCACGAAGGCAATGCTGTAGCTTGTACTCGCTGAATTCTGGCCTCCGGATACACCGGTGTTATCGGATGTACAGGCGAAAATGCGTGGGAGTGAGACGATGTTGTAGTTTGTAATCGCTGAATTCTGGATACCTGGTGTATGCTTCTGAAAGGTCGATCGACCGATCCTGGTAGATTAAACGCTGCTATGCAGCTTGGGAATTTCTGATGGTGGAATGCTGGAACATTTCTAAGATGCTGTATCCTATTGCATCGGCGAAGATTCATTAGAGTTCCGATTAGTCTGGGTCATAGTTCGCGGAAGAGCCGGTCGAGCGATGCGTTGTGCAAGGTCGGTGTGAACGGAGACTAAGGTCAGCTGACACGGATCGATAGCCCCTTGGAATTGTCTGGACATAGTTGCCTGGCTGCCACGCGGTTTTCTTTCTTTTTTTCGGTATATAGTGCGAGGCGTGGGTGTGATTCGTCCGGAGCGTGTACTGCTGCCTTTTCGCCATTGATCGGGTTCAGACATTTTACTGTTTACGGGATATTGTCGACGGTGACGATGGATGGCTGGAACAGCTGGAAGAGAGCGGAGAATTCATTTCTCGCGGCATGGTATCAACGTGTCGCACAGTCTTACGTAGCGGCATGGTTCTTCGGGGTGTTTCAGACGAGCAGGATGTCGACGAGCACCGCCACTGGAGGCGGGGGCGGAGGTGGAGGCGTCGGGGGCGCTCTGACGTTGATGGGCTGTGTCAGGGAGGCATCGCCGCCTCCACAAAATAATCATCATCATCATCACCACCACCATCATCAACAACAACATCGAAATATTGGCCTCAGCGAGTTCTCCGCGCAGAGCAGCGTCGATCCTCTTCCGAAAGGTGAGTTGTTCATATAAATTTTCAGTTATCTGTATGGATATTGTAATGGAAAGGTGAAATTTGGTATACAGGTTAGCCCAAACGAGTGCACCAATATGTTTTTATCATAGAAGTCCTTCAGGATTAATTGCTAAAATTAAGATAGTGGTACTTAAGCTCCTGTGTAACGGTAACAAAGTTCGAAACACAAGCTTTAGAAAGTTGAAATTTAGTAGACGGCTAGCCGGTAGCCTCAAAGGGTACGCGAATATGTTTTTATCCTGGAAGTCCTTCAGGATTAATTGCTAGAATTAAATTAGCGTTATTTCTCTGTCCTTGGCAACGGTAAAATAATCTCGAAACACAGAAGGCATAGAAAATTGAAATTTGATAAGACAGGTAGCCGTTAGTCCAAAGGAATGTAGCAATGAGTTTTTATCCTGGAAAACCTATAGGATTAAGTATTAAAAATAAATTACTGTCATGTAGCTCCAGAAATAAATCAGTCGTTGATTTTTCAACGAGTATTACGTTAGTTTAACCAGAATGTTTGTGGATCGCTTTTCAGAGATCAAAATATAGGAGTGTTCTTGCTCGGGGATCGAAGGATTATTTCGTGACAAAGATAGAATGAAAATGTTACTCGTTTTGCTCAACACCCTGCGCACGTTTTATGCGGTATTGAAAAAAATCTTCCCGTGACATATTGGCATAAATGTCTCCGCAGTTTCGAAACCGTGTCGCCTAGAAGAAAACAAAGCGTGACGCAACACGCCGTCGCGATCCCATTCAACCACCGTTTCGCAGTATTTTTAGTGCAACGATAGTCAATGAATCGCGACGCTATCGAAGCTGGCCGATCTCGTGAAAATAGCAGCGTCAATCGATTGGACGTGAATTAACTCGTTCGAGCGATATATTTTCGATCCCCGTTCAGTTCGCGTCTGCACTAGTTGTGAACGCGCTCGCGTACACGTGTGTACACACGGAGAACAATAATAACATGATTCATTCGGAGACGTCGTTCTTGATTGGGAAGATTCGTTCTATTGAATTAAATTGCTACCGAGTGTCCGACGTGACGGATCAAATATATCAAAAGTTAGCCCGGTATAATTGCGATAGTACCACGGATCCCTCTTGATGCGCTCAACCGTGTGGTATTTCGGGTTAAGCGACGTTGATCGCGGTACGCGTTTGGAGGGTAACCGTGTGAAATTTTCTCGACAATTAATTCATTCCGAATTATTCCGGAAATATTTTCAGAGTTTCGGATATTCATGGGGCTAGAATTGTCTGAGGATCTTGGGAGTGCAAAGGCCTAAAATTCTGAGGATAATTGGGAATGCAATGAATTAGAATACTGAGGAATAATTCGAAATGCAAAGGGCTAGAATACTGAGAAATAATTTGTAATGTAAAGAGCTAGAATAATTTTGACGATATTTGGGGGAGGGGTGCAAGGGGCTTTAGAATTCTGAGGCATTTGGGAATGCAGAGGGCTAAAATTCCTGAGGATCTTAGGAATGTAAAGGGTTCTAGAATTCTGAGCCATTTGGGAATGCAAAAGGACTCTAGGATTCTTGAGGATCTTGGAAATGCAAACGGCTAGAATTCTCTGAGGATCTTGGGAATGTAAAGGGCTAGAATTCTGAGGATAATTGAGAATGTAAAAGGGCTAAAGTTTCCTGTAAGAGTCTACGGAATGCGTAGACCCAAGGCCTTCGAAAATGCAAAGACCACTCAAGATAGTAGTTCGAGAAGTTTCCGCAGGAATGCCAGATACCGAAGCCAAGGTCTCTCAAGATTTCAAAACAAGAGCGTAACGAAAAACTATGACTAATTGAATAGTGGTGGAACCTTGAGACGGCTGGAATTGGTTCGAACGGCGTGTCGCTTATTATCTAAGATCGTTCTGAAGGTCAGGTACTCCGCGTAACAATCCTCGATATTACAGATACGAACGCGCAACAAGGCCCACCTTCAAATTACACACCGAGATAGAGAGGCGGCTTATCGAGGCTAGTTTTCCTAGTCGTTTCGTTTACACTGGAGCTCGGTTAATGGCAATTATCTGTAATTTTTAACAGCGATAACGCATTATTCGGTGAACCCACGCGATCATCTCAGGTATCGTCGGAACTATTATTATCGAGAAGGATCGCCGATAATTCGTGGTAATTTCGTACGAACGTGTACCATGCTTTATTCTCGCGGGACGAAGAGCCGAATTCGGGAAGAGCCTCCACCGATACAATTTTATCAAAATTGATTCGCGGAGTGGCGAAATGAACGGCGATGCCTCTTATCGCGGAAAAGTATTACGAAAAATGGCACGCCGTCGGCGAGAGACGGTCTAGACGCGTGTCGATAAACGACGTCTCGCGGCGAGATCGGTTTCTCAAGGTCTCAGCCGTGGATTACAGCGTCGCGGGCAAACGAGCCGTGCTATGGGAAAATGGATTTACGTAAACGGGACTCGCGTTCGTCGCGGATCGTCCGCGTATCCTATCGATTCCGTAATTCCCAAGTCATCTCGAACGAAAATCCTTTCCTGGAATCGCGTTACTCGCCACGATGATCGTCAAAATTATTTTTAAACCACCAGCTGTTTGTACAAGGAAACGTATCGGTTCAAACAGACGGTATCGAAGTTTAAAGGAATGTTCTAGCGTACGGAAGAACTTTTATACAGATAGAAATTTTCATAGAGATCCCGAAAGATAGGAATTAATTTTGCAGAAAAAGTAGAGTTTCGCGTAATTGCCGAGTCGAGAGCGTCGATCGCGTGCAAACCACCGTCCAGATAAAATACAAGGTAAACGTTGTCACGGTACGGTCGAGAATTAAGGTGAAAGTTTCCGCGAGGCGGCTTCGTGATTCTGGTTCCGTTCGACCGTGCAACGAGAACGCCAGCATATACATATATGTATACAGATGCAATATATGCATTATATGAATAGCATAATGGACGCGTGGTTTCAGCGAGTTATTAAATCCAACGGAGTGCCCTTTTATTCATTGTCGTCGGAGGAGGAACGTGACTTCGTCGCCGTTTGCTCCGGAGAGGGTCCAACGACCTCTCTTTATTTTCATTAGCTGTCGGTAGATTACGAGGCTCCCGGCTAGATTAGCTTGTAAGTTAATATCTGAATCGGTCCCGGCGATGAGCAATTAACTTGAACCGCCTTTTCGAGACGTCTCCGCGCAGGGGCAGTCTCGCGTCTTGCGATCGAAATGGCCCACTTCCCTGTCGAGCCTCGGCCGTCTAGACCGCGGAATTTCCGCTGAGATTTACGCTTTCTTCTCTTAATCCACGGAAAATTTCTACCAGTGTCGACGACTCCACGAGATCAGTCGTGAAATAGTCGCGACCGGTTCGAGACGAATGCCAACAGAATCAATCCGATAATCTTCTCAAGGATTTCTTTAACTCGCCGACACGGCTTTAACTGCATCCTGATGCGCTATTCGACGTTCAATTAACGCTTCGAGCGCCGCGTCTCCCACGAAAAAGAATTATTTGCCAATTCGAACAGTTAATTTTTACGCCGATGTGTTCTCGGTATAGCAGCAAAGAGGTTCGAAGAGTAGCTATTCAATTTTAATTTTACTCAATAAATTACTTTAAAGCGAATGTCCATAGTTGGGAGAAATATCAAAGTACAGTTAATACTGGCTATCCCAAAAATTTATTATTTCCTTAAAATGGAAGATCCCTGAGGTCCTTTGAGGAAACTTTTTCCTTTGTGGAAATGTTCTCCGAGGCTTTTTTACGAAGTTATTAACATCATACGAGTTAAAAAAGTCTTTTTGCGAGAGAAAAATACACTGGAATCTGCTGGTGTTTTTCTCGATTTTTTCTCTACTTTGGACTTATTTTTCTGTCACAAAAAGACTTTTTTAATTCATATGATGGCGCACAGCGCAGCGCTATGAACCTTCCTCTATCAAATAAACCTTTGTGCAGCTCAAAATATGCTCGTATAAGGACAAATAACCGAAGCCCGCGATTGTATTCAAGTTCCCCATATTCCGTTCATGAAGCCAGAGTCTAGAGCAAGTCCAGAGTCAATTTTAGTTCGGCTAGTTAGACGAGATGACGCCTAGTCAGGACTGTCAACGCGGAATCATGAAAACACAAAAAAGGGCTTGACTCCAAAAAAAAAAAAAAAAGAAAATAAAATAACAAAAAAAAAAAAGAAAATAACGTGGAATCATAGCAAAACTGAAGCGTTAGGCTGATACATATGTATGTTTATCAGTGTTACCACAAAAAAAAACTTTTTTCCACGCGGAGATTGATGACACTGATAAATACCCTAGAATAGGTGTTCCCAATCCCCTAACAAAACCCCGTAGAACATTTTCCCAAAGGAAAAAGTTTCTCAAAATAATCTAAGGATTCGCTTTTTTCAAGAATAAGAGTGAAAGAATTATTTTGCAGAACGAATGACAACCGAATTTCGCCATCGATTTCCACAGATATCGAACAACGATTGCATCTCGCGCACTTGACACTAGCAACGCGGTTGCCACGCATCAGCGACCGACGACATTGCTGAACCATGAAAAATAGCGTGACGCAGTGTATCGTCCGTAGGAAAACAAAACATCTGTTACCGCGTTCCGTGGAGCGACGTTCATGTTTTACGTAACACTCGAGTTGCCTAATTCCATTCGGTCGGCTCGCCGGTTAATCCAAAGGTACACGGATCAACGTTGTCCCTTTTCAATGGCGCTCGATCGCCTCACACTCGTCGCCACAGTCTGCAGGCAACGGAAAACCTGTTTCGATTGAGAAACACTGACTCGGTACACTTCCAACTCACGCCACTTACAGCACTGTGCTAGTAACGTTGCGGGAATGTTTGTACAGCTTTTCGGTCGTTGGAGGATACTGCGCGACGCTGGGCATTAGTCTTAATCTTCGAACGTGATGGAGTTGTTCGACAACAACGAATCAATTGTTTAGAAAACCTCCCCACAGCCTCTCGTCGAATTAAAGCTGAACAAAATGGTTTTAACCATTCTATATTAACTGCAAATACAATCGTTAGAAGAATATATTTACAGTTTAATAAATCTGGGATTTTCATTCGTTGTTTGAATAAATCGAGAGGAATGCTGGTACGCTAGTTTAATATTTTTCTAGAGGTATCACCATTTTATAAAATCCGCAAATAACGATTTATATTCTCGTAGGCGAACTAAAAGATACATTAATTACCACTCGATTTCCTTGAGACTAGAACGACAGTGCCTGTTGAATTCCATTAATCTCCGAGTTTTCTATATTGCAAACAAAATTCCAACAAGTTCGGTCGACGAGCGCGAGCTTTTACCTCGGAATTTCGTAAGAGCCGCGTGTTTACAAATTGATTACAATATTTGTCGAACGGTTAGCGATTGGGCCGGGCCAACTCGAGGGAACTCTTGATGACGGACAGGGAGAGTCATTCTTTTATCGCGAGTTAAACATTAACAAGTTTCTCTCTTGTTACACGCGACACTCGAATTCCTTGTTGTCCCTTTTTCACGCTTTCACAGCGCGTTTTCATTTGTTGCATCGTGTAATTGGAAATCCTGCGATTCCTCGGAGCGAGCCTGCGAGCTTATGCGCGAGCGAGCGCGCGTTCGAGTGGCCATTCATTCCGCGATTGGCCATGGCCTAGTTTCGCAGTTTCTGTTAATAGCCGTGTGTTCTTGCTCAACGACGCGTGGGCACCACCTTTCCTCACCGAAATTCGACTCGATTCACCATTTGCGATTCAGGTCTCGCGAGGCGCCGCCTTTGTTTTCGCATAACACCGGAAAAATCCATTTCTCGCGCACCTAAGCCGTTTTCGTACTTTTCCATCGCCTCGCGATGCAATCGGGTCGTGCCACTAACTATAAATAAGTCAACGCGACCGTCTTTTCGTTAACCTTAGATAACTGGACTATGATAACCTACTCGCGCCAATTAGTGACACTAACATAATGAAACACTTTTTAATTAGCAAGAAAAATACTTTGCCTTCTAAGAAAACACAATAAGCGAAATGTACAATTAATATTTGGTATCTGATTTATTAATCCGTGTTTGATGGATCATCTCATGTAGCCTCTAATTTATTTAGAACAACACTTTTAATTTAGCAAAAACTTTGCCTTTTAAGGAAACAAAATAAGTGAAATATAAAATTAATATTTGGTGTCTGATTTATTAATCCAAGTATTTGATGGACCATCTCATATCGCCCCTACTTTATTTAGTAGAACACTTTTGATTTAGCAAGAACTTTGCCTTCTATGCAAACAGAAGAAGTAAAATGTCAAATTAACATTTGGTATCTGATTTATGAATCCGTGTTTGATGGATTTTCTGATATCGCCCCTAATTTATTTAGCAAGAACTTTGCCTTTTAAGGAAACAGATAAGTGAAATGTAAAATTAATATTTGGTATTTGATTTATTAATCCAAATATTTGATGGATCATCGGACGTCGCCCCTAATTTATTTAGCGCCCTGACAATTTGTTGTTCGCCCGTATTGCTTAACGCGCGAAGCCAGATCCAAGAGATACAAAAGATCCCCGAGCATTGTGATAAATATTCGCGGTCTCGCTGCGGCCGCGAGATTCTAACAAAGTGCATAGAACGGGTTCGAGATAATGGTGCTACTCATGGTATCTCCCCCGATTATCAGACTCTCTAGATTTCTTCCATATAAGGATCTGATATGAGTTATCTCAGGCACGCGTGTAATCTTATCAGCGTATTATTTCCGTGTTAGTATCGGCTAGCGAGTGCAAAATTGGTCAGTTGCACGTAGCGCGGTATTGTCGCGAACGGGAGAGATCCGTCCAGGAAGAGATGACCGTGTTCGACCTCGAGGATTTTTTCGGTAACGTGTGAACTCCGTTTTCATATTCGTTACGGAACGGTGAAAGTGCGTTGCTGTCTTATTTTTAACCTTTAGCACTCGATTGATGACTCTGAGAGAGAGAAAGAGAGAGAGAGAGAGTGAAAAAAAAAGTTGCTACTAACAATTGCTGTACCATTATTCAAAATATTGTTTACATTATTAAATATGTCGGTAACTAATCGCTGTAGACAGGAGATTTGATTCGTTCATGACAAAATGGATTAGGTGTAATTCAACACCTAATAAACATATCAAGAAACAACAAATTTCTATTTCACTCCAGTTTCTTCTAATTCATGTAGAAAATTTGGTTTTGCATAGAGATCCGCTGTCTGCTATAATCAATAACTAAACATTTAGTTATAGGATGAGGTATTATTCCCATCTGGTACTCACGGAATTGAAGAAACCATATACAATGGAAATATTCTAGGTCGGAAGGAGTGTTTAATTTTCGAGTTGAAATAACTCCGAGTGCAAAGGGTTAAGTGTAACTGAGAAAGTGCGGGCGTACGGTTTCTTAAGATAGTGGCGGAATGTGGGTGGTAGAGAGTGAGACAGAATAGCACATTCTAAATGTGAAACGTATCCGTCGAGCGTTCGACGATCGATCGTTCGATTTTTACTTGCTTTGAAACGCGTCCAATTAGAGGGAAAAGGTACCGGTGACGTAAACGGCTGATTTAACGGGTCCGTGGAATTTCTTTGCGGTAAAGAAGTGAATTAAAATTAACCCAAGCCGTCGCAGAAGGGTGAAAGGAGAAACCAGTCGACAATGGGAGGAGGGTTCGCGAAGGGAATTGCGTGACTGTGGTAAAAAGAATCGAGTGGGGTGCGACGGTGTCGAAAGGAAGGGTGACCCTTCTGCCGAAACCGTAGAGTTCACCGCAGCCTCGAGGATCGGAGACACGTCGCGGAGGTTTCTCGCGCGTTTACTCGTGACTAAGGGCGAGCGGAGTGCGTTGCTGCCCTTATGAATCGCGCCCTCCACTTCCGCGGCCATTCTTCGCCGCCTTTTCGACGACTGAGAGCGTCGCTCGTCGTCGCTCGCCGTCGGCGCTTCGCTGCTTCTGTGCTGCGTCGAGCTTTTCTTTTTTCACCTAGCCGCGGTCTGCTCTGCTTTGCTGCGCTCTGTGTTCGATGCTCACGCCCCTTTTGTCGTCCACCCCTCTACCCCCGATACGCCGCAATTAAAAAGGCATCCGTGCGTTAACGAGTGCTCGATCGGTCTCGAGGGCTCGCGTTATTTGCTTATCCTGCAACCCTCGCGCCGCCCTTCCACCCATAACGACCCCTCGCGTTGTCGCTTTTAACTCTTCGAACACTGTACTTCTTCGAAAACATCTCATTCCAGAATTATATCCGCCGTTCACAGGCATGACCGATTAACCACCTCCCGGGTTTGCTATTCAATCGTAAAGTCATTTCGTTTCCTCAAGGGATAACGAAAGCCTATTTTCTTGACAATTAGAATAAGTTTTGACATTTTGTTCTAGGATCTCTCGCGATTCTTCAGGCAACTTCAAAATCCCTTGCTAGTTAAATTTTTGTTTTTTTTTCTTTGTAGCGAATAATTGAGTTATATGACTTTTCACCGTGTAAAAAATGGTGAAACCACTTTGCCTTTCGTGCACTAGATTTCTACCCTTACGGTAATTAAGAAGCTGAACGCGTTGGATATGCGTACTTTGATTTTGTCGCGTTCTGTTCTATCTTCCCGACGATCCAGCAATTATCCCATTATATTATTTATTTATAGCACTATTTAGTTCGTAGTTTCCAGCCGCTGCACCCATTTCCATTCATTTGTCGCTATCGTCCGCACGTAACCGGCAGTCCATATCATAGCAGTCCAGTCGCGGCACCCCTATTACATAAGAATGCACTGCTCGTTATTTCATAGTTCTCCAGGGTTAGATAAGCAGATAGCATCGCTTTGCACTCGCTGCTAACCCCGCCGATTAATCCTAACGTTACTGGTAAACTCGCTTTTCCATTTATATCTTGCAAGTCCCTCCTACGCTCGTTTTATAAGCTTCTATTGTTTGAACCTTCAATGCGATGCTGAAATACGAGCAATTGCGTATCTAAAAATAGCCTAAATTGACAGGGAACGGTGAAAACAATGGTTCCACGCTGGAGACTTCACCCCTTGCCGTATTTTAACGAGTCAGACTCGACATGAAGATTTTAACAAAGTCCAACAAATATGAATGCCATGTGATTGTTTTTAGATAAAATAAAATTTGATCCGTTTGTAACCAATATTTAAGCATTACAATTAATGTAGCCATACTGAAAATATAAATTTTCTCTTTTACGACGTTTTTGGGGATAAAGACTTTTTAATCAATGTAATAAAAGTGGTGCGGCAAGGAGTTAAATTGAAATTCTATTTTATTGTCGTCACTGGAGAATACGTGGGTGCACAGTAAACGTACACTTTTATTCCTTAGAAAATTATAAACGTCGAAGAAATTCTAGTGATTGTACTTAAGGTGGTAGTCTCGTTTTTAGGATTGCAATGCGGGATGCGGGATACGCCTTCTCATCTCTCGATAATGCAGATTTTTCAGTATTATCAAATCGCTAGATAAAAGATCAATCTAGGCCGCGGTCGCCCTCAAAAGTCGTATTTTTATTACCACGCTTATATCAGCTTGCCGTGTTGTTCGTTGTACGCGACAAATCTTGTAATCGAATTCTAAACTACTTTCCGATGAGCTAGAGACTTGAAACTTTAAACATAGCTCAGAGAACTGGATGACAATACATTATTAAAAAAAATTTTTAACTGTGGTTTTAGGAGATAAAAAATAATCTCAACACAGAGTTATCTCAGCGGAAATCGATTACCAAATACAATAGGTGGTAAAGACTAAAATGTAGAGAATAAAAAAGTATGTAGAACACTTTTTAAAGTGTCGCTTATATTAAAATGTACTAAAAAGGAGAAAATAATTTTTTTAGATAATAGTGACTGATAATAGTGTATAATAAATAGTATAATGTATAATAAATGATAATAGTGTATAAATAAAAGCGTGGAGCGGCCACGAAGATTACGTTAATATAGTTTAGCGGGCCACGCTTTTATTTATAGTCACTAATATAAAAAAAAAAGAAATAATTTTCTCCTTTCCAGTGCATTTTAATAGAAACATGGTTTTCAAAAAGTTTTTTTATATATTTTTTTTCGTTTACGAGGCGTAATTTGCATTATTTGGCAGTATGTAGCTGTCACAGTTTTATAAAAATAGTTACGTACGCAGTTTTACGCTTTCGAATAATGCGAATTGCGCCTCGTAAACGTAAAAGTAGGAGTGTTGAGGGCGATCGCGGCCTACATAGCGGTTTTGAGGACTGAAAAACGCATCCCGCAACCTTGTAATCGTGAAGAAGCTAGTTTACCATCTGAATCGAAAAATAAATCGCAACGCGACTTGTTTCGGAACTCTCAGTCCGGAGGGATTAAAACAAAGGTAATATTCTGTAATTGTTCCAAGCAGCGTCGAATTAGCGCGAGCAATACGGACGTGATTATGGCTGCGAGGCGGCGGGGCGAGAGGTCCATCGCGAGGGATAGTTCGATCGAGCGGGATGAAATTGCGTCCACGGGAAGTGGGTCAGTCGAGCGAATTAAATCGTTTCCCGGCGTGGAAATTCGATTTTCCTCGGCCTCGTCCGCGCCACGGAATTCTCCCGCCTCCCGAGGTTCGCTCTCGAACTGGGACACTCCCCGGGCTAAAGTTTCTTTCGGACGGGATGATCCGCGCAGCGCGACGATAACGATCCATCGTTCCGCGATCGATGCGCGAGAGCAGCCACGATATTAGCGCTCGACCACTTTGCCATTATCTGTTTACTTTTGATCGGGCACCGCCGCTAATTGCTCGGGGAACCATTGCCGGCCTTGTGTTATCTATCTTTTATCTCGGATCGTGTGCGATCGCCGCCGTTCTCGATTAGAATTCTTGTCCGCGGAGAAGTTAGTAAACAGATCGGGCTCGATCGCGGCCGAAACGAACTTAACAACTTTCTTTTTAACGACAATGCCTCGAAAGACACTCCTGGAGCATATTACTCGAGGCAATCTCGCTCGTCTACAAGATACACGTCACAACTCGACATTTTTCAAATCAATCTCAATAAATACATTTTTACGTTAATATTAGGTTGCAGGGAAAGTTCTGTCGTATTTTGAAGAAAACATTTGAATCTATTTATGAAAATATATGTTTAATAATTTTGTAAGAAATTGTCATTTTTAGGATAACTTGTCAATTCCTCTTTCCCAATGACTCACTAGCAACATGCGTTGTTGTTTTGCAAGCCAAATCACCTGCTTATTTAAAATTCCACAGAACTTTCTCTCCACATGAGACTGTTTAACATTTATTCTTCGTATTATGAATATGTCAAGGGATACAGAGAAAATAACCGAAAGCATCGGTGATTTAAATTATTTTAGAAACTGTTAAATAGGTAACAAATGAATAATTTTCAATTTTATTTAAAACAACAAAATTTAAAGAATTAATTATAAAAAAATGACTCCAATGACCATGAAACGTGGACATCTGCTAAAAAATCGATTTTCGATTTTCGGGGTCATTACAATAACTTCCCTATAAAATCGGGAAGTTAATTATTACAAGAAATATATATTTATTATGATAGTTATCAGTAGGTAGGAAATTTTTTTTAATGAATTTTAGTCGAAATTTCATCCGGATAACTGTTATGGTTTGAAAGGTATAGTAAAATGCCAGATTTCCTTTGCCCTTCCGCGACGCTGTCCCCCCACCCTCGCGCTTCGGCTGAGGTAAATAAAAACCAGGTGCGAGGCACGCGACGGCTCTTCACTCAGCGGTCAAAATGTTCCGTCGCGAGTGAATTTCGCGACCTTTTCACGTTTTTTCTCTATACATTCAACATAGGAAAACAACACTCCCCTTACTTATCGTCCCCTCCAGGAGGGGACTTACCAGGGGACAGGGACGAGGGTTTTACCCAGAGTAAACGCCTGAGCTGGTCGCGAAAATTTTCCGGGCGCGGGCGAGGCAAACAATACACGTTGCCTCACTGGGCAGCGGCAAACAACACGTTATTGCATTGGTTGCCTCGCCCGGCCGATTCAGATTTAGTTCCACTAAATCGTGGATTACACGAACTGTATCCGAACTGTATCGTGTTTGGTATCATTTTAATCGGAAAAATGTCGCGAATATGCATCTAAAAGTGGAATTTGAAAATTTTAAAGACTTTACAAAAACACATATATAGAACATCCTGCAAAATAATTTACAATTATAAAGATATAAGTTCCGCAAGTGAAAGAAACACATTTTTCGCTAACAAAGTAGATAGGAATAATTTCTTAATGAATTCTGACGGAAATTTCATCCCGATATCTCTTATGGAAAAAACAGAACGCTGCGTCTAGATTCGCAAAGGTGATTTTGGCTTCGCTTTCTTTGAAATCGGAATATAATTCTGTTTCTCGAACAAGTGAGTTGGACAAGAGGTTGGAGTTCGTGATTTTTTGATTTACGAGTTCCGACGCTACAGGGTCCAGATCCCACAGTTTCGAATTTTCTCTTCTCAATGATATCGTGGTCGTCGAGCACACAAGTATCGCGCTGGCGAACAAGCGAGCGAGCGATTGCGTTACGCAATTGCGAGAGAAAGTTCACGCGAGATATCGGGCCGACTAATTGTCTGGCTCTCTGTTGCGGTCACGCTGCAGTCGTTCGTGTACTCGAAACTGAAACACCAGAGAAGAGTACACCCGATGTTACGTACTATTCCCAGTGTCTGGTTCCCGGGAATAAAAGATCTTGAAGATCGTTTCCGTGTTCCGTGTTCGCAGAGCCGAAGAAACGGCGTTTTCATCCGTTGAGAGGCCTCAGGAAAATCTTCCGACGGAAAAGTCGCGGTGCAGCGGACACCAGGCTGGTTTCGAACCATGTGGACAGGGATCCCGAGATCACGAGACTCCCCAGGGAGGACATTACCGACAGACATCCGGCGGGACGTCCGGAAGAAGCTCGCAGCCGCAGCGCCAGCGAGCTGCTCACCGATTCCTGCGACCGGGAAAGGTGAGTCTCTCCGTTCGAACCTACCTTTTCATTTTTAACAAACTTTATAAACTACTGGCACCGTCGTACATCCATTTCATTTCAATCTGATCATTAGACACTTACGAATTAATGTTCTCGGCGCAACGGTTTCGATCAATTTTTAAATAAATTTAAAAATAAATTAAAAAATTGTTAAATAAAAATAAATTTAGAAATAAATTTAAAAATTGTTCGAAACCGTTGCGCCGAAAACATTAATTCATAAGTATTAAATATTTACGATCGATACAATTGATTATTGATCATTAGACTGCGGATCTTCATGCAGTTATGGGTTCTATAAATTGTCAAAAAAATGCTAAAATATAAAATTCCACAGAATCATTTATTCCAGAAATACAAAGACTACAACAAAGATCACTGAAAATAAGATATCACCAGACACCACTTTCTTAACATTCGCCTCTAAAAATTTAAAATTGCATAAACACCGGCAGTCTAGTGATCATTATTTAGCACTAAACCCACTACGACCGGTCAAATGACCGGTTCTAGATTCTTATTTCACGATTATTAAAATTACAAAGGTGCTTTCGTAAGACGTGAGTTAATAAATGTCTTTATTACTACACATATTAAGTCCAGTTGAATATTCAAGACGGCCTCGCGAAGTAATCTATGCAGCTTTAAAAGAGCTCGAAGGAAATCGTAAAAACAACATTTAACGATTCCTTGAATCAACAAACAGGCCGATGTTGATAATAAACAAACTTTACGAAACACTGGGACTGTCGCAGCCCAATTCAATTTCAAGCTGATCATTATTTTACATGCATTGATTCAGCTAGACTTTTGTTAGTTCACTACGTTCCTGATTTGATTTCCATTGAGCAAATACATTGTACTTTTGAAGTCCAGTTGAAAGTTCAAGACGGTCTCGCGAAGTAATTTATGCAGCTTCGAAAGAGCTCGATGAATGGAAATCGTGAAAACAGCAACTGAATGATTCCTTGGATCAACACACTGGTCGATGTTGTGCTACCAGGAAACTCGGTGCTCGTCGTGGAAATATGTGAATCGTACCCACCCTTTGTTTCTGTTGACAATGAGAAACTCAAAGGAACGTAATGAACATTCTAGGCAAACTTTCGAGCAACGTCTCGTCGCTGCTTTGACGGATAGAAGTCAACATTGTTGGTAGTTTCCGAAACAGAATAAATTCATACTGAACACTATACTTGCTCAGAAAGATCAATAAATAATACATAATTATAATTATAAAATACAATAATATAATATATATTATTATATATATATAATATGTATAATATGTAATATAATATAATATAACAAAATATAAATAAAATACAAGAAATAAACACAATAAAAGACCATAAGATTGCACAATCTAATAAGCCATAAATTTTTCGAACAATTTGTTCATTGAGTGGTCAACTGCACAGTATACTGAAGTCTAACAAATAGACAGCGTGTTTTATGAATTTATGGCAGAAATGAGTAAATGTAATTTAATCAGTAAAAACATTAGAAGAATTCAAACATATTGTCACATTATTTTCAATCTATTAAACATATTCAGAATGAAAATAATTTTCAATTTCACTCTTGTTTGTTGCATTCAGGTAAATAATTTTTATTCTTCATAAAGATCCACTGTTTACTAATAAATAGCATTTAATTTCACGACAACTGCGATACTGAAGTCTAATATAAACCCTGAGATTTTCAAACAATTTGTTCATTGAGTGTTGAACTGCACAGCATATTTTATGACAATCGCGATACCGAAGTCTAACAAGCCGTAAGTCTCGAACAAACGAGAGAATGAAACGATTAACTAAATAACAAAAGCGATTGTTTCGTTTCGTAATGGGAATTGTCGGGATTATTAACTGGGAAATGAGCAGCTATGGTCTTATCGGGTCGACGGCTTTTTACCAAGATAATAAATTTCCTCGCGTCGGAAGGGAACGAACGGTTATCGGTCCGATTGTCTTGTTGTTTTTCCAATCGGCGAATCGGCAGATAATCGAAGGAGAAACAACCCCTCTGGTTGATGACATTCGGGACACATAGAATTAATCCTCGTCGGTCGGCTTTATCCGCAGATGGTCGCAATCGAATTATGAAAATAAAGGACAGTAGGTCACTGCGCGAGGTATCGAATGTGTCCGAACGACGGACGACGGGTGAACACGCAAGAAAACGTGATCTCTCGTGACACGGCGCTGCCGAGCCTAACGGAAAAGGAAAGATAAGGTAGCGGAGCCAATAGCTTAATTACTCGAGTAATCTACACCAATCGTTGCCATGGTAGACGTAACGGAACCGAGTCGACCGAACTGTGTTTCGGCTGTTGTGACACCAGAACTACTTAAATTATGTGAGCTGTCCGACAACCGCGATATTATTTTCCTTCTTGCACAACGTTGCTCGATTTGCCCACTGCCGCTTTCGCTGACCATTCTTTTCCTTTTTCAAAAGCTATTAATTCAGTCCGTGGCACCTGCTACACCAAACGGTTGACCGCGTGAAGTTTCCCAAGATGTGGAAATAAACTCAGGAAAGGACAATGGCCATTCTGTGGTTCTAAGGGAAAACGCCAAACATATCGTAATTTCAGAAAATTCGAATTTACTCGTTAACCCTCATACGTTCCTCAGGGTAAAGATTCACCCATTTACCTTTTTCACATACTGTAAAAAGATTGATTTCTTTTTGTTTGTATTGCAAAATGTATTTCTTTGAAATGCCACGCTATAATTGAAGCATAATGTGAAATATTATTCTAGGATCTTTTATGCAACTATGCCTGAGGAGCGTATGAGGGTTAATGGAGATTTAAAATTCGAAAGGTTCGAAAAAATAATGCAATTTTACCAATGTCCGTTGTCAAGTATTAGCGATGAAAACGTTTAACAGCAATACATATCTAAAACGTGAAAGTATGTAACATGCGGTGTTCTTCCTTGCAGCCACAGAATTACAATTAAACAAAAGTGCATTTTTCTTACGTAAACCTGATACAGAAAATCTGAAAATAATTTATAATTTTCTCAAGCGATGTTCCGTAAGAATTTAGAAACAATGTAACACCTATTTAATGTAAATTAAATGTAATAATATTGTACATGCTATAAAAGCCACTTGGTTTAAAGCAGTAACAAGTACATAAAATAAACGTGCATAGCCTGATGTAACAATTTTAGTAAGTCAAGAATAAAACACCGACTTGTTCTAGTGTCTGCGCATGATTGTATTCCACCAATCGATTTCTCCGATAAACGCATAAAATCCGCAGATATCTGCACATATATGTTGTCAAAGATTTTGCCACTGAGCGTCTAAAAACGACGCATTCCATAGACCTTAAGAGAACGCGGGTTCTTTCTCCTCGTTGCTCTCGTCTCGAGCAAACAAACGAGACTCGTAGTTGGTCCTCTCCGACTGGTCTGACGTACGCCTTTTATTTTTCCAGTGTGTTCCTCAGGAGGCCCGGCGCGGACGAATCCTTCGTGAAGCTGCGAGGAGGACCCGGGAAACTGTCCGTGTCGCACGACAGCGTTTTCCCCGGGGAGGTTCCGCACACTCGGCCCCTCTCGTCACTGGCCAGCCTGGCCACCTTCGAGGTCAGTATCTTCTTTATTCACGAGCCAAAATGCCGTCGAGATTCCTCCGGGAGAAGGTCCGCTCGAATTTTTCTCGAACCTCTACCAAATCGAACAGCGTCTCGTTTCGATTCAGCCTGATGCAAGCACAACATCCATCATCGACGCGTGTTAATACCGATTAACTACTTCCAAATTGGTTCAGCTTCTTAGAAAAACTTAGAACAATGCTTAGGGCCGACCGCAGCTCTAATTAATAATTTAAAAAAATTTACTTTCAATGATATTTCGTGTAGACCATTAGTCTTTCCGATATCCTCAATGCACCAGCTATTCATTTAGTATACAGTATATTTTCTATAGACGCGACAATGTCTAACGCGATAGATGCGATCAAGAATACCCCCCCCCCCAACTTAGTTTGTAAATCCTTAAATACTGTCCATCAAGGTCCGCGCGTGGTCTCTATTTACACGTGCTGTCTTTTTCTTATGTTCGGCTCGCTCACTCTAGATAAAAAAAAATAGTGTCTGCGCACGGTTTCTGCGACCAAATCCCCCCAAGGCAGTCGCTCTAATAGAGACATTACTGTATATTGATGTGAACCACTACAATCGCGACGCGGAGAGTCGCAGTCGTCGGTACAGTTCAAAACCTCGGCACACTTCAAAACAATAGCTTCCCCGTACGATAGATGCGACCAAATTTCCCGAGGCTGTCGCTCCTATAGAAAATTTACTGTAATTCCCACAAATCGAGTACTCAAAATGACAATTTGGATGTCCCGGGTGAAAATAGACCCAGGCACAGCCGTCATAAGGTTAATGGTACTCGTGTAAATACGTGGAGAGTGAAAGGAATTTTAAGAAAATCGCGAAGAATCGCGGAGGAAAGAGAGAAGATCACTTTCTACGATCGTTTCAGCAAGTTCACGTAGGTACTTTAAATGCGAAACGTTCGGAATGCAAATGGGGCTCGGTTTCGGTGCGAACCGGTGTAGGTAAAATTATTCTGTTGGCGAAAATGAACGATGATCGATGTAAATCGCGGTCCCCGGTGGGAGAGGGTAAACAGAGGCGCGACGGAGGCGTTATTCTCGTTATCCAATGAACGTAATGTCCGCCACGGCATTCTGAGCACGCGTGAATCGAGTTAAGGCGGTTACACGTGTCGAGGATCGACTCGTGACTCGTCTTCCAATTTCTTCGGTGAACGACGAGAAGAACAACGCCTCAGGTCGTTCGGGGCGTCAACGATATCTGTCTTCGCAATCCCACGTAATTACTCGGTGCTCGTTTCTGAACCTTCCTCTCGATTTCTTCCGAAAAGGACCACTGCAATCGTTCTACAAAACGGCTCGAACAGTCGTGTAATTCTTTGCCGAGAGTTGACAACGTTTTCGACGGAATTTCAATTGTTTCGAGAAGCAGTGAGACAGTTTCAAACACTGGAACTACCGAATCAATTACAATCATTTGCTCCTGACATGTTTTTCTAAGAAATTGTTTTTAGTGAACTTCTCCATTGAAGTAAACATATAATGTGAATTGTTCCTCTGATAGTGTTTGGGATTGACAAATTAACTTCACTAGATTGAGTTGCTTTGAAAAGAAACATTTTGTTTATTTCATTGTTTTACACACCTTATATATATTATTTACAATTTACAACGCCCTTACCTGAAAACAAAGAAACAACGATTTAAAATTATTATTTAAGATGTCAATTCCTCTTTTACAATAATTCAATTTTATTTTCCTTTTCCCTCTACCGGGTGAGTCGGTCACTACTTTACTTGCGACCAGATTCAAATGTAAAAAAATATATTTTCTTGAGAAACATTTAAAGAAAACTGGCACTTTTGTCATTATTATAAGGCAACGTATACCAATTGCGTTTATAAAATACAAGTCGTCTACATTCGCTGTGAGAAACTGTTCGCTGTTCTTCTAGTAACTTGAATAATTCTTCATTCTTATCGTGAATGCATAAAATCCACGGCGTGGCTGATAATTTCGCAGCTGCTCGCCTAATAACTGAAAGAAAAAGTAGTAGTTCATGTAACACAATTCGAAGTGGCGAGTAGAATCGCCTGTCAAGTTCAAGTTCGACCGCGATTTACCCTAAACCGCGTAAAATGAGGCTGACCCAGAAACTCGAAATTGACCGACGCGTAACGGGCATTAAGACGTTGCCGAGATCCCTGGTCGAGATGCGATCTAGGAAAAGATACGGTGCACGGAATGGTTTTAGCAAAACGTCAATGGAACACGGCAGCGAAAGTAACGATCAAGTTATTATTCGGCGCGCAACGAATCGCATAACTTCATTTATTTGCGCAGACGGCGGGGTTCGAATATCCATATCGCGGGCAGATTCGTATCGCGTTCGAAAGCGAACCGGCCGTTTCGCCCTGAGATTCGCGGGACCCGACGAAAATAAGAGAGTAGAGAGGAGAGATAGAGAGAATGAGAGAGAGAGAGATCCTTTCTATTCGCGACGGGGGAAAAAAGCGCGCCGCGCAGCTCGGCGTTCCGTTCTGTTACTCGAGGAAAGTCTAGAATTGTTTTCACGTTCGTGGAAAAGCACGTGACGCGGACGTGCGTGTGTCGTGAACCGTTCCATTTTCTTTTTTTCTCTCTTGTTTTGCAGCGACGACAAACGAGAAACAGCAACGAGATCGAGCATAAGGACTACAGTCAGCACGTTGCACAAAGGCACAGGATATCTCTGCGGGTAACGTCTCCTATGCCACGATGTCGTCCTGCTCGCGATACATTTAGTTCCACAGTGCATTGCAAGTAGTGTCGCGAGAACGAAACTGTAACATCAAAAGGTTTCCTGATCCTTCAGGAATTAATCTCCGGGGCTAACCACACGAGTGTCCCAAACGAGAAAATGCTAACGGGGTCGCGGCTTGAATCGGAATCGCGGAAACTCGACTTAACACTTTACCTATCGGAAGCTTCCGTTCCATTAATTATAAAAATTTGTTGGGTAATTAATCTCAGATATAACTTGCCTTGTATGGTGACGCGATTGTAACAAGAATTAACACTTTACCTACCGGAAGCGATTTAGTAAGCTTTTCAACGGCTGTACGGTATTTAAAAGAAGCTCAATAATTTCCTTTTAATAAGAATTTTTAATAAGAATTAGAGGATTGAAACTGCTGTCGCTTTTATACAATTTATTGCGGAAGTCTCACCTGCTGATTTATAATTTTAAAGAGACTTATAAATGTCTGGTAATTGAAGTATTAACGAGTGTCGACGACCGCGCGAAATTTTCGTGGAGAAACGCGGTGTTCGAAACAGAAACAACGTTTGCCAAGGACTCGCGACCATATTTTCCCGCCGCGGCGTGCCGGCTCCGTTCGTTTTCCTTTCTTTTACCCGGCTCGTCTCGATCCAACTACCGTTTTAATAGCGACGAGGGGATCGCCGCGCTGAAATCTGGGACACGCCGGGTTTTACAGAAACGATAATTACGGGCAGCGGCTCGGCATTGTGGATAATTGCCGAGCGTGTACTTAGACGCCGGTTCGTTCGTTCGTTTGCAGGTGCTCGAGCAAATAAAGACGGTCATAGAGAACCGGAACCAGCTGGCCACGGCGATCTCGTCGGACATCGCGGGCACAGTGCACGTGAGTATTGGGACACCTCGAATTAGATGTACGCCCATCCATCCGTTTGTCCGTCCCGACCGAGAATAAAGGACCGTCGAGTGACTCGAACTTTGCCTCTCGTTCGTTGACCCCTTCCCAACGAGACAGACCAATTTTTCCGCGGGCTTTTATCTCGATCCGAAACGAACGCCGGACGAGAAGGAGCCAGACTCGCAAAAATGGTCTTAACCCCCGGAAAAAAGAGGGTGGCTCGTCTCGAGAAACGGTTTCTCGACCCCCGTCATTTAAAATTAGAACCGCTTTCTTTAAGTAAAAGCTCTCGAAAAAAGCCAGAAAATGCCCTTGAACCGGATTAACCGCTGAATACTCTCCTGTTTTGTTTGATAAGGTTTCTCGCTATGGACACTTTATTTTTGTTTACATATCATTGGCTAATGCTGTACTAAATCTTTTCTAAGATTTTCTAATAGAAAAAAAACGGTCAACCTGAAACTTTTTTTTTATTTTACAATTAGAATCTCAAAGTAGAGATTATTTTGCCATACAATATTTTTCAATACATTATTATACATTAAACAATACAATACAATTACATATAAATAATCGTTGGATGGTAAACAAGCAGTTTTTTAACCTATACAGTTTTCTTAAATATTTAACTCACAGGCATTCAGAAACGAGTAGGTTATTTTACATATTTCCACCGTAGGTCTGAATAGTAATGCATTGCATGAGAGCGGAAGAAAAAGATACAGTTTTCGTAGTTGTCTGATAAACTCCAATCTCTGTTCATCGAACATGGGACATTGCCATAACACGTGGTCGATATCCTGATTTTCATAACCACATTGACATTGTGGATCGTTTACTATGCCAATTCGAGCAAGAGAGCTGGCAAGATTGTAGTATCCTGATATACATCTGTTTATCGTTGTGATAATCGGTCTGAAACTTAATCGATATAGAGTAAAGTTTTCCGACCTCGTTCGGAACATTCGATCCCGTTGAATCCCCGAATAACGAAATGTTGGAAGGCGTACAGAATTACGTAAATAAGCTTAGAATCCGGGACGAATGGTTATAAGAAACGTTGGTGTGCACGTACCGCGGTGCACTTTTACAGCGCAGCGATTCTGTCCCTTCTCCGTGGAAATTCGTGACGTTCCGAGCATCGCGACTAAACGTCGGTGACTAAAACGTGAATAATATTCGTGCACATGACTAGCGCGCGTGCTTATGTTGCGGTTACCCGTGACGCGGACATTCGCAGCCTTCGAGCGCGTAGAAATATTAAACGATTGCATCATCGCCACCGTTCCATGCTTCATCAAGTGTATTTTCGGAGCTGCGACGCACCTAAATTATTCGAGTGTGTCTAATTTTCAATTTACCGCGACGTGTTTTAAATGATAGAGTCGAACTATCAACGCTCGCTCTCTAATTGTACGAACGATATCGAACAGCAAACTTATCCCACGGCAGATAACATCGCTATCTAGATTTTTCAGAAGCGGAGACTGTAAATATTAAACAAGAGCATCGGCCAGTGCTATTTCGAGAAGCGACCTCATCGTTTCACCCCTAGTAGCACTAAAATATTGGATAAATATTTTTGTTCAAATATTATAAAATTATTTTTTAAGCCACATTTTTTCATATGAGAAAAATATTGGATCTGAATATTGTATACATGTACATGAAATATAAATTGAATGTTTAAAAAATATAAGCTAAATATTCAGAGAATATACACTAGATATTTAAAAAAATATAAAGTAAATGTGAGTCCAATATTTGAAAAATATAAATTCAATATTTAAATAACACTCAATAAAATTTTCAAATTTAAGAAAAAGTTATAACAAAAATTAAAAACTATGAATATCTATTACTTTCTGTGCACTGCTTGAGGGAATATTCCATTTTATCTTCGAAAGGACCTTATTACTATTAAGAAATTTTTATATTATAGTATATAATTTTATATAATTTCTGATATTACATAAAGATTTATTTTATAATAAGAAAAAAATATTTTTTTTATAATATGAAATAAATATTATCTGTACATTAGGAAAAAATATTCTATTTCTAATATTAAATAAAGATTCATTTTGTATTTAGAAAAAAATATTTTTCTCGTAATATGAAATAGATATTTCCTGCATATTTAAAAAGAAATATTTGTTACTTAATATAAAATAAATATTGTATGTATATTTAAATATTAAGAAGAGATTGAATCTCTTTTTAATATTATATGAATGTGTATATAATATTTTGTGCTACTAGGGACGAATCTAAAGTTTCCGCGACCCATTAGAATAAGTAGAAACGGCAAGCAATAGACAGACAGTCAGACTTTATCCGATTCCTATTCAGTATCACGTACACTGCCAGTTGAAAGTTTAGATCGCGTGACAGCTGTTCTCCTGACTCATGGCTAATATTCTTACAACCGACCGATCGCACTGTCGGCTATTGCTTTTTATAAATTAATCCCAACAAAAACATCCTGTAAAACAATCCAGTTCGGAGTTACAAGCCACTAAAAAACGGCTAAGTTGTTTCTTGTAAAAGGAGGTAGTGCGAGAACTTGGCTGGTGCATTATCGTGCACCTAGATAGATCAACGTTCCATCCGACAAGTTTCTTTCGAGATGAATTTTTTAGAACTCTCTCCGAAGAGAGAATTTATAAAATGCTTGACGGACGATTATTTCAGGCTGTTTTTCCGTAAACAACGTTCCCCGCGGGTTAACAATCGGCTCAGCGATGAGGTCGGCGACGAACGTTTAAATTCCACAAACCTCCTTTCTCAGCGTCTATTTAATTATATCCGATGACGAGTTTCGTTTTTGCGTTTCAGGCTGTCGGTGAACGTTATCAGCAGGAAACCGCCGAGGTAAGATAGTATGGTGAACACTTTTTATTCCCAGAAGCCGCGTCGCGTGGTCCTCGCGTTGCACTACGCGATCCGAGTGATTAGTCGAGTCCGCGGCGCGCACTTGTCGAGTCAAACCGGTGTTGCTCGGGTGTTTCTCGATCTGTCGATCCCCGATTTCTTCGTCGCGATCGACTTTCGTGCGAAATCAATATTTTCTGTTGCAAGAAACAGTTGAGCTCTCTCTTAATACAGTGTACTCGAGTTCTTCCGATGTTTCTGTCCTCAAAATCAACAGTGCAGTGAGCATGATAATCGAACGGATCGATTTAACCCCTTGCACTAAAATAGCTGTCCCAATATATTTAATTAATAATCATATTAATTGCCCCTCCCACTTGCGCAAATCAATGTACCTGAACGTGTATTGAGAACTAGTGCTGGATTTCAAACACTTAAAGCAAGATCTACTTATGGATTAATTAATCCATAGTAATAAGCGTATTGATATTTTTATTGAGTCTTTACAAAATTTTCAAAAGAAACTCCGCAGGATTACAGGATAATATCGCATCGATTGTACCATTAGTTTTTGTGCATATCCCTTCTTTGTTATTAGACGAGTAGTCTTTTATATTTCTCTTTTTTTATTGTAAACACTTATGTAAAAGGTCTTCAGTTAGTCTATAATAATAATAATAATAATAATATCGAATCAGAAACGTGATGAAAATTCTAAACACAGTCTAATATACATGTATGTTATTAATTCTCTTTAAATCGAAATAAAGTTCTATTTTGGTTTTGTTAATGTACAGCTATTAGAGAACATATAGGTATAGAATAGATACACGTTTTCTTCTTCCTTTTTTTAAAGAAATTACAACCTACAAAAAAGATCTAGTTACCGAAACTGTAAATGGAAATCGTAGTGCAAGGGGTTGATATCGTGAAATCAAATGCGATCGTGAAATTCCTCGACTGTGAAATCGTCCGTTAAGGGACCAAAATGGCGGACGAGGAGGAGAATCCGAAACCGCTGAAAACCATAGTGCGCAGAGTTCTTGTGGCGGTGACTGCTTCCTTGAGATTGTTTAGTCGGAAATCAGAGGTAAAACGGAATAAACTCGTTGCACGGTGATATCCAGGACTTTCTCCGTCCGGTGTCGAAAAGATATATTCACAGGCCCGGCCACTCGTTTATTAACTACTTTCATTCGTTACGTCACACCTGCGTTTTCGTCCCCGTTCCTCCTGTCGGATCGTTGCATGCAACATGTTCGATTTCGAACGATAGCTTCGGGCGAGCATCTCGAAGTAACGATGCAATTTCATCCTATCAACTCTCTGTTGGAAATAGATTCAGACTCGCAATTAGTTACAACATTATCTTCTTTCGTCTACAATGATTAGAACCTTGGTAATTATATAGAAAAAGTCTACGCACTCCGATTTTGATGAAATTTTAATACGTTATAAATTTAGACATTTTGAACAACTTTTTCCTTTTCCAATATAGGGGGGTCGCTTTTAGTTTTCGAGATATTTGCAAAAGACTATCGCTAATGTTGTATTGAATTTCTCGTATTCCTGCATGCTTCGCGGCAACGTAAACCTGTTCCGAGGCCGCATCTGTTTATTTTTTGTTTGTAAACACGTTGCGAAGATGAGAAGCGTAAATACCACAAAAATCAACTGAGGCCAATACATCATACATGTATTATCCAACACACGATACCACACACGCGATAACAAATGCGATAATATGATACATGTATGCTGTATTGGTCTCAGTTGATTTTATATTGTATAATGTGAAAAGGTTTTAATTAATATTTAATTCATCTTTTTACTTATAATTTTAAATATTTCACTAAACATTAGCAAGTGGAAATGTATCAACAATTACGTAAAAAAATGCATTAATTCGATTATCGTAATTAGCCTGTTGTCCGAATAAAAATTCTCTCTCATCTCTACAGCGTCAAAATGTAAACAAACGCCGCTCCGGGACAGGCTTGCGTTGCCGCGGAGCCTGCAGGAATACGAAAAATTCAATACAACATTAGCGATAGTCTTTTGCAAATATCTCGAAAACTAAAAGCGACCCCCCCTATATTGGAAAAGGAAAAAGTTGTTCAGAATGTGTTGCTGCATAACATATTAAAATTTCATCAAAATCGGAGTACGCAGACCTTTTCTATATAATTACTAAAAATATGTTTACTTTCTTAATACATTCGAATGAAATAGGCTGAGCAGAAATTAAGTAATCGAGTAATTATTAATCGTAATTATTAAAGTGGTCTGAATCATACATTTCTTTTTTTCGAGATATTTAACGAATTTGTATGGATTAGAAAATATTTTTATGTTACATAACGTTCTAATTTCGGATTTTATTAGTATCGATAATGAAAATTCATTATGAATGTGTAAACGTTTTTAAACGACATATAAAGTAATTAAAAAGAACTGCGAATTTCAGAAAGGAATGAGTAGATAACAAAAATTTGTGATAAACTTACTTTTCTTTTCAAATGTGACTCAGACCACTTTCACAATTATGTGCGCAAATATTGATAACATTCATGTAATTTATCAGAAATGAATTACACGTTCACCTCCGTTCGATAATCACGATTACGGTCCGATACGAGACTCGCGTCACAACCTATCTGTAGCAGACAGACTAACGCATTAGCTACCAGCGATTATCAAATGGTTTTCCAAATAATTGACGACCGCGAGTCAAATATGCAACTGACATGGTGCGCAACGAGCGTAAACAGCGTCCGGTAGCTAAAGCGTTCAATCAAAAATATCGATTAGAAAATCGGGATAACGATGTTAACGTATCGGAATTTTTCAGAACCGATTCGTCAGCTATGATGTCCAGGAGAGAAACTCGGAGGAGAGCCACGTCAAGGTGAGTCCTGCCACCCCTGTGAAGCTTCGTCGGTCTGGCCATTCGTCCTAATACAATAGACAGGAGGGGCGGTGCGCACAAACGGTCCCGTAACGCGGTCGCTAACGGCCATCCCATTGCAGACCGTAAATCACAATCAGCCGGCGAATTTCTGCGGGCAACAGGTGGCGAATGGCGACCGACGGAGGCTCGTTAATTCTCGTCGGTTTTCACCGGCGCGTGCGCGCTGTTTCATTTTCGTTGGCAACGACTCGGAAAAACGATCCGGTTGATCTCTCGCGGACAGACGCCGGGAAAAAATGCTTTCCTGCCAATATATCACCTATCCCGTTACTCGGTAAATGAACGGTGAACGAAAGCCAATCGCGAGGACTGTTAGTTATTTATTAAAAAAAATTAACGCTTCCCCGGTGATCGACTGATTAATTATTACATTAAATAGCTGATTACAAACGAATTAATTACTGTCCCACTCTCCAGACCATTCCTGCTAAATGCAGAAGGGTTGAAAGATTAATTATCATAAATCCTGAGATTTTAATTTTTATTTTGCGACATGTTGGGAGTCATTTTTGTTGGCAACGACTCGGAAAACGATACGGTTGATCTCTAGCGTACAGACGCCAGGAAAAAATGCTTTCCTGCCAATATATTAACTATCCCGTTGCTCGGTAAACGAGCGGCAAACGGAAGCCAATTCCAAGGAAAGTTTGTTATTTATTAGAAGGAAATTTACGTCGATTCAGTCACAGCATACATTAACAACTTCCTCGGTGATTGACCGATTGATGATTACAAAAGAATTAATTACTCTCTCTAGAAGGTTCCTGCTAAATGCAGAAGGGTTGGAAAATTACTTATCATAAATCATGAGATTCTAATTTTGATTTTTACGTCATGCTGGAAAGTCATTTCTGTTGGAAACGGCTTTGCCAAACGATCCGCTTGATTTCTCGCGGACAGACGTCAGGAAAAAATGCTTTCCTGCCAATATATCACCTATCCCGTTGCTGGAAAAACGAGCGGCGAACGGAAGCCAATTGCGAGGGCTGTTAGTTATTCATTAGAAAGAAATTAACACTTCTCCGGTGATCGACTGATTTATGATTACAGTTATTATGATGACATTAAACAGTCGATTACAAACGAATTAATTACTGCGCAACTCCTGGACTGTTCCTGCTAAATGGAGGAGTGCAAGATTGGTCATCATAAATCTTTTAACTTTAATTTTGATTTTATGGTATTTTAGGGATTGTCAGTGTTTATTTATTGATTTATAGGACTTATAGAGTGTACCTGCAATTCTGTTTTTTTTCTATGCCACCGATAGTCAGTTTGAACTCTGACAAGGCAACCGGCGTGACGTGTTTGTTTTGCTGTAATTATATACACTTTTTACAAAGCAGAAGTTGAACTATGTCTTCTATCGTTAACATATAGACGCGTTATTTTCAATATCGTCTAAA
The DNA here is from genome assembly GCA_028455615.1 of Lasioglossum zephyrum. Lineage (NCBI taxonomy): Eukaryota > Metazoa > Arthropoda > Insecta > Hymenoptera > Halictidae > Lasioglossum > Lasioglossum zephyrum. The sequence goes on along the minus strand of CM052323.1, from coordinate 443,625 downwards.
AAGAAACGCGTAACATTCGTATTTGTTAGACGTTGTTAAAATCTTCATGACGAGCCTGGCTTTTTAAAATCCGGCGATGGGTTAATTCACTCTGAACATGTTGAAAATGGATTCTCGCGGAGATTCACTATGAACGAACCTACCGTCTTGAAGCGGAAGCCGTCGCCGCGAACGTTAGTTTGTAGGAGCGACTTCATTTGAGTGGAGAGGTGTCTCGGTCGGTCTGGAAGCGAGTAAAATCGTTCCGGGGACAGAAGCTCGAGCCGCGGAATGTTTTACGTCCCTTTTACGGGCGTGTTCTCGTTGTCGTGGTCGTTCCGCGGCCGATCTGCTCCGTTTCTCGGCGCGAGGCAAAGCGAGGCGAAGTGAGGCGAACAGAGCCTCGCCGCTATTATTTCCGGCTGCGTTCTCCGTCGCGAATACTCGCTCTTACTCTTTTATTGTACCCGTCCGCCTGCGCGAGCGCGCGCTACGCGACACACGACACAATCGTTCAAACAATGCTTAGCTCTGTGCGAATCGAGCGCGCGAGCCGCCGGAAAACGTTTCCGACGAACGTTCCTCCGCTTCTCGCCGCGCGCAGCAAACTGGGTTACGCTTTATCTGATTCAGCCGTGCTCGCAAAAAATCCCGCGCAGACTGCGTCTCAAGTGTCCGGCCCGCCTCCGCGAAATTGTTGCATCGGACGTACATTTATTTCCGATGGCTACATTGCATTCCATAATGAAGGAGTTTATTAACAGAAACTATAACAATAATATTCTTTATACGAGTTGACCTGTCAAGCTCTGTCACTAAACTATTATTATTCATTACCGGGTAACGGCGCGTCGTCAATTTGTACCGATCGTCGTCGTTTCAATCCGTCAGGTGTTCGCGTCACACTACCGAAGGTAAAGGTTCATTCACATCGTTATTACCTACAATAAGTACGTACTGCATTATCGTCGCCAATGACTGCGGATTTCTGAATGAAAATTGTCTTATCTAATTACGGGAGCTGCGTGGACATTAATTTCTTTCATCGTCTCAATCGGCTGAAACCAAAGCGATTTCTTCTGCGTTAGTTCTACACTTTTTTCCCCGTTGTTTAGTAATCAGTAGACAGAGGATCTTGATGCAAAGTACAAATTTTTTATCCGAATTGCAACAATCTGGAGTGAAAGAGTCATTCGTTTTCCTTCGTAACCCTTCGCTGCATAGTGTACCATATCTGATACAATTAACAAATCTGGTACTCAGTAAACTAAGAATGTGTTTTCTTATTCTGCTTATTTTTCTGAAAATGTTGCTTTAATTTTTTTCAATATTTTTCCCTTAAATGAAACACAACAACTGACCTTTTTCCAATATTTTCATCCGAATTAAAAAAATCATGCGCTGAAGGGTTAAGATGTCTAATAAGTGGAAACTAATGGAACAGTATTTTAACATTCTTCGAATGTTTTTACTCTTTTAAATTACACCTACTCATTTTTGTCATAAATTATTGAAATCCACTGTCTATTTATTAAACAGTGCAATGAGACACTCGATGAACAAATTGTTTGAAAATCTTATGGTTTATTAGCAAGCCACAGGGACCAAATAGGAATTTATTTCTCTTCTCAGTGGTTTCACTAAGTTTCAAGAAATATATTCATACTCTTAAAATCTCGCAATATTTTCAATATTTTAAGTTACACCCATCCATTCTGCCATAAGTGCATAAAATCCGCAGTCTATTGATTACAAATAAAAAAGAAATGCGTAACATTCATATTTGTTGGACTTTGTTAAAATCTTCGCTAGACTTCTTCCGACTCGTTAAAATACGACAAGGAGTTAAAAAAGGGAGTCGTGTTCGGGTTTAATGAAGTTGTAGGGGATTTGGTTCGGAATTGCGGAGGCGGAATAAACAACCGTTCGGAACGTGGACTTGTGAAAAAAGATTCGAGAGTGAGCGCTCGTGCACGGTGAATAGGACACCGTAGGAACGACGCGATATGGAGTTTACCGTTACTTGGCCCGAAGCCTGCTTACAGCCGAGGATCAAGCCGTCGAATGGTGTTCGAGGCTCGCGGTAGCCTCGCTTTCGGTTCATCAGGGAGCGAGAGAAAGAAATAGAAAGAGAGAGAAATCCGGGGCTCTCCATCGGTAACGTTATTTTCTTCCCGTTGCGCTTTGACTGTTTTTAGTAGAGATACCCATTTATAGTAAGTAATTAATTTATCCGTGAAGAAATTCGGATACTATTGTAAGGAAAAGCCGTAAGGACACACAGACAACCATTCGTTTTGACAAACGTGTTTCTTGTCCCGGCGTTCGTTCGATCTGATCTTCTTCTTGCGATACGGCGATCGTAATTGTATGACTCTACTGTTATTTTCAATTCTTTATTATTACAAACTAGCTAACCCGACAGATGTTGTCCTGTTCAAATTTGGAAATGTGTAAACGAAGCAAAAATGAGAAAAGAACGTATTTCTGAGCGATCGTTGTATCTATTAACGATTGTGGTCATGGATATTCAATTTGAGGGAGAATTTTCCATTTTTCCGGGAACCTTTCCCAATGTTTCTTTCCCTCAAAAACTTATTCGGACTACTACGAACATATATTTTTTTAAATTAGCCAAATCGGTCCAACCGTTCTCAAGCGATTCGATTACCAACGAACAACATTTAATTTTTATTTATATTGGTTCAGTCATATATAGGGCTGTACACACATACAATACACGCGCCAACCCTATACTATTTACCACACGAATATAGGCGTACTGAAACACACGTGTTGTGTATCAAAATATACGGATAATACTCGTATATCTGTGAACTTGAATATACTTGCTAAATATACAAGAGTTAACATGATAGCTATAGAAAATGAACAAACAGAATAATTTCTGTTAATAAACCTTAAACAATTAACTGTTTATTTTGATGAAGAAACACCAAAGTGTTTACATTTTCCGAGGAAAGAAACAGGTAGTTATTTTACTTTCTGAACAACTTTTTCCTATACATGTTAGCGCCGCTCGATTTTAGTTTTCGAGATATTCGCAAAAAACTATTACCAATACTGTATTGAATTTTTTCATATTTCTGCACGCTCCGTGGCAACGTAAACTTGTCCCGGCGCGGCGTTTGTTTACATTTTGCTTCTAAACATGCTGTGGAGATGAGAGAGGAAACAGGGTCTCATTCTAGTCATACATATATAGGGTGAGCTTTCAATTTTGAAAGACTACTCCTACTCTCCGCCCCCTGTATGCCCTAACCACAACTCATTCTTACTTAGCAATAGTTTTTTGCGAATATCTCGGAAACTAAAACCGAGGGGCGGTAACATGCATAGCAAAAAGTTGTTCAGAATGATGACCTCGACAACATATTTCAAGGTCATCAAAATCGGTGAGGAAGCCCCTAAAGTAAATAATTACCAAGAAACATATCAAACCTTACATCGACAAACCTGTACCTTCGAACTTCAGTACACGAATAGTACACGTGTGTTGAAAATAACAGATATCCGTGTATTATACATGTCTAAAAAAGTGCACGGATTAAAATACGAATATATATTAGTACATGTGAACAGGTGTATCCTCCATACACGTCCAAAACCGTGATCTCTAGTTTTCACCGTGGAAACGAGACGCGGCCGTCTCACACGGATCGTTGCCCGGATATTGTTTCATCGGCGGCAATAATCGCGCTGATTCCATCCACGATATCGAGCCTCGGTCCGGTTTACAGACACGCGAGTCTTCGTGGCTGTCTTGCGGACACCACGAGCCATCCTGTTGCAAAGAGAAGATCAAACGAATTGAAAATTCTTCGCGGTGTACGACTCTTTTCGCGCGAAACTGAACAATTCTTGATATCCAAGCCGCTATAGCTGTGCGAGAAATGATCGTACGATCATCTTCCTTGGCTCATCTTACTCGATATCCTTGAGCTGGCTTCTTTTCTTAGAAGATACTCTTGCACTAGAAAATGGGTGGAAACACGAAGGGGCTTATCGAAAAGTTTACATTCGAACTTTTCTATAAGGTGAAGTAATTCTTTAGAGAAAAATGAGTTGGAGATGTATAATATATTGTTCATTGAATTTTATTCAAGGTTCTCAATGAAACGTGAGATCCAAGGCGTGGCGATCCGATCAGTAGAATTGGCTAGCCATGAACAGACGCGGTGAAACAGTTTAATTCTGCGGTTCTGTGTAATTAATGCTGGGACACCTTTCGCAGTTTAAGTACCAAGGCACCACATCTAATAATAATTCCTCTGGAAAGCGTTCAGTCGTTATTCCTGTCAGCCTTGAAACAAGGTCTTGTTTATAGCCACTTGTTGCAAGTTTGATCAATTCTGCATCCTTGGTACCATTAAGGGACCGATGCAGCGACACGCTATAACGCGTCGCTGCATATACTCATAATTTCTGAAACCCACCGCTGAAATGTAAAAATGGTAAAATATGCAAATGTTTGCATGAATATTGCATTAACAATGCAGGGAACACGTTATCTGGGGAGCTCGTCGGAACTCGGTCGATAATAACCATCGAGCGATACAAACACTCTTACCCAGAGGGACATCAATCTTACCTGCGGAGGACAGATGATTACACTGATCAATTTTACAATGTTACTTTACAATTTGACAATTTTATTCGTCGTGTCCGTTATTTATCGAATTTATTTCGCTTCGCAAGTTGACAGTAGCTTGTGTCGGTAAAACAACTCTGCGAGCTTACTAACAGCGAGAGTACAGGTGCCTGTAACTCGACACCGATCGTAAACGTGTTCAAGTGTTGCTGACAACAGTTGTCAGTGACCTCACTGCGCAATCATTCACAACCACCATTATATGCGAAGATTCATAACTCTGTTCTCATTTTTAATATTTACACGATCGTAAAAAATCTATTTGCTGAAGAAAATACAATTTTTCGGCTAGATAAAACAGTCAAGCATACAGAAGTTGCAATCTATTTTGACTCGAAAGGAGAATGGAAACCGAACGCGTCTTCTAAATCGCAAGGAATATTCGTGGCTCGTGCCAAAGGACTTTCTTCTGCCGTTACGTAAAAAAACTGACAAGAGTACGACGGCGGTTCGCCGGTCCGTTCGAGCGCGAAAACGCTTGTGTAACTAGAAAACGGTCTGATTTACAATAAACTTTTTACACACCGCTTCAGAAGTAGTACGATCGATGGTAATCTTGACGCAATAGTCAGTCGGCCGCGCGAGAGATTTCGACGCATGGTTCAGACACTCGTCTGACTGCCGGCGTCATTTTCTACTGCCGTCAAAGAATTTTTCTCTGTTCTCTCTTAACATTAAACCTACCACCGTCAAATGATCGGTTTCCGGTTTTTCATTATGCTTGAATTTCTCAAATTGATTAATCAGAAAATGACTACATTGAATATACATATCTTCATACAGTATTCATAAATTACAAAGTTAATGAATCGGTAATTGCTTTTAGATAAGTATTTGATGTACATCTTTGCAATAAATAAAATTTTGAATTTCTTCATAATCAATTCACATTTGATTGGATCTTTTTTACGAAAACTTTATTTGCGAAACGGTGAATCTGAAGTGCAAAACCTGTACCTCCTTTCTTCATTTTTTTATCGCTTCTATTCTTGAACATTTTCAAAATCAATATTATATTATATTATTCTCAATATTGTTTACGTTATTAAACATGTTTTCATGAAATGAAACAACGCTTGTTTGTAGAAAGTTGAATTTGAAGAGCAAAACCTGTATCAAGTACAAACGAATTTGGTGATGGAACGTATCACATTATAATGTAACAATCTTTAAAAAATTAAAAATGGTAGATCGACACTCTCGAGCTTTCTTCACCTTTCTGTTGTTCTATATAGCACCGTTTTCCTTTTACCTTATGGCGAATGGGGGTTAGATAAAAATAGCATGTTCGGAAACGCGTGACTCGACCAGTCGACTTCGGCGGTACGTTGGTAATTAATTTATTGCTAATTGGGAGGAAAAATGTCTTTCTTAATACCGAGAACAACTTCTCTGCGAAAGACCACCGGTTGACAAAACCACTTTCGAAGTTCGCGACGCGACGTAGCGCGCACGGCATTAATCGCCGATTGAATCAGGCCTATCGATCTCGTATCGGCGAGCTAATTGGCGGAAGATTTGCGAGCGGTTGCGCATCGCCTATCTGCTCACGGCTTCTGACATTTGCTCGCCGATGTACGGAGGCGAGCCGAGGCGACGCGACGCGGCGCGGCCAAGAGTCGTCTGTAAGCCAGTTTGGTATTTGCCTGGCATTTATTGCACTGCGTTGCTTTCGTCGAGATGCCAGCAAGGCCGGAGAATCCTTAGAAATCCTCGCCGGGGTAGTGTACCGTTACAGCGACCAAGGAAACCGCCTCTTGCACTGTTTATCCAATAAATTGATATGGTTGAGGCGCGCTTCTCAGGAAGGATCGAGGATCCTTCCAATTTCCATGACCCCGACTCGAACGGAACTCGTGGGTGAAATATCCGTGGTCCCGGGTTCGAATCTCGCCGGCAGCTCTGAAAATATTTTTTATTAGAAAATTTTATAAAACAAAATTAAACCGACTTCGAAACGCACTAAAAAAATGCATTAAAAAGTATGAAATAATTTGTATTTTATAAAATACTAAATACAGTAGAGTCTTTTCCACTACTCTTCCCACCTACTGGTTTCCAAGTCCACCATATTCCAATGAAATCATAATCAGTGACATCTGTCATTTGGAAAATTTTCAACTTTCTCCCAAAAGATTGTATTCTATTTAATATAATATTCAACATTTTATAAAATGGAAATTACATCATACTTTTTAGTGCATTTTTTTAGTGTGTTTCGAAGTTGGTTTAATTTTTTTTCGCATAATATCGGAAATACGCATAAATATCCGCAGTCTAGTAATAACAATACAGGCACTCTTGGTACCGTAATTTTTGATTCATATTCTACACTGACATTCGTACCAGCTTCCCGCGAAGCCAGTTTCACTCGACTCTCTTCTCTCTTCATTTCCCTAGTCATCCTCCATTATCCTCTCCGCTGCTGTCTCTTCGTGTACTCTTTCTGTACTACAATACCGGTACGTTATTGTTGCCATTTCATTTAATCACTTTCCTTATTGTCAGTTCACTCAAGGGATCCACGAAGAAATACTTTAGGGACAGTATTTCTCTATATGATTTTGAGAAACCATTACTTCTCACAAAGTGTACTTAAATTGTATAAGGTGCATACTTTGGAGACAGTATTTCTCCATATAATTTTGAGGAACGATTATTTCTTACAAACTGTACTTACATTATATAAGATGCATACATTAGGGAAAGAAATTCGTCGGGATATTTGGGCATTTCGTCGGGCAAAGGTTAGAGTCGTGAGACGGTGGATAGAATACTCAAATTTTTACGGAGTCTCGTCACGATTCGCGGTTGCGACAGGATATTCCGAAATTCGAGGCGGTTTCACCGAAACCACCGATCCCCGCGATTACGGCACCCGAAACGTCGTTGACGACCGATCCGCGAAGGTCTTTCTGCCTCGAGGACGTAGGGCGAGCGCGCGATTTAAACGCGTCTACTAATTGGAAAGGTTTGCAACGCAAAATTTAAAATGTTCGGAGGCAATTGTAGAAAATGATGTATAGTCATGACTAGACTGCGGATTTTATGCATTTGTGACAAGAATTAGCACGTACATCTTAAACCAATGTCCTGCAATCAATACGAACATTTTTTATTTTCCATATAGATCCGCAGTCTATAGTGATGACTATAAATTATTGTTTAATAAAACTGTTGAGAATAATTATGGTGAAGCAGTTGGTATGGGTTGGTATGAATGTGTAATATACATAGATATTCATATGTAATAAATAACCTGTAAATAGCAACAAAAACTGTTATTTTTAAATATAACTGCTCGATCTATATTTTCAAGTAGGGTATAAACGTAAAATAGGCAAAAATAACTATTATTTCATCCATCTTTTACCACTGTGTCAATTCGTCGTCGAGGAATAGATTTAGTTCGGGAAACGAGGGTCGGATGAGGGTTAACAATAATTGATTTGAGAAGTAAAATCGTCGATTGTAATTTCTACAGACGTGTGTGTTGACGTAAGAAACAGTATTAAATGTCTACACCTTGATTTCTCGGATTTTGTACTCCTAAATCGTCCGTTTTCCCCACCGCGCGACGCGACGAAGGATCTCGCTGAAAGGATAAAGGGCCTCGGGAGATTGTCGAAAATCGTCACGGCTGTCCCGTTCGGAGGGCGATTTGGAAATCGAGTCGCTCCAATTCCGAGTATTTATAGCCCGGGGGAATTGGCCAACGAGATTGCAAGTGTGTCCGGCAGGCTCCAAAGGATCGAAACGTCGAACGATCGAAGGAATTGACCAAGAGCCGTTCCGGCAGAGGAACAGGGAACGTTGTCCCGATACGCCGCCGAAGACTAATGACCCCTGACAACAGAGAAACAGGGACGACGTACGATCGAGGAGACTGATCTACGAGGAATCGGACAAGCAACCGGCGCGGTAACGGTGCTACCAATCTCGCTGTGCTTGCCAGCTGTTCGTTCGAGCACCACCGCTTGAAACCTCTCCTCTCTCTCTCTCTCTTTCTCTCTTTCACGCACCCTTTCCCACCGCAGTTTCCCCAACCCGTTTCTCTCCTCCTCTCTCTTCATCGCTCTTTCTCTCACTCTCCGCGACTGTCCTGTTACCTAGACATTCACTTTGCCCTGACAAAACGTTTCGACACCGCGAAAACGTAGCAGAACGCCGGCCTTTTTCGCCGGAACGCGTTGCTTTCTAAAAACCAGGCCTCCTAGAGCTCGGAGATCCTCTCCGGTATCGCGTTCACGCTCGATCGGTGCACTGGATGGATCGTTACCTAAAGCCGTGTTGCATCGCACCGAGAAAATCGTTGTTTCATGGCAGAGCGACCAACGCGACACGAATCAAACGTGAAATATTCTATGGCGACTCGTCTGGATTGACAACTCGTGCATTTCAGCAACCAACGATGAACCTTCTGATTTTATACATTCATGATGAAAATGAGTACAGATTAAGAGAACTTAAGAACCTCTATGTACTGCTTTCAGTTTATTGAAATGATTCGAGTGAGAGCCTGTTTGATTCGTCATAGTCACCGCGAATAATTTTTATTTTGCATAAAGACCCGCTGTCTGGTTACACACGTTCCACATGTGCGTCCAGCTATTAACCCATTTTCATCGTAAGGAAGATTGAAGAGCAATGGATAAGATATTTCAATAATTTGCATCCATTGATTATGCACACTGTTAACTGCATTAAGTATATATACGTCAATAATGCAAATGAGTTTTTTTTTAATTAGGTAATCTCTTATTACAGAGTATAGTGAACGTTAGTGACATTGTGTGAGAAACAGCTTCAACAGAATTAGACAATTATTTTCTTTCTTAGCCGTTCTTTTTAATTGGTATGATTTGAATTTTTTTAATTGGTATGAACAACATTGAAAGAAGGTTAGTTTATGTGTTTTACTTAAGGGAAAAATATTTTAAAAAATTAAAACAACATTGCTCAGAAAAATAAACATAGTAAGAAAACACATACTTAGTTTACTATATACCAAATTTGTTAACTGTGTCAGATACGATACACTTTGCAGCGAAGGGTTAATATGTTTAATAAATTTATGATAATATAATATTATTTTAATTTTCTGCAAATGGTTTCATTGTTTTAAGTTACAACTACTAATCTTTTGTCATAAACGCATAAAATCCTCTGTCTAGTTGTTAAGCAAACTATATCCAGCGGCAGCAATTAAGATGTAAACGGGTTAAGAAGCATCGAAAGACGGACGCAAATGTTTAAAACTAACCGAGAGAGATTCGTCGCGGAACTTTGATGCGGACGGCAGGCGGCAACAACAATGGCACAGTGCTGCGAGGACAATCGCACGCGGAAAGTCGATGGTCACGCGACAGCAGCCCCTGTTTTCAAGCGGAATCATAGAAACGATCGCGGAATCGCCGGTTTCCCGGATTGGCTCTCTCATCGGTTGGTCCCTGGTGGATCGTATCCGATCCGAGGATCGTGCTAGGTGGCTCTCGACCGAGTCCCTGTCACCTGCGCTGCCAGCACGGGGGGGCAACAGTGGCCTCTGCCACTTCTACCCGCCTCGGCCAACCGCCGAGCCACCGAGCGGAGAACATTGCTCGCAACTCGCCAGTAGAACGACGCGTTTTCCGCGCGCGACACGCGCGGCACCCTGACTCGCTTATCGTATCTGTTCGTTCCGTTCCGTTTCGTTCTATCGCGTTCTCCCCTGGCTTCGCTCGAAAGGGCTTCCCTCGGCCGCGAGTTCTCCACGATCGATCACCAACTTGAATCGGATCAAGGTCGAGGCGGCTCAGTCGAAGCCAGCGTTTCGATCGGATCGCACGCGAATTTACGAAAGTGTCTCTCCGAAAAGTGAACAGTGCTGCGAGATTCGTTCCGTGACGCCTGGAGAACCGTCTCGACCAGTGTCACCATCGGCAAGTTGCCACAGTGTCGACAAACCCGAAATGTATTTATTCGAACTCGACTTCTCGGATTTTTTACAACCAACAAATCGATAGGTCGCGCAACACGGTCGATTTAGGAGTGCAAAATTGAAAAAAAAACAAACGCAAAATAGGCATTTAATACTATCTCTTACGTTAACACATTTTACTTCTGAAATCAATTGTTGTTAAAGTGGCGAAGGTTGAAAATAGTAGTATGGAAATAGCATCGAAATAAAGGATATTATTTATTGTTCAGAACGTTAATATTGATTCTAATTATAATAGCCGTGTTTAGAAGCAGTCGGAAGATATAAATATAGTAGGAAACAAATTTTTCGAAAGGGTTAGATAATGTTTCTCAGGGTGGTTTTAAGAAGTTAATTTTTTAAGTTCGTTGTGGGAAATACAAATGATGAAATAAAAATATTTTTACGGAAATATCAATTATACGTTCATAGAATTTTGCACCCCTAAGTCTTGATTCTCGAAGTGGACCGAGAGATTCGTGAGTAAAATCTGATCACGAAAGTCCATTAAAATTATTTTCACCTATCGAAATTCTAATAATACGGGTTTTAGTAGTTGTACTATACCAGAAGGTGCAGTGCAACATTATAATCTGACAGAAAAATACTTAGACAACGTTACTGTCGGTAAATTTTTGGTTCACAATTGACATTGCTGTCGAAAGATCCGATGAAAAACGTAACTCAATGTAAAAAATATCATGCTGTTAACAGACCCGAGGTATCTTCAATTTATTTAGACTCGTGATTAGCCGTAGATAATGTACACTTGAAAAAATCTCAAGTACCTCGAAATGAAATTTGTACTATCTTCAACATTTCCTTTCTTTCTGATAATACCGTTCCAATCGATTCGGTAGCATCGAATAAGTACTTTTCCCACGTGATGTACAGATTTGAAAGCACATTTTCGCCGAATATTTTCTACGTTTCTCAAGTTGGTAACCGGGGAGTGACAAGAACCTGGAGACTTTTCCCTACGTTCCTGTACGTCCTTAATTTTCAATCATATACCTGTCTTGTTAACAAGACGAATAGCTTGCACCGAATAAAATCTGGGACACGGAACACGGTCCGTGACGAACAGGTGTCTCTCTAAACGACGTCGGAGAGTAAGTGCTAGGCGACGCACGGTATGGCAACGATATTCGGGAAACACGGTTCCGTCCGAATGCAACAATTGCATCGTTGCACGGATGGCTGCATCCCTTAGCCCGTAGCAAATCCCGCGGCAAAAGGGTTCACCGCGTTCGCGAATCAGACCGGATCGATCGGTCGCTTCTAAGATAGATAAACGACTCTCGATGTCGGCACGAGCCGACGATGGAAATTAGCATGCTTCCTCCATCCCTCGTACTTCCTTTTCGTTCGCTTCAGTAAACCAGCGCACTCGTTGGAACGGCCGCGACCGGCCTTCCGTGCTCTTCCTCTTTCGAATCTGAGATATTTCAACCACAGATCCTCCATCGCTTAAACCTGAATAACTAATGCTTCACGGGTTACGAATAACTTCATTATCGCTTGCCTGCATACAGTGGGTGTACAAAGTATTCGTACATCTTTTAAAAACGAATAACTTTTTCAAACTTAAACTCAATAGCTTAAGTTCGTTTGAGACTGTAGAAGGATTAGTTTGCTAGCTAATGTGTGCAAATAATTTCGTTTTTAATTCTAATTGGTCGCAATTGAGAGGATATAGTAAATTTCTTAATTTTTTATCGGAGAATTAACTGTAAACCTGTATTCACAAAAATAAAAAAGCAAATTAGTATTAAGTAAAAGTATTAGTAATAAGTAAAAGGTTTACGAATACTTTTTTTACACCCACTGTGTAAACCAATATTAAAAGAACGTGGTAATCAACGCCACGTAGCGTTTCATAGTCCGGTCACCGAGTAACACAGTTCTCTTGTTCTCTTTCTTTCTGTTGAACGATCCTTTCGCTGTGCCGTGTACTTATTAAAAATACTGCTGTGCTGCACGTGGATCAAGCACGTCTCACTATAGTTAGATCAAAAACTTTATTTATTGGATACAAATCTAAGGATGCTTTTTCACAGACACAGTGCCACACGTGTTTGCTTGTTCAGGTACTTTCACAAGGTGCAGATATAGGAAGCGATGGGAACATGTATTGTATACATAATACATTGTTCTGTATTATCGCCATTGACCATTTCTTGCTCCGTGTTATTGACCCAGTAGAACAGAAGACCCAATATTTTAAAAAAATATTTTCTTAACTATTCATTTCTTGGTGATGAATTTCCGAATGGATCTGGAGAAATAGCATTAAAAATATACTTTACACTAATTGACGAACAAATGTCTGAATGGAATTAAGAGATTACCACCTGTACTTCCTATCTTTATGCAAAGTAAAAATATTCTATATGAATTGTGAAAAGAAGTGGTTCAATAAACATTGATTTCATCTTTTGATAATTTTTATATATTGAAAACAATCTAACAACATTCCTAGACTTTTATGAACATTTACTGTTTTATATTTTGCCTAGCCAATTTCTTCGTAAATGCATAAAAATATTCTATATCAATTGTGAAAAGAAGTGGTTCAATAAACATTGATACCATCTTTTGATCATTTTTATATATTGAAAACAATCTGACAACATTCCTAGACTTTTATGAACATTTTCTATTTTATATTTTACCTAGCCAATTTCTTCGTAAATGCATAAAAATATTCTACATTAACTGTGAAAAGAAGTGGTTCAGTAAACATTGATTCCATCTTTTGATCATTTTTATATATTGAAAACAATCTAACAACATTCCTAGACATTTATGAACATTTACTGTTTTATATTTTGCCTAGCCAATTTCTTCGTAAATGCATAAAAATCTGCAGTGTACTAATAATTAAACTGCAGATCTTTATAGAAGATAAAAGTTGTTTGAATGTTGTATCTACCATTTTCGATTTTAATGAAGGAGACATCATATATCGACATCTTAAATTATTTAAATTTTCCAACAAAATTCAATTTCATCTACTCAATTTTCCTATAAATGCATAAAGACCCGCAGTCTTTGTATAATAAATTCTATCGCTCGAAGGAAGGCATAAGTCGTACAGTACATTTGAATACTGGAACACGTAGGTTAGGTGCTAAGGAAGATCCACGGAGCTCGTTCAACCGGAAGAACGGAACGCGTGACGACGTTCTATCTGTGAGCACGTCCCGTACGATATCCTGTAGCTTGTATCCCTAATAATCTGGTTCTTGATCCACCGACCGTGGATCAAGACTGTGAATCGAACGAATTCTTGACTTGCGAATCACGGAATCCGGTTGACAATCTTGCTCGACAAAGTTCCTTACAAAAAGAATCGGCTGAGTGGAAATCAGGCTGAAAAGTCGTGTTTCGGTCGTGTCGTTGACTCCGTCGTGTCCGCCGCCGCGGTTTTATCGGGCCTACGTGCCTCCGTTCCTGCGCGATTTAAATATTTATAAGCCCCAGGAACTACGGATTCGTCGCGCGTCCCGTCGACCGGATTTTCCACGCGCGAAAGCTCCTCGTTCGAACAACCGTAAACGAACCCTTCGCGGTGCACCGTTCGCGTAACGAACAACGACCGAGACAGCTTCTCCGGAGGGCCGTTTGCTCGCAGAATTCGGTGAAAGTGCGTGTAATCCTCTAACGACAGTTGCGGCTCGACATCAATAAATTTAAACGGTGAAAGTGTTGATCGTCCAATCCACAAAGGATCCTCTCGAGGCAGGGGGAATCGCGACGAGGATCAAAGATCGAAATTTCTCTCCAGAAAGAATGGAGAACCGCCGATTTATTGCTGTCTCCTCGAGATCACCGGCTGGACCTCTTTCTACACTTTTCTCGGACGCCCCATTGATCCACTTCCTCGGTGTCGACGAAGTCCTTGGACCCTCTTCTTAAATCCTCTTTCTAGAGCTTCTTTCGGAAGTCTCTAAAGTTTCTTCGGGCCTCTGGATCTATTCCAGGCGATGGATTTTATTAAGTGGTGGAATCCTACAATACCGCGTGTACAATGTTAAAGATGTGAATAGTTGAATGCGTATAATTTAATCACTAAAATACAGCCAGAATGATTTCTTTACAAAATGGCTCGATGGTTTCTTTGCGGCTGACTTCGGTCCTCGCTTTTTCCCTACTACAAAGGTCGCTTTATATCTGAGGACTGTAAACCGCCCCTTAAACCTAGGGTTTCAGGATAGTGGCAATCGTTGCATACCAATACCAGGACTCCTGAATTTGTCGAGACACTCCGGATGTCTTTCTGGACATCTTCGACCCGTTTCAGAGTGTAAACTATCATGCTTGGACTATACCTTGACGCACTCAAAATCGCGGCCTCTTTCGAATGAATTATGATGCATTTCGTATGTAATTCAGTAGATCTGTACCCAGCACGGATACAGTCAAAATTTCTATTCTCTAGGATCAATGGTTCAGGATTCGGTTAGGATTGCGGCGCCCTTACTTGTCAAAGCGAAAAATGCTCAACTTTAAGGAACCATAAGTCCTGAATCATTGATCCTAGAGGATTGAACTTTCGACTGCATCCACGCTTGATACAAATCTACTGAATTACATACGAAATACATCATAATTCATTCGAAGAAGGCCGAAATTTTGAGTCTGTCAAAGTAATGTTTATCCCCTCTGACTCTTTCCGGACCTCTGAGAACTTCGGACATCTCCTCTACCACCTAGAGCTAATCTAGAGCCGCGTTCGGAGACCCTCGTAACAGTTATTTCATCATTATCTTTATACTTACATGGATAGCGTAGTGAATCATTGAATTCGTCTTGACGCCAGCTACACCAATTAAAATTGAGTTGGCCATAATTTTTTATAAAAAAAACAACAAAAGCTCTGAGGACGAACGAATCTCACGTTACTGTATCGTTGAGTTGGATGTCCACGGTCGATGTATGAAATACATCATAATTT
Organism: Lasioglossum zephyrum; assembly: GCA_028455615.1. Taxonomy (NCBI): domain Eukaryota; kingdom Metazoa; phylum Arthropoda; class Insecta; order Hymenoptera; family Halictidae; genus Lasioglossum; species Lasioglossum zephyrum. The sequence continues at coordinate 428,055 of CM052323.1, read as the reverse complement.
ATTCGAAGAAGGCCGAAATTTTGAGTTCGTCAAGGTAATGTTTATCCCATTAAAACTCTTTCCGGACCTCTGAGAACTTCGGACATCTCCTCTACCACCTAGAGCTAATCTAGAGCCGCGTTCGGAGACCCTCGTAACAGTTATTTCATCATTATCTTCATACTTACATGGATAACGTAGTGAATCACTGAATTCGTCTTGACGCCAGCTACACCAATTAAAATTGAGTTGGCCATAATTTTTTATAAAAAAAACAAAAACTGAGGACGAACGAATCTCACGTTACTGTATCGTTGCGTGTCCTCTCCTTGGAATCCGACACTCGGCATGCCGACGTGCGGTTCCGCGGTCCGCCTATCATCGGATTTTGATTGGCAACAAACGAGAGGCACGTACTATCGCGTTCCTTTCGCGTAAGTTTCTATTTCGCGGAATGGTAATACATAACTGACTTTCTGTTTTCGTGCAAACGCACAGGCAAATATTAGCGTATCGTACACGTCGGACGTTTAATGCGGCAGCCTGCCACGCGCACACTGTAATAAATCAATCGAGAGTTTAACGTGATCGGTGCTTTCCTCTAATCGCATACTACGAGCCGAACCTCCTTATCTGCCAACCGGAAACGAGCTAACAGTCCTCATCCTGTAATAACTCCCGATTTCCCTGTCTATGCATCCGAGGATTCTTTCGCCTTGCAAATTCTATTATAATATCTAGACCAAGTGTATTATATCATGCCAAGCTTTCTCGTGTAACGAATCGTTCCTCGCATTCCCGCGACTGGAATTCTACGCAAATTTCTACGGTCGTTTTACAAGCATGACGGGAGAAATAATTCTTTCATAAAAATCCAATGAGAACGCTATTCATTTTAATTGGTTTACCAGTCTTTGTATATCTGTACACGTCATAAACGCTTGTTACTCGTCTTTAACTGAAATCAAGATAACGTTCGTTGCGCGCGCTCTTCTGTTAACAAGTTCACGCATTCCCGAGCATTGACAGTCCGCGGATTGGTCGAGACACGGCGAACGTTCCTGCAAATTGCTATGCCGATCAATAATGTCAGACACGATAATAATACTTTCTAAGTGTGTTACTCGACACGAAAGTAATCGGAAAAAAGATTGAAAAAAATGTCCGTTACACGGTGCACGGTGAAAGTGTTATTAGAACGACGACGGTATTAGAAATCATTCGGTACCCGAAGGGTTAAGCACCGACGGGAACAAAAATTATCGAATACCGCGTACAATTAGGCTGTTCGAGTCGAACATTATCGCTTCTCGTTTCTTGTTGCGTGGAAACGTGTAAAACTTTCTTCTTCTTCCACCTTATTATGGTTCGTGATGCCGCGATTCTTCGTCTATCTTCGATCGTTCTTCCTGGCTACAAAAAGATCTATTTTAATTCAACAAGAGCTTGTGTTTCTCGTAAAACAAAACCACGGTACAATTACTGGTACAAACACGTCCATCTAATTAATAGCGGACTGCGGATCTTTACCCATTTATAGCAACCGCAGATTCGGGCGATACGAGAATGCGTTAACGCAATATATTTTTAATTTCTGCGTATGGACGCAGCGTTTTGTTATCCGTACTCCATTCGTCACAGCTATATGCTGTGCCTCTTTTTTTATATTTATTTAACGTCGCTCTCAAAACTCTTTGCTAAAGCGGCCCCTGCACAGTCAATTAGGAATAACAGTTGAAAAGTCAGACTATCATTTCTGGCTTTCCATACTGAATTCGCAAATGTGCATCTAAAACTGGAATTTAAAAACTTTTAAGACTTTACGAAAGCACCTACATGGAATATCCTGAAAAATAATCTACAATTATAAAGATATAAGTTACGCAAATTAAAAAACACACACACATTTTTCGCTGATAAAGTAGGTGGGAATAATTTTTTAATGAACTTTAGTGGAAATTTCATGCCGATATAACCTTTGGTTTGAAGAGTTATAATTGAAATTTCGTCAATTTTCAAATATCCATCTTTTTAAAAAGATATATCTAAAGAGGACACTTGGGGCTATATTTCCATTTTTTCAATTTTTGAAAAAGTGGCCTACAGAAAACACGGCATTTGTATAAAACAATTTCAAAACAAATGGTGAAAAAAACATTTTTTTCGTATAACAACATTTCGAGTGCATACTCTTGCGTTTTCACTATAATCTCCTAAAACTCATTTCTATCGGTTTGTTAGTTCGAATCTTACAATTTAATGGAAAATCTTGACACGTTTTTTACACCTCTGTAAAATCATCAATTTTTAATATATCAAAAAATCCTTTCAGATTCGTTCATAGGTCACTAAAGACTGTACAACGTACATATAATTTTCCTTCGCAATTGTCACCAATGACAATTTAAAAGAAAAGTTTTTACACAGTAGGTATTCAACTAATATAGGAACTGTTGAGTCCAATTTTGGAAAAGTTATTCGTTATTAAAAGTTGTACGAACACTTTGTACACCCACTCTATACAGTCATTGTAAACACCATTAAGTACGAAATCTCTAGTGACAGTGGCTAGGAAAATACATTAACGATGCCAATGGGTTAACATTTTCTGAAATTCGTCATACTTGAGCGCAAAAGACGCGTTATCGCTACCATGAAGATCTAAACGATCGATGAGGCGAGCAAGCTTGATCGATGCGCCGGAAACGGCGGAGATTCGTCTGGCATGACGGTTCTCGGTTAATTGACCGTAGCCGATATTCCTTGACACTTCCCAGGACCTCGCGGAGAGGAGCCGCCTCGAAAATAGCTCGAGGAGGTAACGGGAAAGGTGGAAAAGGAGGAAAAGGAGGCGCTGGTTCGTGTTTATCGGTATCGTGGATGGCGCGCGCCGAGATCCGGTCCCGGGCCGCGCAATTAGCCGCAAGCCCGATGTGACGAAACGCTCGCCGTGAGAACTAGGCGAGCCCTCGACTCGACTCAACTCCACACCACTCGGAGCAATGGTGTGTCCTCTATCCGTGTTTGTGTCGCGGAGAGCGAGTTCTCTTTCGCTCGAAACGAGTTCTTGAGGACGCGCAGCTCGACGCAGCCCGACGCAGCGCAGCGCGACCGAGGTCGCAGATGAAACAGAAGGAAACGTAATCGCGAATCTAACCCATTTCTTTCCGCCTACCGAGGCCTTTCTCTGCTACGAGCGATTTGGACCTCGACGCGACCGAGATTCTTTCTCCTTGATCCTAATCTTTCTTCGACTGCTCGATCGGTCTGCTAGATCAATCGTTTATCAGAGTTTCAATGACGACGTCGTACTGAATGCCTTGGATAGGCATGGCTTTGTTGTTCTTGCTACGCAAAGTGTTCGGAAGAGTCGTGGTCGCGCTGCTCTTCGATTGTATGTCCACCAAAAGTTGTAGAGAGCCCGAGTGAACGTGGTTTGGTTATTTCTTAATAAATGCAGATTGCGTGAGAGATGCGTTTTCGTCGCTCTTGACCCGTAAAATATTCTGAGAGGGTGTGATTTCCTTGATTCTGTATTTTAGGGTGTCTATGGGCATGGTTTCGCTGTCCCTACCACGTAAAGATCCTAAGTGGGCGTGGTTTGGTTATTTTTTAATAACTGTAGAGTGCCTGAGAGATGCGATTTCGTCGCTGTTGGTCCTCAAAATGTCCTCAGAAGTTGTGGTTACCTTCTTCTTTATTTTAGGATGTCTGGGGGCGTGGTTTCCTTCACCGCTATGTATAGAGGCCCGGGTAGGCGTGGTTAGGATGCTCTCGATTTCACTGTCTGGAGTGAATCCAGCAATCTCCGTATCTGGAGTGTCTCGAATATTCAATATTATCAATGTGTTTGTTATTTATCGATTGTAAGGTTGTTTATAACAAGAAGTATTGATGATCTCGGCGCAAAGATTCGATCAGAAATTATTAAGATAATTCAATTTATTGAATTATTAATATAATTCAATATTATCTCCTGTGTATTATAATTCTATATTCAGCTCCTCTCTCTCTCTCATTTGCACTTCACATTTCCATAAAAGAAGTAAACATCGATATCCGTCGTTGTGATCGATTTCACTGGAGCCGAAGATCTCCGTATCTAGCTTAGGATCCAAGAAATTACGCTTCCAGGTCAAAGTTTCGGGATCGAGAACGATCGTATAGCAAAAACCGAAGTCTGTATCGCGTCCCGACGGTTACCACGAAGCGGATAACGACACCGAGTCGAGTTTCGCCGCAATCGGATCCTTCTGCAGAGCCGCATGGACGCTCCATTTGCGAAGTCTCCTCGTAAAGATCGGATCGAACCCCGGTTGAAAGCGATCGAGATCGATTTTCAAGTTGCTCACGATCTGCCGTCGCGTCGTCTATTTCCCCTGGCAGCCGGCCAGTAGATTCGCCGCGTGTATCTTATTGTGCCATCATTCTCAATTTGCTTTATTGCCGAGTGGTGCTCGGTGGCGTTCGCGCGAGCGCGTTCGCGGGTACACCGTTAGTTTTGCTCACGCGAGGCGAATCCGCACGATAACCGAACGTTTCCCTGTTACCCGAGGCTTCCTAACTCGGAACTTCCTGGTTGGAGGAACGGACGCCGTACATGGAGGGAAATACAATTCGCAGGAATGTGGCCGGCAGCGTGTCGAATCGACGCGACGTAACAACGAGGATGAGCGAAACAATACGGCGATAAAGTCATTGGTCGAATTAAAGTGATGTTCTCGTTTCCAACGATCCAAAAATCAATTTTATTCCATTCTCTTCGAGTGCAAATATTCTCAGCTTGGAGCAGAATTGAACCTGTGACATTACCTTAATAGTTAAATGTTTAACCCTTAAACATCGTGACTTCTATTTGTTTAATGTGAAACATCCACCCACCTCATTTTCGGACGCAAAACAAAGTTTTTAGAAATTAATAAAAATAACGCGAAGTAAGTACCTAGTATTGCTGTATTATTAAAAATAAAATTGATGTTTCTCCTTTGTATATGAATCGAAAGTATTACGATAATTTTTTTTTAAGACATAGAAAACATTAGTAAAAAACTTTTTGCTTGAGACAATGCAATTTTTTTAGATTATGAAAAATGCTAAGAAGCTGTGTCACACCAGAGGATGAAAAATTAATTAATTAATTCGTTATCAGAAATTTCTTGTGTCCGGTAAGTGGGACCAAAAATTCGTTAATATGTATGTCTTTTGCTTTTTAACGAAATCGCGCAGAAAAGTTTCACGATACAGAAAACGGATTGATAATAATCAATCGTTTATCATGTAGAATCGGTGCAAGTACAAAGCAACGAAACGGAGATCAGCTGTGCGAGATCCGATTCACCTCGTAAAACGGTGACAATGGAATTTCAGGGAAAGGAAAACGGCGCAGAGAATAAGCATCACGAATAAACGCGAGACGGTAATTGAGAGAAGCGTGTTCACAGAGACTTTCGACCGCGTTTCCAAGATAATTTCCCTGCGTGCAATCGCTCGATCGGCCATTTCCCGGTTGAAGCGGGAAACGACACAGAGAAATCTCTGGCCGTAGTGTCGCGTGCGAAGCACTCGGAAGAGTTAATTCGCGTCGTTCTGGTTCGTGAGTGCACGGTGCGAGCGCGCGTCTCGTTTCTGTCTCTTTGCGGAAATGGAAAGCAAAACGAATCGAACGTGCGCACGCCGAGAAGAAATTGAATCTGATATCGTTCGGATGTTATTGCCGTCGATGTTTCATTAACGATCGGTTTCGCTTTCCGTCGCGGATCGCACCACGTTTCTCGTCCATCTCGATCGCACCCAACGGAACTCTATATTATCTACAAATTGATCTCGGAAAATTTACTTCGCATTTCAAACGATTTCCTCGGGAAAAGGAATTATTTTCACTGGAAAATATTCAGCATTTCTTCCGACCTAGAACAATCCCATTCTATTAGGTCGTTGCATACGAAATGTCTGATTTTTAACAGTAACGATTTCAAACAATCGCAATTATTACTTATTGATCAAAGAATCACACGTTTCTTGATGGTATTATGGTAGAAATTTAATTCTTTCGTCACTCGCATCAACGAATAGTGCGTTGATTATTAGACTGTGGATCTTCGTGCAAAATAAAAATTGCTTGCTCAGTTTATGCCTACTCTAACAATTTTAACAAGCTGAGAAAAGTAGATTTTCACTCTTAAGGATGTTCTGGAGGTATATAAAAACGCAATAAAATTTTTGAAAATTTGACCAGATATAATTCCTACTAAATTAACGTAATTACCAAAGTTTCGTGTTCGATTCACTGCACCGTTTAATATTTATATATATAGTAAAAATCATTCGCAAAAGTCGCTTACAATTTTTTATAATATGAAGACAATTTGATTAAAAAATAAATATAACATGAAATTCACTAATTAAAAGAAAGCTTTTTAAATTAAACTATTTTTTTAATGCAAAATATACTTATGAATGGCTTTCATTGCCAATATATTGATGGTTTTCCAGAACATCATTAAATCATTGTGATTTTTGCAGTCTATTGATTAGTTACTACATTCTCACCAAATATCACATAATATTATCGTCAATATGTTGTTTCTCCACACATACAAAAAGAGCACGCGACAATTTACATTGAAATTGAATATAGGATCGTACGCTTCATACCTAGCAAAAGTACGATTAGAATGCAAAACAATTTGCATTCTAAAATCGGACATTTCGTATGCAACAAGCTAATATATAATTTCCTCTATTTCATGGATATGAAATTGATGTAACACTTACAAACACCTCGTGCAATACTTAAACGTTTAATAATTGATTAGATGGCAACATGTTTGAGTCGGCACTCGAGTGCTAAGGGTTTAATTCGTAGTTTAGAAACGAGACGTGTTGGTTGCGTCAGCCGGAAGATTTCTCTTGGCGAACGAAGTAACAGTGTCGCAATGAATTTTTGTTGATACGCGGGTTTTCTTGTGCTCGATCTAACGATAGGGGCGCCTAGGATTTCGCGGCGATAGAATTTCCAACAACAACGAACGGCTCGCTAGCTGGCGGCGGCTACGTGTCAGCAGGATGTTGGAAATCTGGCACGCCACGGCGAGCGGCGTGCTCGCGTTTCCGTGGCATTGTCGTAAAACACCGGAGGGGACGGGAACAGAGGAAAAAATACGCGGCAAGAGGAAGAGGGGGGAGAGAGGGAGAGAGAAAGACAGGGCGAAAATGATCCGCGGGTCGCGTGAAAATCCATCCACTGCGACGGATCGGGAACGCGATTTCACTGCGGACTACATTCGTCTCCTTTGTCGACGTCGTTTCCATCCGCCACCCTCGCAGTCCCATTCAAATTTACTTGAAAAACCTTTCACGAGCCCGGCATCGCATTATCTCCTCTCCCGTACGCAACCTGCTCTTGTTCCAGAGTAACTCGTTAACCCCTTAACGTGGCAAATATTTATTTTGAAAATACCAGGGCCTTGCCGTGTCATGATACAGAGACGCGACCGCATCAGGCGGCACAATGAACCATTTAATAATTAAAAATCTTTACGCGAGATGACGCAGTACGTGATTAAATTTAAAATAAAGTTTTCACAATTGTATTCCGGACGTTAGAGGTTTTGCACTACGAATTCACCCTCTCGCAAGTCAAATTCAACCTTATGCAAATCAGTTTCACCCTTTTCCAAATGAATTTCTTTTTTGAAATTTATTAATCAGAAAATCGCTACAATGAATATACATATCGACATACACAGTTTTCATACATTACGAAGTTAACGAATTGGTAAACACTTCTAAATAAGTATTTGATGTACACCTTTACTATACGTTAAATTTTGAATTTTTTAACAATTAATTTACATTTGATTTGATTTTCTTTTTTTTCTTTGCAAAAACTTACTTAAAAATGCTTTATTTGTACAAAACTTTTTTTAACGGGGCCACCACAGGAACATACTCTACAAGATGCAAAAGGTTTCGTTCCGATTGGTCCATCCATCTTGGCGTAATCGCTGAACATACATAGGAAAACAAACTTTTTCGAAGTCGGTTAGCCTCCATACGTTTCTCAGGGTGAGAATTCACCCATTTAATATTTTCACATACTGTACAATCATTCATCTTTTTATGTTTACATCGTGCGATAAAATAAAATATAAATATAATATTCTATATTATAAAAAAGGGGGAATTTGGTGAGCAAAACATTTAGAAAAATATAAACGGTTTTGAAGCGATAATTAACAGTAGAACTCCGGACGAGTTAATAAAATGACTTTGTACCTTTAGAAATATTAAAATCATATATATGTTTTTCTGATAAATTTTCTTAGCGAGCTTCTCCATTGACGTACATATTTAACACTAAACCTATCGAGCACTAAAAGCGTTAAAAATTGAATTGTACTCATGTTTGAGTCCGCAGTGTACTCGTAGTATCTGAACCATGATTTTCTACTGCCGATGAACAGCATGATTTACTCGCCGGTATTCCTTGAATTTCTCGTGCCGGCATCTGACCGCAGGATCTTTAAAAATCGACCCGATAAGGAGCGAATCGATCGGCGAGACATTCTCTCGCACTTGTCACTCGGCTCTAATCAGTCGATCCTCGGCTCACGGGAAAAACAGGTTTTTAAGCAGGGCATTGGCATTAGTGTGCGAACGGTCCGACTGGCCGAGGTGAATCATCCGAGAGATCGTCTGGCGATAATAGGGAATCGCGAGGGCGCGTTAGGTCGATCGTCACCAAGGTAACGAATTTTCGTGGCCGTGCACGCCACGCGACGTCTGATTTATCGAGTGGCTGTCGAGTGAATTAGGGTGCTCGGTCTGGCAACGTTTCTCTCCTTTGCCCAGTCTGCTCGCAACCCCTACTCGAATCGCGTCCAATTTCGACGAGTTTTGTGCGCGGAGAATGTCTCGAATATTCAATAGTATCTCCCGTCTATTATAATTCCACATCGGATCCTCATTTGCGCTTCACATTTCCATAGAAGAAGTAAACATCGATTTCCGTCGGAGTGATCGTTCCAGTCAATTAAAAATGAAATCGTCTTTACGTTTCACCGGTGCTTCGCGTTTCGTGCACAAAGATCCGACGTGCATTCTAAATAACCGTAAATGAAACATTGATAAAAATAAATAAAGTAATTCGAAACTCCTTTTGTGAAAGTATATCAGTTGGTGTATCGAGTTTGGCTAACTGAGAAAGTCCGTGGCCACTGAATCGGCGAAGTCGAGCAAGGATATCGAGCACGACCTCTCCCGAGGAAAACGAATCCTTGATCGTACACACCTTTCTAAGGTGGCGGCAGGTGAACGTGCCCACGAAAACGAGTCACTGACTCACTCGGTCGGCAGATAAGGTAAACGCGTCTGCCTCGTTGATTCCGTCAGCTGATTCACGCTGACGTTCGTCTAGGTCCTAGACTCTAAGATCGATCGATCTCTTGTAGATAGACCGAGGGATTTTACGCGTTACGTTAATAGAGTTTTGATGTCGCATTCCGCTGCTCAACTTTTCCATGTAAAATGAATTTTCCTCGGTTTTGCACTCCAAATTCACCCTTTTGCAAGTCTATTTCGTCCATTGCGAATATTTAAAATTCATTATTTATTTATTTCAACTGAATTTTATATTCATTAGATACACGAAAATGGAGTTATTGATGGATTATTACTCGACACTAAACACGCTGCAATAAATAATGCGAATCTTTATGCATTTTTGGCATCTAAAAATTTTCAAAAAACCGTAGAATATAAAACTCGACAGAATCTAGCACAATTTTTATTTATTTCAGGTCTGCATAGACTACCACCACCAGAAATAAGATTCTACTTTTATATTCCGTTTTCTAACAATTACTCGATGCACATCTGTGCAATAAGTAAAACTTTGAAATTCTTAACGATTAGTTTACATTCAATTTAATCTTTTTTACAAAAACGTACTTAAGTATTATTTGTAAAAGGTTGAAATTGATTTGCGAAAAGGTGAGTTTGGAGCGTTGAACTCCAACTGTTCAGAATAACTGTAGATACAATATTTGAAAAACGAACGGTCCAAATATGGTAGCCAGGAAAACAGAATGGTTTCTCAACTTTGATCGCATTTGTAGTTGTTGGATTGTGTTGGAACTTTCTGCGAAGGGTTAATGGGCAGAACACCGTCGAGGTTCGTCGACGTTAATAAGGAAAAACGAATCGGTTTTTCCGGCGGTGACGTCGCGGAACGAGATTTGTACCGTTGCTGATCGGAGCGCGGTTGCGCAAGTCGTTCGACTTTTCTTCGCTCGTGTGCCGGGATCGACGTCACTTTCTCCTCTCCCGCGGAAAATTATTACGTTCCGCAATTTCCGTCGGGTGCCCACGTACGTATCCGGCTGGAATGCAAGCGGACAGATCGGTGTGCGTTGCGCACAGGTGGTGTGCGCGGCATAGGTGTGACCGCGCGCAGCTCCGGCCAACGGTTCTTTCGCAATAATCGAAGGTGTTGCGCGTATCGCGGTTTGCACTTCGACTTTTTCGTTAGCTGACTCTTCTGCGACGTCCGTGCGTCCAGGTTCGTGACCCAGCAACCGCATTTGCGGCTACGGGAACGATCGCGACTGTTAATCGTCGAGGATTTCTACGGGATTGGGTAAACATCGTGGGCGATCGACGTGGGCATGTCTTTGGCCTGGTTCTGGCTTGGGAAATGTTCTCTGGCTGATTGTGCCAGTCGACTCCGAAACCTTGGCCGTTCGATAATAATATACAATCCTATATGGAAACTCTCGCTGCGGGCGGTTTCATCCGCGGTTTTCGCAATACTGTGGTCTTCGTCACTCATTTAACCCGTTGTGCTACCCAGTGGCGCAGTCAGTGGGGGACAGAGGGCCAAGTTCCCTCCAAGAAAAAGAAACAAAACCCTGGAAAATTAGCTAAACTGTAGAATAGCTACTTCCTCTCCGATTTCGATGATTTTTGGATATGTTATATGCAAAACTAAACATTTTGAATAACTTTTCCCTATACATATAAGGCATACCTCACTTAGGTTCCGACATATTTGCAAAACCATTTACTACATTTCCTTCAACAACTTCTCATTATTCCTCTAAAAATATTACAGAATTTCTTTAAATGTTCATTCTTTGCTCGCTAAGAATATTAATTGGTAGTCTTAAAACGGGAATTTGTGCAAATATGTTAAATACAAAAGGTTTTAATTATTTTATATGTATTTTTGTTGGCCACGTAAGGGTTAAGATCTACGTATGGATTTGCTTCTTGTACTTCTTGCAGGTCCATTAGTCTCCTTGTTGTTTAGAATGAAACAAGTATTCATATGATTTAGTCTCCTGGGCTTTTACACAATTATTGAAATTATAAAAATTCATTTATGGAAAACAGTGGAATAAATTTTCTTAAAATTACAGACAAGCTTAATAAGTTTATTATAAAATTGCCATTTTGATAAGGCAAGATTTACCAGATACATTCTTGTATATTGCAAAGGAGACTCGGGGAATAGAACGTACAAGGGTGAAAAAAATCCCTCGTTCACGTTCGCAGAGCAGAAAAGCGCCGGAGAACAACGACGGGAAGTTTCTCTCGAATTTGAAACCATGCTCCTTGACGAGGGCCTTGGTGTACGTAATTCCGGCGATCTTATCTGCGAAACGTCGCGAGAGAACGCGTTTCTCCGGCACGGCGAATTGCATGTGTGTCCTGTCCGTGACTGGACGGCGATCACGTTATCCGGCCAGGAAATCGAGTACCCGAGTTTTTCGTATGGACGGCGGAGGTCGTAAGGTCGCGTGGGAAGCGATCGGGATCCTCCCTGGCAAGCAAAAGGAGGACGAGGCGGTCGCGTGAAATCCTGAGAACGGCGGCTAACTGCGTGAACTAGGTAGACGAGCTACGCGGCTCGGCCGAGATTCACTAACGCAATTACGAACGAGAATGTTTTGCCAACGAACCTTTCTGCTTCTTCACCGATCGTCAGCTAATCTCCGTTTAACAGCGCGAAAGTGTCTACCGAAGGGACTGCGGTAAACTAAATTCCGAGTCGAGAGGCTTCGACTCGATATGTAATCTTCTTCTCGCAGTATGTCAGTTTCTCGTGGAAACCTCCGAAAGAACTTCCGAGGAGAAGCAACTGCCGTCTTCGAGCCGATTACGATAAAAGTGCTGGCGATTCCGTCTTCGGCCGGATCTAATCCTCTTTTACCGATACGCTCACAGACTCGCATGCGCTGTATATCAGACAACTATAAAAATTATGGTTTTTAGTCTGTTCACTCACGAACTTGTCACCTCAATTTTTCATTTACTCCGTTGTATTTCTTGAAGAAACGTCGACCAGAAATTGTCTTAGCACACTTCCAATGAATGGACGACTCCAGATATGTATGTTTGACAATCATAAAAATTATGGTTTTTAACCTGTTCACCCTCGAACCTGTCACCACAATTTTTTGATCGTTTATTCCATTGTATTTATCGAAGAAGCTACAACCAGAAATTATCTTAGCACACTCCCGACTTGTTCAGGCGTTCAAATGGAGTAGCACTAAAGCGAAAGGACAACTCCAGTTGTATGTTTGACAATCATAAAAATTATGGTTTTTAACTTGTTCACCATCGAACCTGTCACCACAATTTTCTGACCGTTTATTCCATTGTATTTATCGAAGAAACTCCAATCAGAAAATGTCTCAGTACACTCCCGACTTGTTCAGGCGTTCAAATGGAGTAGTACTAAAGCCAATCGACAACTTCACTATGTCTGACAATCATAAAAATTATGGTTTTTAACCTGTTCACCCTCGAACCTGTCACCACAATTTTTTGATCGTTTATTCCATTGTATTTATCGAAGAAGCTACAACCAGAAATTGTCATAACACACTCCTGATTTGTTCAGGTATTCAAATGGAGTAGCACTAAAGCGAAAGGACAACTCCAGTTGTACGTTTGACAATCATAAAAATTATGGTTTTTAACCTATTCACCCTCGAGCCCGTCACCATAATTTTTCAATCACTAACCAAAAATTCTCTTAACACATTCCTGCCTTGTTCAAGCTTTCAAATGAAGTAGCACTTTTTTTTCCTTCCCAAGCAGGGTTTTTCTTCCTAACTATCTCTTTTCTCGGAGGATGTCGATGGGGGCCCTTTCTTCGATTCACCCATCGACATTTTCCCCGAGTCCAGCCACTCATGTTCTTGGCTTTCAAATGAAGTAGCACTAAAGCGAATTAACTCCTCGTGTAATGTATATAAACAATTATAAATGTTTATAGCCCGAAGCACCATTTAAATACCGACTCGTAGAAACATTGAATCTCCAAGTGTCTCGTCAATCCCAAAAAGTGTTACCAACTCGAGAACCTAATGTGCGCGCATTGAACCGTTCGTGAACCAATTGCAGAGGGTTCGCGAGCTCTGAATACGAGCTCTACCCACCCTATGTGGTTGTCTGCGAGCGATCCTGGCGAACGGAGATCGACAGATCGATAGCCAAGGATCATACAAGCGTCACCATGGTGGTATCGCACCGAGAGGGTAGCATCTCGTCGAACATCCGTGCGATCATCGAACAACTGAACCTGAACCCGGTCGAAAGGAGGCGATTGATCGATCGAACGAAGCAGGACACGTCGCGATGCAAGAGTTTCCCGAGCGTGCAGACCGCTGCGAAGATCAGCATCGGTGTGTACGGTTGCAAGGAGAAGGTCGAGTACGAGATCCCGGGATCGATCAGGCGGATGTTCGAAGATCGATCAAGGAAACCGGAAGCCCCTCAAACGATCGCGGTTAAGACGCGACCGAAAGACACCAAGCCGATCGAGGTAATCTCTCAGACCGCGACAGCAATCCTTGTATCGACGTTATTCGGCCGGATACTCGTATCCGTGAGCACTTCGTTGGATTCTCGTGATACTCTTTGTTCGATTGCTTGTTAGAAGAAGCAGTTTTGTACGCGGATTGTTGCAAAACAATCTGTAATAACGGTGAATCATCCGAACATTTACAGACTAGCAGGTAACTTGGTATTATGAAATACTGATACGGAAACATACCGGACACGCATTCCCGTGAAATTTACGTACGAGAAATGGTAAAAATATTGTTACGAGCACTGGCTAAAGGTATCGATATCGAAAGATATCGATACATCGTTGCAACGGCATTTTGGTCACGACGATTGATCAAGGACAAGCGAGAGTCGGTTCTATTAATAAACAAAACTCTTCTAATTAATCCCGTATTTAATTCCGTCACAGTTTCTTCACAATTACATTATTTTCATTCTTAAATATTGTTTTAGGCATAAATTAATGATATCTACGGTGAAATCTATGAAGGAATGGTCTAACACAAATTTGTCCATTGCCAAGGTAAAAAAAATATCATTAATTTATGCCTAAAGCTTTTTACGATCGATATTATTTAATATTTAACTTAAATATTGTATCGCAAACGAATCAAATTTTATTTCATCTCAAAAGAAACGCGTAACGTTCATATTTGTTACACTTTGTGCGGATCTTCGTCACGAGTCTGACTAGTTAAAAAATAAATTAATAAGTAGATTTTCTACAAGGAAACTGTTTTCCTATAGTAATTCCTAAATTATATAAAGAAAATATTGTTTTAATCGTAACTCCTGAAAAGCAAGTGTCTAACTTGCGCCTCCCCGTAACCCAATAATGACGAAAAGAATGAAAAATTTTAATGTAACGAGTTCAATTTTACTCTTTGTGACAGTCGACGTTGATTCGTGTAGAGTAGAATGGTCAAGTAAAATGAACACCACGTGCAACTATCAACCTGGTCGGTATCTCTTGTTTTGCGCCCCAAACCCGTGGCGGGCGCCTTTTTCATCACGCACTTGTTACGGCACTGCTGCTCCCAACAAGAAAAGAAAGTCCACGTGAATTATCGTTGCTACGTGCCAGTGTCTCTTTCCGTAAATATCATCGAGATCGACGCATTTGCCCGTGTTCCAGTATGTTTCCCAGCGAGCTATACGCGCGAGTGATCCCTTCGTTGGAAGTCCTTGAGTACCGGGGATCTAGAGTTTCGTTGGATCCGACGCGTTCCGACGCGCGTCGCTAAGCCCTCGTTTCTGACGCAACAGACCGCGTAACCAAACAATGTTCGTAACGAAATGCTCACGGATTTCACGGAAATCGGCTGCGACGATTGCGCAATAAATGATCACGTTGAATCCGACGGGAAGGACAAGGCTGTGGAGAGCAGCAGAGGGCTGGGATCGATCAGGCTGCCGTGCAAAATGGAGGATCGACCTCGACCGAGGCCAGAATGCAGGCGGAACATCCCTCGGCCCAGGAAAGAGCATCAGCAACCGGCGGACACCGAGTCGGATGCGATCGAGGTAATCGATCGCTGCCGCGATCCCGTCCAGATCCTCCCGTGGATCAAATAGAGACGAGCTTAAATATACAGCTGCGCCGATGCGATGCGCAAAAAATCGAGCTGCATGACGACACAGCTTGACAAACAAAAATATTTTTCGGGACATATTTTTCACTGTCCATTTGCGTATAACAATCAAGAACAAATTCTTGAACGTTTTATATGCCCAACTAGCAGTCTGAATAATTCTATAAAATCAAAGTAATTTATGCAGTTATCAACCTTTGGCAGTCGAGGCGTGACTCAGAGCCACTACTAACAAAATTTCGTTTAATACACGATAAATAATAAACAATATTGTTTACATTGTTAGATATGTTGGTATCGAATCGATCATTACGCATTGCAAGGAAAAGCCGCAAGGACACACGGATAACTATTCGTTTTGACAGACGTGTTTCTTGTCGAGGCGTTCGTTTCGATCTGATCTTCTTCTTGCCATACGGCGATCGTAATTCTACGACTCTACTCTTATTTTCGATTCTTTGTTATTACAAATTCCGTCATATATAGGGCTGTACACTCATCAACCCTATAACATTTAAGTATTGTGTAGAAGTATTGAGGAAATGTTTAATTTCAAGTTAAAAGAGGTTACTGCTAAACGGGTTTACTACTACTCACTGCTACTTCGACTGCAAAAAGGGTTAACTGATAAGGTTAATATTAACCCTCATACGCATAAAAGATCCCAGGATAATATTTCATCCCTTCTTACTTCACATTTCAAATCGCCGAATTACGTTTCAATGACAGTATGACATTTCAATGGAACACATTTTGCAATACAGACAAAAATAAATCAATCGTTTTACAAAAAGTGAGAAAGGTAAATCGGTGAATTTTCTCCCTGAGGAACGGATGAGGGTTAATATTGAGAGAAATACTGAACGACCGGGTGGTTCAACTTGTATAATGGAGGTAGATATTGAAAAGTATAGTACCGCGGGACAGACAGCATTATCATCGGACCGTATCGGTTTAGACTCGACGTAACAACACGCCGCGCGACGAATCGTGCCGTGCACGAGCCTCTCACGATTCGATGTGTTCATCCAATGATAGGATAAACCGGAGGACGTCTCGACGGGATCCGTTAGGCCTTCGTGCAGGATCGAGGATCGACCACGCTTGAAGCCGGAAGCGAGACAGAGGATCCCGCCGGTGATCAAGGAAGCGAGTCCGCGGATCGAAGAGACGATCGAGGTAATCGATCGACCGAACAATCGAATCGTCCTTTATCTGGCACGCGCGCGAATGCACACGGAATCGCGAACGCAAGCCAACTATGGCTGACGTTTACCGATAGCGGAAGGGTTTCGGTGAACAGGGAACACGCAAATGGAAAATAAGCATGATCGATTGCATCACGGAGTGACTGCGGCTGTACCGCATTTTGTTGAAACACACTCGAACAATGGATCGGCTAATTGGGTTTCACGTATTTTAGGGTTTCGTTTCAGTTTGTTTGTACAGTATTCTATTGTAGGTTTCGCACTCCAGATTCGCCCCTTTGCAAGTCGAATTCAACCATTTTAATTTCACCCTTTTGCATATCAATTTGGCGCATCAAGTATATTCAAAATTAATATATTTTTTCTGCAAATACCTTGAAACAAGACATACATGACTTATGGTTAGACCAGTTTTATAATTATGGGCACATATGTACTTTCATTTTTTAATTTTATTAATCAGAAAACGGCTACAATGGATGTACATATCTACCCACCGTTTTCATACATTACAAAGATAATGAATTGGTAATTACATTAGAATAAACATTCCGTGTACATCTTTGCGATGAATCAGATATTGAATTGCTTAACAATTAAATTACTTTGTAACACTTTATTTGTGAAAGGTTGAAATTGATTTTTAAAAGGGTATATTTGACTTGCAGAAGGGTTTGCATAATTTATAGTGCAAACCTGTAATAGAACAATTGGAGAATAGGGTAATTGGGGTTTTCACGTGTTGCAACGGTGGGAATTGTTCGGTGACGCTTAATCGAGTGAATTAATTAACGAGCGAACGGAATTGATTGCTAAACCACGGTTCCACCGGTTTTCGAGAAAAGGCTGCAAAGTTGAGTTTTCAAGAAATAAACGATCCGTGTCGGTCAACGTCGGGAAACAACTTTCCTTTGGATTCAGGATCCCGGTGGCCCCTGGTTCGGTGACATTAACTGGCGGGTATCTCGGGACCCGATCTTGATCGCTCATTCAACCCGTCTAGCCACGGATAACGTGGGTTAAACTCGCGTTTCAGCTGCAAACCGTCGAAAGTGAAGTTTATCAGTTGTACAGGTACAGCAGCGCGCAATTACGAGGCGACCGATGATAAGGACCGGTTGCGGGTCGCGGGTTGCACTGGGAACACAAACGAAACCTTTCCCAGACGAAGAAGTGTCTTTCGAGGCGACCGGCACCTGCAACCGGTTCCAAACGATCGCGGACAACTGGCCCCAGGCCCCGAGCACCGGCCCCCGCTTCGGTCCCAACTCCGGTCGCGGTTTAATACCGTTACGGCCGCTACCGACAGAGACCGGTGCCCATAGGGTCACATTTATTTTTCTAACACGTCTACTTTTTGCGATTAACAAATACAAAAGTGTTAGACAGTGATCGGCAAACTTATTAGTCAAAAGAGATAAATATCAGCAGTACAACGATTTAGATAAGATTTATTGAAAGGTGATCTTAGGCACAGTTTGCCTATTGCCAATTTTGTACCTGATACAGGTACACAAATATCTTAATAATAATAATAATATCTATACATAGTTAACGCTTAAACTAGGTGAATTATTGCACAAAAGATTTGGAATAGAGTGCAGATAATTACATAAAGCAGTTGAAAACTAATCAGTCTTTGGAATTTTATATGATGATATTGAGCTGGTGTAGAAAATTGATGATTTCAATCAGCTCTCTCTCTCTCTCTCTCTATCCCTCTTTTGTATACATATATGGGGGGTTTGGAAAGGAATATAAACTCCTTTACAAGGACCCAGTTTTTAAAAGTCGTTTAAAACTACTGAATGATTGCATATGTTCGTGCGCTGTTCATGAAAATAAAATTCAATGGTTAAATTTTGAAGAACACAGCTTCATTAATCAGTTAATAATTATACATTTAGAAAAGAATGGTGACTACATCATTTTTTTTGTACACTCCGCCGTGCAGCACGATTTTCGACGTTTATGAAAATCGGAAACGAACTTTGCAATCATTTGGTAAATGCATTGAATAGAGCTGAAAAAAATTGTATTAAAAGACACTATTGAATTTTAAAATCAAGTAAGGTCACTTTAAATACGTTATTTGTGGAAGATCGCCACTCAACTACATACCTGTTTGCCGACCACTGGTGTAAGTGGATCTCTCAGCTCATATCGCAAAATTCAAATACTATTTAAATGTTCGCCTTCTACCTGGTCCACTGGACTTTCAAAATGAGCTTTCGTTTTGTCACATTTTTATTCGATTTAGAAACGACTCTTTCGCAACGTCGAAATATGTTGTTTTTCTATCGGTATCGTTTTACGAGTCGTTGGCCAACCAAACGTCGATCCACTGGTTCTCGATCCAGCGATCCGAGTCGACAGTAATACCGATTTCTTTTCGTAGCACCCGAAATCGCCCAGGGACTCGATCGATCGAATCGCTCCCGTGGCCAAAGAAGACTTACGTAAGTATTACCGAAAGATCCTAATGTTTTGAGAAACATTTACAAAGACGCGTGTTTGTATAAAGATTCAAGTTTGTTTAAAGATAGACGGATCTTTATCCTTTTATGACCGGAATATTCATGGTCGCAACTTTCCAGAGTTGAAAAATATTTGTATCGCAACAGATAATCAATTTTCCTATACTTTTTCAAACTTCGAAACCATTTTTAACGAAATCAATTCTCTTCCATCGAGAGATTCAATCAACTTACCCAGTAAAGGCTGTCGGTCAATTAACTTAGCTTCTGCATTATATACTGTATCGAATTTTGTACAATTTAATCATTGCATAATAGCTTTATGTATTTAAGTCGTACTTTTTAATTAAAAACAACTAGAAGTTCCACAAACGTAAATCGCAACAAAGTTTGAGAACTATATCTAACCCTTCGCTGCATAGTGCATCATATTTGATACAGTAAACTAAGAATGTGTTTTCTTACTATGTTTATTTTTCTGAAAATGTTGTTTGAATTTCTTCTAATTCCCTTAAATAAAACACAGAAACTGACCTTCTTTCAATATTCTCATCTCAGTGAAAAAGAAATCACGCAGTGAAGGGTTAAGTGAGCGGCAGAGCCTTAAAAATTGCACATTGAATCGCGCCCCCACATTCGAGCCGACACACTGACCCAATGCGATGTTTGTCTGTCGAGCAGCGCAGCTAGAGAGCGCGAGCTTGAACCACACGGCTGCTCACCACCGGATTTCGGTTCGGCCGAAGAACCGGAGGCCACCGCGTCGTACGGCGCCGCAGGCGGCAAACACGTCGTCGTCAACGATAACAACGATCGCGGAAGACTCGTTGGACAGCTTGGACCCGCAGCCGATGAACACCAGCATTAGCAGCAGCGCGTCATCACCAACAACTACGACAACACCGACAACGGAGCCGAAGACGGTGTCAGTCGCGCGGAAATCCTCGAGCAGGTTGTCTCGAAACTCTGACATCTTCGAGGAGTTGGAGGCTAAGCTGCCTAGGAAGCCTCCGAGCGTAGCTTCGCTGTCTCCGGACAGTTTGGACGCGATCAGCGCTTCAGGGACCAGCGTGGACACCAACGAAGAGCAACCGGAAGCACCGCGACCGGTCGCCAAGAAGCCATCGATTCGATTGCAGAAGGGAACGGAGATGTTCGAGGAGCTGGAGGCGAAGCTGCCACGTAGAAGATCCTCTAACCGGCTGTCGAAGTCTCCGGACAGCTTGGAAGTGGCTTCTAGCTGGTTCTCCAAGTCTACCGAAGGCTTCGACATGCTGATGGAATACGAGGAATCGAAGCCGCAGGTGGCCCGCAGACTGTTGAACCCGATCTCAAAGTCGACCGATCGGGTGTCCAAGTCCTCCGACAGCCTCGAAGCCATCGAAACGTTGACCAGCGACGAGTCCATCGAGCGCAGGAGAAGCAGCTTCGAGTTCCGCGCTCGTCGATCTTCCAAGAACATATCGAAGTCCTCGGAGAACTTCGACATACTCGAGCAAACGCTTCAGACGGAGTCGAACGCGGTGCAAGAGCTGCAGAAAAGAAGCAGCGTCTCGGATATGAACCTGGCGAGGGGCAGACGGTTGTCGAAGAGCATCTCCAAGTCGTCGGAAAGCTTCGAGATGATCGAGGTCAGCGAGGACAAGGACGAGGAGGAGGAGAACGTCAGGGATAATTGCTTCGGCAAGGTGTGCAGGAGGTCCTCGAAGAGAATGTCCTCCGAGAGCTCCGACAATCTGGAGATGGAGGACCGGTTGGAGAATAGAAGGATCAGGAGGACGCCTAAGAGAATACCGAGCACCAGTTATGTGGACATCGTCCCGCAGGATGAGCAGGAAGAGGAGAAGAGACAGGTACCGGTTAGAAAACCGTCCAGGCTTCAGAAATCCTCCGAGAGCTCCGAACTCGGCAGCACGGACACCCTCGACTCCGAGAGGAGGAACAAGTCCTCCGAGAGCACCGAGACTCTCGACAGCCTCGAGAGAGACCTGGACCAGGACAGGAAACAAGAGGACTCCGTCGACGCGGTCACGGAGAAACGCGAGAAAAACGTAAGTGTGCTTCTTCAATTTTTTTCGACATTTGAAAACGCCACACACAGGAAGAATTGTGGTTCGACGCACTAATGACAGGATCAAACACCCCAGTGGTTCGCCACGATGCCTTCAGGTTGCGCACTGAGCTGCAAATTCGAAAATTTTGGGACAATATCGACATTTTTAAGAACATGAAAATAAAAGTATACAGGACGGTCGACCTAAATATCTCCTTTACTTTTGATGACAAATGCTCTTAATGCAATGTGAATGGTATCACGTGGTGAATTTGCAAATGTTCATTTTTTCTCGAGGTCTTTCTCCCCGGAGTTTTCAAGGTCATCGATATTTTGTTTCCTTGTAAATGTATATTTTTTATCCTCGATGCACGATGTGAACGCCTGTTTGAGGCGTCGCGTCGATCCTTTCTAATAGATTTGTCTCTCTCCTCTCCTGTTGTCATTTGTAGCAAAGTAAACTAAATTGTTTGGTATGTACACAGGATTCGTGGAGCAACAAGAACATCGTTGACCCCGAAGAGATGCCGGTGGCGAACGGAGCCGAAGACTCAAGGTCGCTGATCTCGCCGGAGAAGTTCTACTGGCGGCAGTCGTCGGAGTCGAAGGAGAACATCGACATCCACCAGCTGATGGCCATCACGATAGTGACCAGCATGGCGGACAACGGGAACAATCAACGCTGCTCGGTGATCTACCCGAAGAAGAAGCCGATCACCGGCTCGCAACCGACCTCGCCGGTCGCCAAACAACAGGAGGACAACAAGATGATCTTCGACAACCTACTGGTCAGCAAGAACGACGAGGATCTACAGAACATGCTGAACGGGAACATATCCGAGGTGTCTACCGACACGAAGAGCTTCAAAGAGAAGCTGATCATGTTCGAGAAGCTAGGCAAATGAGACAGCGCGATGCGTCGCGCTCGTTCACATCAATCCTTGGCTAGGTCGTCGTCGACGAGCTTCCGAATGGATCGATTCGAGGGACGATCACTCTTCTTCGCTGCTGAGAGTCGCGAGTCCTGAAGAGATCTCGCCCGGAGACCGGGAACAAGTCGAGAGACCGCGCGAAACGTTAGTATTGCGGCATTCGCCCCGGGTGTACGACAAAGATATCAAAAAACGATACTGGCGGGGCAAAACTTTTTCATTTCTGGCTATTCCTTTTGGAAAATCGTGAATTCAAACGGGCGATTGAATAGGGTATGTCAGGTCATTGTAACACGAGTATGCACTTCGTGCATTTGTACCAAATACGAATATCCAAGAAATGCAACATACACGGATAAAACATTCGAACGTTTGCTTACCTTCGCGTTTTATAAATTCTACAAAGAGATTGTATTTTGTATGAAGCGTGCAGAAGAATCGAAAGTAATCATGCGAAAAACTGTTGACCAAAATTTATTTTTTAGAAAGGTGGAAACTCTTAAACGCACCTGGACGCAGCGTTTTGCAATCCATATTCCATTTGTCGTAACATCCTGCTGTGTGTCCAGACACACAAGTTTGCGTTTTTTTCTATTGTTGAACAGTTTAAATAGTCAACTAGCAGCCTGAAAAATTTTATGAAAGCAATGTAATTTATCTAGTTATTAATCCCAATCGATGGGTGTCTCAGCGCCACCGCTAAGAATTGCTAAATTGCTCTATCATTATTAGCAAAATTCTTTACATGATTAAATAAGAGGGTATCTAATCAATTACTACACATTTGAGTATTGTATGAGGTATTATATCAATTTCACATCCATAAAATTTAAAAAATCATATAGGATGGAAACATTCTAAGACGGAAAAAATGTTTCATTTTAAAGTTAATCAGAATCCTAGTCGCGAAACGCTATATCCAGACGTGCCTAGGAGATCCCACCTTAAGAGAGCATCGATCGGAACTTACTGGAAATCGGTGAAGTCTCGATCCGGAGGTTGTGCACGTTCTCGGAGCGAATACTTTGCTCGCTGAGCTTACGTTCCCCACCATTTTTGTTTTTCTCACGCTGTAGAAAGTTGATGTTCGTCGATCGCATTCGAAAGAGGTTCGAAATCGAGCGATCGGATTACCCGCAACGCGATTATCTATGAGAAGTTATTCAATTATTTTCTGTTGTGTAACGAGAGTCGCGTAGTTCAGCGCGACGTTACCGGATCTACTCCAGATCCAGTATTAGATCGCGCTTACCGAGTCCGTGATCTTCTCGCGTAGAAACCATTCCGCGTGAAACCGCACGGGAAATTCAAAGAATCAAAGATCTGTGGCGGTCTGACGTGGAATGGCTCGTAGAAGCCTACCGTTTCGTGGATCTTGTTGTACAGTAGTTTAGAGGCACAGATAAATGTCGTGTATCGTTCCGTTTTGTAAATAATACCAAGTGAACCATTAAACAAAGAAAAAAACAAATTAGCCGAACCCCCAAAGCACCCCCCCCCCATCGTTATCACGAGCGAGAGGAATGATAATGTCTGATCGAAACGAACACAGGGTACGTTGAGAACGCTGTTTGAAGACGTTCAAGTGATCTTTGGAAAATGTTGCCTTTTCATTCGGTACTTTCTATGTAGGAACTTTCGCCGCGCGAAATCGACAGAGAAACTCTGCGAGCGACGATCGCGAACCGTTTCTTGTTCGTACGCGCCATAACTTCCCAACTCATTCTCAAAATTTACAGGTGAAAATCGAAATTTAAATGATATCAACGTTGGGAAACTATGGTTCGTAAGAACAGAATCGGTCTGTAGAGTCTCCTGATTCCGAACACTTGGTATCCGGCTCTACAGGGTGTTACAAACGATAAGAGGAAAATGTTGCTTAACCCTCATCCGACCCTTGGAAAAAATTGATATTAATTTATTGTCCCTTGGGGTGAAATTAAGAGACGAGCGATTGACTTCGCATTTTTGTTTGTATCAAAAATTAAAGAACACTAAGATTTCGTTTAAGAGATTCGTTTTTAAGGTAATGATTAGCGGGATTCGAAGGGTGAAAGGGATACCGGGTGTCTCGCGTGAAATGAGCACGACTTCGGAAAAGTCTGAGTTCGATATTGATTGCTCAATTCGAACGACGAGCGCGCGGGATCGTCGTGGGGTGAAAAAAAGACATTGGAGCGTGTCTCCTCGGTCTTTTAAGTGCCTTAACGAAGTACCGAAGAATCGGATGAGCGTAGAACATGCTTGGATAGATCGCGTGGAAACGTTCATCAATTTCGACTGCGGATTTTATGCGTTCGTCAGAATAAATATCGAGTCTGTGTAACATTTATAGAGCAGCGGAGGCTCTTGTACTCTATTCAACCCGCCCAAATTCGACTCCTGTTACTAATGGAGATCCCTATTTTACGTGCATTTAAATACACGTGTATTAACGTATCCGCATTTTAATTCGCATCAATTTTTGGGATACCAAATATGGGTATATAAAAAATTAATTTAAAAACCACTCCCGTTGAGAAAAATGTAATCAAGTAACCCTGTAGTTTATTAGAGACGTATCTGATGTGTTTTAGTGTTGTGACAATAAACGACTTCTTTTAGGAATAACAATATTCTTAGCTGTTTATAACACTATTCCGGAACAACTGCCGTTGCCGATATGTTTAAATATTTTCTTACCGGCTCTACAATTTTCAGATGTTCGAATTTATCGTTGTACCAAGAACCGCGAAATTGGTGAAACCGTAGTCTCGATACGTAAATTAATATATCATTATTCTAAAAATGATACAAATTAAAATGAGGATGCATTAATGCACGTGTACCCATGTACTAGAAATTACATGAAATCGCTTCATCCGCGTAAAGATCCGTAGTCTATTCATCAGCCCCCGCCCTAATCCCCATTCTTTTCTTTATGTTTTTTGTTAGCCGTCTATATAGTCGATCGTAAACGTGTCGGAATCCAAAAGATACCGTTGTAGATCGGTTTTAGATTAACGAGATATAAATAGAGAGAGAAAGAGAGCGCGCGAGTGTGAGTGTGAGAGAGAGAGAAACGAATTAACAAGGGATATCGTTTAAATGTATCACTCCGATTTCAATGAAATTTATGTAGGTTACAGTTTGTTGTATCCTACATGAATTGTATTAAAATGGATGTGTCGCGCGTCAGTGGTGTCCCTCGTAAGTGTCGCTACAACGTTACAAGAACTCGCATAATTGAAGAAATATATATATAAATATATATATTACACATAATACAGAAAGTGCAGATCGCCACGTTATTAATGTAAATAAAGCTGCCATCGTGAATTACAGTACTTTCTTTCCTTTTTTATTGAACCCGCATATTCCGGCGCGCGTGCCGACGCGCCTTTAAAAAATTACAAAATACCTCGGCTCACAGATGATAATACGGTACAAGTCTGGTGTCTTTCCTTTATTCCTTCTTTTTTTCTTATTTTTCGTGTCCTCGTTTCGTTTTCTTTTCTTTCTTTCTTTCTTTTTTTTAATACAACTTCTCTACGGTACGCGCGAACGCGTTTACATACACACAAGCACACACGCGCACACACATACACACACGACAAGTGGGCGGTTGGGAGTTTCACGGAAAACAATGCTTGACTCGCGGAGGCGAATCGCGCTCGGTACAAAAATTTCTCGTAGAAAAAGATCAGGAATGTATGCAACGGTGACACACAATAGATTGGCGGTGACTGCGATTAACAACGGTTTCTCGCGTATCACGGAAATAGTAAATCGATTCTCAACAAACTTTAACGATCGAAACACGGGGCCCGGCGTTGCTCTACACTTTTCAGTCCGCTTCGGTTTCGTTTTCGTGAAAATCTACTGTGCAGAAACGAGATGATGGAGACGAGAAGAAAAAAGAACAGCTCACCTTAGATACCGCTAAGGCGTTAAGGAATCCAGAAGCTATATTGTACTGTACGAGAAACCCGAAAATGTCGGGATTCTGGATTATGTCGGGTTTCCCGAAAGTATCGGGATTAAAAACAGACGATTCAATGAATAAATTTTATAATATTTGGGTTTGGGTTTTCGGAAACGCCTCAAATATCGGAATCCTATTAATTTCGAGAATCTCGACATAATCGAGAATTTCAAAATTTTCGAGAACTCGTCTCGATCTCGAAAAAAAGATTCTCGCCTCAACTTGACTCGACATTTTCGGGTTCTCGCACAGCTATAAATTATTGAGACACCCCAGTCCCTTCTCGATTGTTTCGAATGTTAGCAACAGAACGACTATTTATAATTGTTTTCGAATTTGTAGCTAAGCGTTGATTACTTTAGCGACGAAATAGGCACAAGACCATCAGCGGACCGGAAAGCGTAAAAACAGGGTGTCGCCAGCGGATTACGGCCGCTGGTCTATTAGCGAGCAACACGATCAGGGTTTTCTAGGGTGCAAATACGAATAACCATTTTCGCGGATACGATGGAACTCTGCTGTTACGTAACGCGCAAGGTATGACTAGGCTCTCAGCAGCGCTTATCAGCTGTGCTTATCGTTGACGGTAAAAAACGTTGTGCTAATCACGACCGTGGGTACTCGTTAAACTAACGCTCGTGTGGTATCTCGCATTTGTGGTGTCCACTCAGGAATTGAAAAACTCGATAGTTCGTTGAATGCGTATTGTTAACTGGTGCATGAGAGCATCTGAACGCGCGTAAGGACAGATTTGATCCTGAGATACACCGTTACGGTTATAAAATGCAACTGTCTGACTTATGTTGGCCGATTCGAAAAGAAATTCGGGCACAGCTCCACGACGATACTTGCGGCTGATCGCAAGAACCACCGGAGAACCGTGTCTTCGGATTAATGAAAATGATTACAAGTAGAGCCAGTACCTCTACCCGAGTATATGAGATGCCCGGGTTCCCTTGTATATCATGAGATCCCAGAACTTGCTACTACAACTATTATTATTGGAGCTGCCGCAGGCTGCACCGTATAATGGATCAAACCGATGAAATGTATGTTAAAACCGTAGAAATTTGATAAAAATTAGATAACCCGATAATTCTTCGACGAGGTTAAAGCTGAAATGTTGAAGAATAAGGGAAAATTATAGAGAAAGGCAACATGAAATCTGCATCTCCAGACTGAGAACTATGTTTACAAGTATGTAACAATATTTCCTGTCTTAGAAAATACACGTTCTAAGTTCAGATTCTGGTTATCTCATGAAATACCCGAGTACCCGGGTATCTCATAAGTCACAGCTCTAATTACAAGCGTTCAAGTACTTTCACACGAACGCCCGGAATGATAGACAACAGGGCTGATAACGGATCGGCTGTCGCAGCCGTTATCTATCCTTGCATCGGTTACGCTTTACGTCGCTCTGAGGTCGCGTCTCACAGTGTCTCGTCTATGTATCTCGTGTTTGCTCGCACAGGTCTGTCGCGACACGAGATTTACAACTCGTCGTGAGCGTCGACAGTCTCCGAGCTAGGGTTGCACAGAGCCGGCGTGGATATCTCCATGGCGTACTCGCAGCGCATCGGTTCTGATACCGATATCAGCTTGTTCTCCTTGCCACAGGTGAGCGTGACCATGGTGGAACGTGCTGGGCCATTCCAGCAAGTCAGTCCCCTGTCGTACTTCATTCTCGAATACTTCTGACCGTTGGGTCCAGCCCATTCATTCCAGTGGCCCAGGATGATATCGCTGCCACCAGACTTGGACCTCTGTGTCGCTTTACCGAACATGCACAGGGTGTAGACATACTCCAAGTCCGTATACTCGAAGCACTCGCCGTCCAAAGGCGCGAACTCTTCTTCGACGCCGTAATCGCGATCCAGTTTATCCTCCAGCATCCTGATCTCCGTCTGCAGGTCGTTCACCGCCTTCTCCGCTGACTGATAGGTCTCCCGAGCAGTTGTGGCTTCATCGATAAGAGCTTGAGTCTCGTCGTCGTACTGGATAGCAGACTCCTGTTTCTCTTGAACCTCGCCTGCTCCCTCCTCTCCATCGCTGTCTTCGTCTTCCTCTTTCTCGTGCTCCGATGGCTCCTCTGTACTCTCATGACCCTCTTCTTCTTCCTCGGACCGATCGCCCGGTTTGAACATACCTGAAACAATAATCCAGTTACAACACGTAACTACAAATAAAAACAAAATACATTTACCGTCGGCTGCTAACCTTGTTCCAACATCAAGAAGGGCTTGACAAGAGGCCAAGCAGAGTCCACGAACTCCTGGAAATTCACCTCCTCCTTGTTGCTCAAGAAAAAGAGCGCCTCCTCCTCGCTGACAGCCCCATCCCTGTCTTTGTCGAAGGTAACTCTGCTTCTCAGTTCCATAACAGTGATGGTGCCGCTATCATCGGAATCCAACAGTTTGAAGTATTCCTCGATCTCCGTTTCTTGCAACTCCTTCTCCTCGTCCCCTTCGTCGACCACAGGTTGTTCGGGTTCTGCAACCCGATACTTATCCAACGCAGCTGTCTCTCGTTCCTCCGCTTGGGTTTTTAATACTTCTTTCTCCTTCTTGAGGAGAGCTGCTTCTTCGAAGTCGGCTCTGAGTTTCACCAAGTTGGTCTGGTAGTCGTTCTTCAATTGCTTGCCTTTAGAGATCATCTCAGTCCTGATCTTACTGCCCTCTTTCATCAATTCCTCTGCCTTCTGCTGCTCCAATCTAGCTTCCTTGCCGAGCTCGTTACAGTTATTGGAACAGTCCTTACCTGACTTGTACTCGTCGGAAGTGTCACAGCAGTCGCAAATGCCATCGTTCACCCAAGTCGAGGGTATGTAGCGGGCTTTGTGGCCGGTGTTCTCGCAGTAGAAGATGCCGTTGCCGCAGGCGGACGTACCCGGCTCATCGCTACCGTCCGCACAATCGCAATAGTCATCGTTCACCCACGCGAACGGGATTACCAGGCTCCCGTCGAAACACTGGAAGTCTTTGTCCGACGGGAACAACGAGCTCTTCGTTGTAGGTATGCCACGAATCTGCAGCACCTTCGCGCCGGCTACGTGGCCCAATAGCATCGACAGACCAACCGACAGAACTGCCAGGTATACTTTGTGACCGGTCATCGTCGCTTCTCTACGCGGTACTCTGCTAATACTGTCCGAAAATCTGTTCGCACGCGAACCGTTCGAAATCCTTCCGATGAAAAACGGACAGTCTTTGAGGTTCAAACGATGAAAGACACGAGCCAGGACACGCACGCACACATTCGGGTATACACATGAACTTGAGCAACCGTCCATAGACTAAATAGACCCCTGCACCGCGATGGGAGCACGATGGAGGAAACAGTAAGGTGCCTAAATAATTATCTGCCATCTCTCGTCGATTCGGTTCCATCCGTTTAATTTCTTGTTCATTTCCTGCCGTGTCTTTCTGGCTCTGCTGATATTGAAAAGTTAAAAGGAAGCATTAATTTGAATGTTTCTAAAAGATGTAGAATCTATATGTGGACATCCATGTACAGGAAAATTCTTATTCGTCAGAGGCTAAACCTAAACTCCTGATCTGTTCGTAGTATATGTGCGGTTGTATCTACACAACCGATGGTAAAATGAATTATAGTTGTACGTCTCGCTCTGACAATTAGTCGTCTCCATTACCAGTTACGATAAGAGTGAACAAAAACTGTATTTTTTTTCGTTCATATCATGACATAAATATTTATGTACATGTATAAATTCGCAAGTCGTAATAAGGTGCAGAGTTTTCATGTATAAATTTACTTTGTTTGACGTACTACCAGAGAATATTGTATAGCCCATTAAGTGCTGCCCCCTAGTCTAGTGCTTAGTCTAGATTAGCTCCTATTTACATCATCTTTAGCTTGGATCAGATCCTACATCATCTTTAGCCTGGAACAGATCCTACATTATCTTTAGTCTTGATAAGAACGAAAAGTTTATATTGTTTTACACAAAAGGCAGTACAAATGAAAACAAATAGAAGAAGGCGAAAATAAAAATCATTTTCAAACTAATTTCTGATTTATTTGAATTTTTGATGATACAATTTGTCATCTTCATTCCAATTCTTGGCTCCATTTAATAATAAAAAATTTATATACTACATTTGTACAATTATATGCATAATTAATTATATCATAAAAAATCGCACGTATATATACACACTTAATTATATACATAATTTATTTATATCTAATATATAGTTTAACATAAGTATGATTAATATCTATTATGAACATTAAAGTATTGAAATATCTATTACATATTGCAATCAAACTTAAGCTGCTGACTAGCCACCCTATCGGGTGAGGTATGCAACCTAAAAAAAAATTATTAGTTACCATATTATACTTACTTTTATTATATGTATATCTGTATTACGATATACTTACCACACTGTCGTAGTCCTCTGCGGGACGTCTTTGGACTCTGCTCGAAACTGCCCTTCTACGGAATGTACAAGACCCGCTGCTTGCAGACCAAGGCTCGACGTTGCCCCCTGTTGATGGTAGGAGCAAAGAAAAATTAATAAATGAAACAACTTTTCCAGATGTATGCGATTTCTACAAATTCTGAGGATGACTCACTCTAGCTTCTTAATCGTTGCTTCCTGCCGCCGCGGTATTTGGGCCTGGCCCTGCAACTGGCCCTCGCGCTTACCCAGCATCTGTTGGATGCTAAATCAAATACAAACATTAAACCATGTACTATAAAATTTAATGGTAATTATTACTAAATTTAAAAATATATATGCAACTTACTGTTCCCACACGGGTATGTTTAGTGCGCCATCGATTGCAGGAAGCGACGGGACTTGCCCGGAAGAAATCGAGCATTTTGCTTACTGGGTATCTTTCTAATATACAGTTTTGATATATTTTTTATAAAAATATTGTCATTGTTAGAATGTTTTATTCTAAACGTCATTGGAATGCATAATTTTTTAAATACTAAACAACTAATGACAACCGCAACTATTAACCATCATATTTTCGAAGTTTTTTAATACGACGCTATAGTCATCTAAGAAATATAGTACCGATATCGGTGACAGTTTCGCAGGAGTGCAGCAAGGCTTTGGTACCTCGTGCGGTTTTCGAAGATGCATTAAAGTTTGTACAATGGCATGATGACTTGCATTCATATGATCGGTCAGAGGAAAATTGCACTCTCCGCTACAATAAGAAGCATCGTATCCTTCCGGGACAATAATCCAATCGTTCCACTGAAGCTCTTTGAAGTTGATGTATAAAGGTTTCATATTACACGAACTTCCTTTTGTAGAATCATTATTCGGAATGTTTTTAGTATTGAGACCCGTGAAACTTAATTTTTCCAGGCTATCGCGTTTCTCTCTTTGCGATGTACCGTGCTTGCTTCGCTTCTTAGAATTTCTGAAGAAACCAACAATGAAAGGTTGCTTCTCCGGAACTCCGGAAAGACCTACAATTCCTATATCATCCGGTCTCAAACTGTGGTCGGTATCGTAATCGACATCGTGCACTGCTACAAAGAAACCTCGATTCTCTCTTGGATGGTTCACCCAATATTCAAGTGCTTGTTTAATATTTAATGTTATCCATCCTTCTTTATCCGTTTTGGTGTTAGCCGAATCAATATAATGTTTAACTCGTGTGCCATTTTCCATTTCAGCCACTCTGTGCACCGATACTGTATAAATCTCATTGTAGTCGGAAAGATCTCTGAGACTTTGATAAAGTCGTAGTTCAGCTGAAACGATGTTCTGTCCCCGCGGAATTTTCGACACGTCGAACCAAATTCGTTTTCCTCTATTCGTTTTCGACCGATTCCCTGAATGCGGATTATTTGCACCGATAGTCATAATGAAGTCGCTCCGACCGATAATATTGATATCGTAACCGCTTCTATTAGATGCTTCTGTATCTTCGTATTCGTCAAAAAATGATTTGTCCTCTTTCTTCGATAAAACATTTTTGTAAATATTTTTCAGAAATTTTAGCCCAGATCTTTTCGCTAATGCAGCTTTTCGTACGATTATCTTTGGTCTTTTAGGTAGTTCTAGCATATTTAAAAAATTGTCACCGATTTCCCGTTTTTCTTTCAAACTAACACTGTCCGATATTGTTTGATCCAGTTCATTGTCTATGTTTAAACCGTTTGATCTTCTCGAGTTTGTCACGGATACCATTGTTAGAAGAAATATAATAATAATATACTTGTTACACATTTTTTCAACACGATAGTTCACGACACAGTATCCTTAGATTTAAATATTGTTTATTCGCGTACGCGTGGGTTTGCGAATGTGTGCCCGTCAAACTGATATCGGGTACTATGCCTTACGAGTGAATGATCCGCGTGAAGACCAGTTTTCGTTCTTCGATGCGCATCTTCGCTGTAATTGGTAGTACTCCCACTCCATACGCTCCCTTCCCAATGCACAACGCATGCGCGCAGCGGCACTGAAGCGACGCCTCGTGCTACAGCGCCGCACGAAAGAAAGAGAGAAAGAAAGAAAGTGGGGAGTGCGCAATGAAATGGATATTGACGGGCTCGCTGCGCATTCTCGTGATCATTCAAACTGTGCGAAACTGGTCTATTCACTGGTGAGACAAAGTACAGTATTTTATCCATATAAGTCCCCAGCACGGGTCTGCCGAGGGATATTTATGCGCCAGGAACAGTATTCTTTGGCTTCGTACAGAGTACAGACCTAAACAGCGGGCCGAACCGCGCATTTCGACGAATATTTTGCCGCGCCGAACGGCGAACGGAATGGGTTTTTGCTATTTCCAGAATTTCTTGCGAATAACTATAGAAACTGCAGTGGTGTATATTACACAACGAAATTCAGAACATGTATTTATAATTTTATTTGTAACATGTCTATTTAATAATTCTATATATTATGAATGTTTAGCATATGGACTTATCTGCCCCGTAAACAGATTTTCAAATGCTACCCATTCGCGTTCATGCTCGCCCAAACGTTCGTCGGAAAGTTCGTCCGCAACGTTTTGTTAACTTCCCGATTTTATAGGGAAGTTATTGTAATTTTTTTGTATTGGTTGTTCCTGATCTTGTGTTTTTTTTGTATTAGTTGTTCCTGATCTCTTGTTTTTTTTTAACATTTCCAATCTTAATTTACTTCTAAACATTACTAGCCTGCAAGAAGTGTCACTTCTACCGCGCGTGGTTTTCCACGCGTTTTTTTTTTAATTTTAAATGTAATTTTGTAATTTATATATATACTTCTTGTTTTTTGAATATATATCTAATATATGTGTAATATATATAATTATATTACACTAATGAACACTTCAAAACACTTCAACAATGAAAACAACATTTCAAAAACGTCATTGCACGTTGTGTCGAAACCATTAGACTGCGTGGGCCTGTACAAAGCGCTGAAGCCTACGTCGAAATATTAGAACAACCTGTGAAGAGCTTCATTTCATTTGTCACTTCGTTTGTATTTGTAAGATACAAGGAAGCTTAACACTCGGCTGAGAGATGAAAGGTCACTTGATTGAAAGCATGGAACGAACTGTGAAGAGCTCCTTGCTTCTTGGGGGGTAGAGAGGGAGACCTTTAGGAGGTTGAGTGGTGTGTTTTGCTGATTGTCATAAGCAGGAAGATCCCCTGATTGATTTGCTAAATTTAGGATTCAAAATCAGGACACTTTTGATTGTTCAAGTTTTCTTCCGATGGTTTTACGGGAGAGTTAATCCGAAGGAGAAGTGGGGTGATACCTGACTTCAATGATGAAGGGTCTCGGTACCTTGAAACCGTAACCAACACGCGCAGGTGTCCTTTAGAACCGTTTCTCAACGGTTGTGGATAGTCGTTAACGAAGACAGAGTTTTATAGAGCGTTGTAATTTTTATGAGGGATTACAAGAACAATAAATTAAATGGTTGGGCCACAACCGGAATGGTCTTCATATAACAAGAAGGTCCCTTGCCACCAGCTCTGCGAAAAGGTCCTTTTGTCGTGAGCTAGTCATAAAGTAAAGGTTCGAGGCCAAGGTAGTCGGGAACCGAATTTTCCTGAAACTTGCAGTATATGAAGATACCGTATCTGAGTTTAATTTCCCAAAGTACTAGCGCACGCTTCTCAATATTTTTCGAGAAAATTGCATTTTAAAATTTTTACCCTTCATAAGGAGTTCGTGTTAACCTTTGAACAGTATAAGGGCATTGGCCGTTTCAAGTCTTGCTGTCGACATTTTTTTAAAATCTTTTTTTTCAGTTTTGATCCTTGAAATCTGCCTTTAAACAAATATTTTTTAAACAGAAAATGGATATTTTTTATTTGTGGGTGTTGAAAAAAAGATCGAACATAAAAATAATACAGTGTTATATTTACTTTATCATTGCACATTTTTTATTTTCTATTTGAAAACACACTTCATTAACAATCATACAAATTTCCCTGGTTGTATCTTTGAAATAGAATATTATTTTCTGTTTATACCTCTCTGCATTGTTGGTCGTCTCCGGTTTTCCTTTAGCTTAGGCGAACCGAGTCTGCCAGCATAAAATATTTTCCGTGTTTGCACAGGCCAATTCAGAAGTAAGTAAGTGATACCCTCATTAGGATAGTATCTCTCACCTATGTGAGGGGTGAGGTCAACCCTGGTAATTTCAACAGACGTCACGCTCGGGCCC
Organism: Lasioglossum zephyrum; assembly: GCA_028455615.1. NCBI lineage: Eukaryota > Metazoa > Arthropoda > Insecta > Hymenoptera > Halictidae > Lasioglossum > Lasioglossum zephyrum. Next base: position 393,317 of record CM052323.1, on the reverse strand, counting down.
CGGATAAGCGTTTTATTACAGCCAAATAGCGAATATGCCCACTTCCTAATCCTAGCTAGCTATCTCTGCCCCAAAACATGAAAAGCAGTTCTATTTATTACTTGACCTTATTTTCGCCCAAGCTACCCCGACCGTGGAAAACCCTATGCTCGGTACCGAAGTAGTAAAAAAAAACTCTGGTAACTCCGAAAATCATTGCTTTAGCATTCGTATATAAGACCGACCAAATGTACCAACAAGCAGACTTTTTTAAAAGTGCAACAGAGAACGTCTTGCTGCTCCATTACGATTTAAATTTAAAGTATTAGTTTTGTTGAACCAAAGTTTCCAGAAATGTCCCTTGTGGAAATTGAGGACGTGCAAGGCCTTTCGATAGCAGAAGAATCTGTTAATAACGGAAATGTCCACAATGATATTGCTAAGGTGCTGTGTGGTGATGCTGTGGAGTATTTTTTAAATCTCCATATCCAAGAAGACTTGATTGCAGCAAAACGTTCAACAGTTATATTAATTAGGAAACCATTGTCATGGGAGAAGAAATTTATAGTCGCACGATGGACATGTTGTGTGAAAAGAAACTCTTCGAATGTGAAGAGCTTCTTTGAATTTATAAATACCTATTAATTTTTGTCGGTAAAAAGGAAAATTGTTACATATTTTTACAGTAGAAATTTACTTTAACGACATCTACCACATTAGTGCGACAGTGCAGTCATCTTGCGGAGAGTCAGAATCCAGAACCGAGCTGCCCCTTCTTTTTGACAAATGTAGGAACGTGTCTATTTACGTCCTAAGTTTGTGGGGAACTATAAAAATAGTTCAGAACTTTATATATAATATATGTACATACTCAATTTTAATACAATGCACACATGTTATACATTCATATATCAAAATCACAGCAGTGCTGTCACCTGCCCCGTTTATTCCCTTTCAGAGCAAATGTTTCTTGTCGGAATTTGCAATATTTCTTACACGAAGAACGGCAAGAATGATTTACATTCAAATAAAAAATAATCGAACATTGTTCCCTTTAAATTTTACAGGGATAATCGTCGACCATCAGTAAAAATAAGAGAGACAATCAAAATAGCGCACGAGATAGAAAAATATGTTTTATTTTTCACACAACTTTACATAAACAATGAACTGCCAACAGGCATACCGGGATTATACGTGCTAAACAATTTGAATATCACTTTAACACCTCAGGATCGCGCTTCTCTAAATAATCCCATTTCACAAAAGCAAGTGATCAAGCGAAGCGCGATCAATTCATACAAAGCATTATATTAAAAGCGGTGGAGGTAGACGCGAGGGAAAACAGATATCCCCGTCGCAGCATCAAAGAACGAGTATTATCGAGTTTGCACCTCTTTTTCGTTATTTGTAGTAATTCTGCGCGACAGAAGGCACGTACAGAACATCGCCATGAATTATATATACATATATATCTTTGTGAAAATACTGATTCGTCATTACTTGAAAATATACGTATCTCTTTTGGGACTGGTCTGATGTATAAGCTACACGTGAAAGGCATTTAGTGTGTGTGTGTGTGTATATATTATTAGTTAAAGAGACAGTTGAACCCTGTACATCTGATATGCTTTTGAAGGAGTCAAATGTGTCCGTAATTATGAAAGTGGTCTAAGTCTAATGTTCAAAAACAACCACTAACGGTTCATCTTTTACAATACCGTAGAAATACTAAACGATAAACTCATTTTTTTTTTAATTTTGACTTGGACCACTTTCACGATTATAGGCACAAATATGAATGAGTAATCAAAATAACATTTCGATCGAGAAACAAAATATGAATTGATGTAGCAGGAAGAAGAACATCTGACAATTCGATTATTTCTCTTAAACTTCGCTTTAAAATGGCTAGTGTTAAGTCTAAGTCTGATTATAGATGATTTAATACGAACAATATTAAAGAGTCATTATTGTCATGCGCCGAAGAATAGAAATCCTCAACGGTATCGTCGATTCGCCCAACATTGTGAACAGTAGTAATCATTCTCTGCCGAACCAAAGAATTGACATTGTCCGTTCCGACATTCTTTCACAATAGCCTGAAATCATCCTCAAATTACTCAACTTCGGACTTAGAATGAGTCTCCCGTTCAACACATACCCCTAAACTATTGCTGTTGTTCCACCGTTCTGGTCCCGGTTTTTCGGATGATGCTTGGTCTTTGTAAAAAGTGGACCTGCGAACGATATGTCGGTTAGAAATTGCGTTCAAAATCATCGACAGACTTCTACAGTTATACATACCTTGAAAGATAAAGCGTGCGATCCTTGTTTGGATTAGTGGGCAACAGTTTGCTAACACTCGCGTGACTTCCTCGATCGCTGGCAGCATAAAATTTCGACTTTCCCGCACCATAATTTAGCTCGCTGCCAGTATCGTCTACTTTATGATCCTGCAGGTACCTGTAGCATATTCGATTTATAGTAGAAAATACGTACATCAACTTAACCCTCGGAAAGCGGACGGTTTTTATCTTAAGTCAGATAGAAATTAGACGTCGGCGTCCGAGGGTTTAATGCTGCTTTAGAACCAGATAATGTAAAACCTTGCGTGAGCACATTGAAGATAATTCTGAAGCATCTGATCCACGTACTGATGACGTCTACTTCTGATTCTTATACATAGCAAACCTTCCGACGGAAGTCCACCCGCTGTTGTCTGCGGGCTCTTTGGTCTCTTGGTGGTAGGCCATAATTTTTTGCTAACGGATTTGCCAATTGAACCAAACTGTTTTGCAACGCCCAACAATTGCTTCGCTGTTTTCGAAAATGAACCATCGGTGTCTGCTAATCTCTCAATCTCCTCCGAGGTAAAATTTTGATATTCACAGTCTAAATACTCTCGTAATAAGATCTCCATCTGAACAGTGATAGATTCTATGAGTATATTTGAACAAATGCAAATACATTTCCTCTGTATATTGCAAGATAAGTTACCGTATCTTGTTGACACTCGATCAAGTCGCGAGACCCTCCATGCCAGTCCCAATCGGGACCAGGATCCACCGCGAAAAGGACAGGTAACAATTGTCCTGTATCAGGATCGACTAAAGGTATATTGACGCCTTCGTTGCAATGATCTTCAAAATCGCTCGATCCGTCAACGATCACAAGGGGAGAAAAGTGGGCAGAATGATATGCTAGCAGCAACGGAGTTCTGTGACAACGAGATATAGGTACTTCTAGAGGAAGGTACACGCCCCCAAACGGAATTGGAGCTAAAGCTGCACCCTCTGCGTCCTTTAACATGGTCTCCGCAATAACTATGATAGGCCTTTTCAAAGCATGAGCCAACGCTAATATGTGTACCTAAAACATTGCATCACAGTTAGTCTTTCGTTCAGTCAGAATACATTAGATCATCCCATAAATCGTCTCGCTTTCTAACGCTTTAAGTGAAGAAGTTTCATACGTACATTTACTTATAATCATAGAACTTTAAATCCTTCAATATCAAGCGTTGTTAGACGACCTGATTCTTGGTTTATCGAAAACTCAGTTTTGAAATTTAGAAAACCATCTTTGCCGCTGTCTTGCAATCGAAACATGTTCTCCATATACGTCGCAAATCTTTCAAATGACGTGTTTAATCGTATTGTCCTTTTTAAATTCATACAGCACGCAATGCAACGAAATGAATGTCTCAACAGTCATTCTTCAATGACGTTTATGAGATAATATAGAAAATGGTGTACAAGAGGATTTTGAAAAGATACAATTTATGGGAAGACCTAATACTATATCAGAGACAGAGAAACGTTACATACTTCTTCTAAACTTTGATAAGAAGTAGCTGTCTGATTTCTAAAAATAGGAGAGGCCATGTCTACGATGGTCTGCCACTCGGTCAACCATTCCGCGTCCGTGTAGGACAGTCCTGCAGCAGCGTTCAAGCCCATTTGCCGCCACTTCCATCTTCTAAGCAAAGCGTGTCTGTATTCTCCTTTGGCTAAAGTATTATGCAATGCTTCTCTCAACGTGAGAAGTCTATCGTGAAAGCCCCACATGCCTAGAGAGGCTGCATGTAGAAGGCAATTGCCGTCTCCAGACGTGGCCAAAGGCCAGAGGACTCTGTTGCTTCCATTTTTCCCACCGCACCACCAATTCAATCGACCAGCGGCTTCCAAAGAAGTCAAACATCCTCCTTCGATCAGATCTTTCTCCAAAAATTGACGGAAAGAATCTACAACCAATGTTTTTATTACATTAATTTATTACATTAACGAAAATATGTAAAACATGAATTTCGTCAAGCGTAAAGTACCTGGATACACGGTTAGGTCTGGAAGGGAAAACGTGAACTCCGGAGTATCCAGCGAGCCTATCTGCGAGCGAGCATAGGACACGATAGCTGCATTTTCGGTTGCTCTAGATATGCCTCTGGCCAATTTCTTGGTAGCGCCGCTACCATTCTCCAAAGCGCCGTTGGAAGTTGACTCTTTCTCCAAACCATCGTATGGGGACAGTCCCAGGTTCATCACCCTGCCTTAGTGTACCTAGTAAATCAACACGTTTCATTTAGTACCGAACTAATACAATTAACACATTTGCTACTAGTCATTGAAAGCAATGTCATATGGTTAAACAGCTTCTAGTGGAAACCGATAAAAACTCGATAGAGAAAAACAGAAATAGAAGCCTCGAGAAATAACGTACTATACGATGCATTTAATCGTCAACATCAACAAGTAGAGATGATCAATGCAAGCAGCAAAGCATTTCGATTCTCGAGATTACGAAATATCGAAAGCGACTAAATTCAGCTGTGGATGCGCGATTGCATGTGTACACACCGTGTCTATATGTGTACGCGACTATATGTGTGCAGTATCATCTACGCATTTGTATGTATATGCATCTACTGGTTGGATGCAATTACTGAAAAAACGCAAACCTTGGCCCGTATATCGAATTAGAGCGATAGAACACGACGGCGGAACGTCGTTAAATGGTAGTCTAATTGGCTTGCGACGCGCGAACCGCTCGTACGTTTTCTCATATTTTGAAGCCTCTCCGTGGATGGCTGTCCGCGACGTATCGGCTGCGACTGAGATTGTGTCCGCACGGGCTGCGATCTAAACACAACATAACCTACAGCTTGACCAGCCTCGACACCGTGCGGCGGCTGTGTAGGCGAACGAGAAAAACAATTTATTATTGCTGCACACGGAAATCACCGTGTAACTTTAAACCGGTCACATGTCAACTCGACGCACAACAGTTACACACTGTTCTTATTTACGCAGTACCGTGCCCGTCCACTGGCAGACAGGTTCGCGCGATCGCTGCGGCACAATCAGTTTCGAAATTCAAGAAAACATTACGAGACCACACTCAACTGACTCAACCGTTCTGTCATAACACATCGCGCTACCGATGTTTACTAGAAATGTGATGTTTGACCTTGAAACTGTGCAAATAGGCGTGTACACAGTACACACCTACCTGCCTATTTACTTACATGCATATAGATATCGCATTTATACAGGGTGATCAAAAAGATCACATACACTGTGATACATCGTGAACCACTGATATATATACACGTGTATCAATATATGCATATCAGTGCCGTGAACACACAGCAACCACAGTAGGAAAAATTAATTCGCAAACTAGATGGCGTTGTCTGAATCGACGCGGAAATTTGAACCTTCTAATCACATTGCACTATTATTCGAATTACTTTCTAAAGGACATATCATTTTCTTTACAGTTACAGTGATTTTTTAATTTAAGACCTTTTCGTCTTTGTCCCCAAAATAGTCGTAGAGAAAAGAAAGTTTATATTTTTCGTACGGCTACATCTATTTTGATTCTTAAATATTGATTAGAAACAAATCAAATTATATTTTAATTAAAAAGAAAGGCGTAATATTTGTATTTGTTAGACTTTGTTTGAAATCTTCATGACGAATGTAACTCGTTAAAATATGCTAAAAGGGTCAATTAGTTGTCAACTTCTTGATTAATGAACTTATGTGAACTCTTCAGTAAAATCTTTAGTATAATTTATTATGCATCATGGAACATAATCGTTGGTGTGAGATAGGAATATAGGAGGTTGTGGAAAATACAACAGCTCTTACTAAATATTTATATTTGTATTAAATCGCTATTCGTATATTTGCATTTTCTCAATAAATCACTATGTCACAGCATCATTTTTCTCTTTAAACAAATCAGCAATATTACACGCGAAGCTTCGATAAAACAGAAAGATATTTTTGTCTCTGCGGGAAATGTTAAAACGTGAATTAACATATACATACGCAAGATTTATTCCGAGAAACATTACCGATTGATTTCTTTTGTTCTAAGAATTCCGCAATGTAGACTTAAAAAAAAAGATTAGTGAACATTGGCTGATTGTTTGTTATCACGAATTCTAAGTTGTATAGATCGTTTACGTAAAATGTTAAGATTAAATTCGAATTTGATCGAATCGCAAAACCAATCCAAGTCTAAACTCCATTTTCCTTCACGCATTTGCACGATTGAAATCACGTTGAAGTATAATATGGCTGGATCGAACGATACAAAAGTTTAAAGATACAGAATTTTGTGTACAATTTCTATAAAAATAAAGTTTGTCGCTCGTTCACAATTAAACATCGCTAATCGTACGATCAATGTTAAAGAATTAAACGTTCCTTCGACCAATCAATGACTTTGACGCTTCCGTTTCGAAGCTCTGGTAACCTGATACACAGGTTTATATTTCCTAACATTACGCAGGAGTCACGTTCAATGTAATATTGAACATAAAGACATTTCAGTGATACGGTTACAGTGTAACAAATACGTGTACATTTATGAAAAAAATATACAGGCGATATATCCCATATATAGTAACATAAAAGTACGATTCCAAGCAGCCCATTTTGTTTACACACGTTTACAATTCGAAATATAAAATAACAACTTCCAATGTTTTTTGGTTTAACCAGGTTTCTTTAAATCACGTTACATTCAATTCTCGAGGAAATGATAGTTCACGCGTTTCACGATCTCTCTCTCTCTCTCTCTCTCTCTCTCTCTCTCTCTCTCTCTCTCTCACACACACACACGCATACACTCGCACACACACACGCACTCTCTCTTTCTCTCTACGTTTAAACAAGAGATGCGGCATTTGAAAATAACGAGATTGACTTTGTACGTCGAAAGTTATAATCTGAAAATATGTTTTTTGTTTTTAGTATCTGAAAATATGAAACGATTGGAATTACAGTTAAAAATATAGATAGTGTGATATTTTGTAGTACATCGTTATCGGTCACGATATTCACAACGTGTGTTTATATATTTAATCATCTATCGCTACTCGATGAACCCACAATGGTCAAGTAGAGGTACTTTACTTTTGTTTAAACTTAAAAACAGCCTTAGCGAAACACACCGTTCACATTCCTTCTATTTTTTGTTTCGGTAGCTCGACTCGGTCGAGCGTAAAATCGAACATTTTATCAGCGGTAGGAGAACGGAAAAACTATTTTAGATTTCACAGAAACAAAAAGGACAACTAATAAGCTATGGCGATTGCTTTTCGACTGTAAATACACCGTATTCGTTATTGCAATGATCCACTTGGAGAACATTACCCTGTAAGAGGGAATGACCTATGCAGAAGACGTTTGCAACTCTTTATGATACAAGTTATTATTATTACTCAGCACGTGCGCGGATACGTTGAATACAATGGCGAATATAATTGGCCATTAACGAGAGAAGGCCCCTTCACTAGTTTGGAAGCCATTATATGCGATAATAATATTAACGGTTCTTCCCGGTTGCACTCTTTACCATGATAATATAATTTGATTACTGATGAGCTACTCCAATTTCTTGCTTTTACGGCGTTAAGTGGTCGGATAATCAAAGTAAGAGCTAATCAAAGCAGCGTCTAATGGTTCCATACACGATGGGCACGTTAGGGAACGTTGTAACCAACTGTCAATGCAAGCCGCGTGATAGGTATGCATACACGGCATATAACGCACTTGTTCGCCTGTTAACAACTCCATCATACAGATTACGCATTCCTCCTTCTTTGCTCCATCGTATTCGCGCAGAGGCAGATGTTGAATCAGTCCCAGACGTTTTTCAATTCGTACGCGTAGCTCCTCTTGGCTCATCGAACTAAGCTCGTTTGTTCGCCCCACTGTTACTCCAATGCCAATTCCATAGCCTATGTTTAAGGTGACTGACTGCAGTTGACCACCCGGTGGATAGTAAGAGCTCACCAACTCCTGCAATGTCCAGAACCATTGAGAATCTTGCTTTCATAGAGTAAAACAAAACGATCAAAGATTTAACCATTAACCCTTTGACTATTTAATGCTCAAACGAAAGAGCTAATCAAGTGATACAGCGATCATTGAGATGTACAGCATACAGCAAGTCCTCGACACTTGCGGTTCATTTGTTCCAGTGCTTTCCACATAAAAATGAAAATTTACCACTTGTAAATAGCTGTTTCGAACACTTCTGTTCTGGCAATCAAAAAACGAACTTCACAATTCGGAATTGGTTTTCTGATTTGCTTCTGAGAATCTATGTAAAACGAATCCACCTAAGTCAAGGACTCACTGTATAAAATAACATTATAAACCATTCTGAGCAAGAATCATAGAGTTACAGATGATAGGTAAACAAACTAAACAATGCAGGCAAACACTGTATCGTTCGCATCTCATAATGTGGTGCTTGTTGGAAATATGCAAAGAATTAGCGAAGAAACTGATTGGTCAGCTACACATAGTTGTGTCACATAGATCGCTGACAAGGTTACCACTACTACTTCGCTACTGTGCCATTCCAAGTACCATGTTACGAGATGCGGATGATAGGTGGTCAAAGGGTCAATTAGCAAACTGGCTTCCAACAAAATTCAGTCTATTTCCCTAATCAACATCTAGATATCTCAACAAATGCAAAGAGACTGTACAGCATCACTCTAACTTTTACCTGCAACAAATACAGCCAGATTATTGTTTGTTTCAAATGACAGACTCTAAATACGAAGGGTTAATATCCCCTTTAAGAAACGAATAGATCCAATAGCATAGATAATATCTTTCAGCCGAGAGTGACACAGCTAAAATTGTTGGAACGACGAACGCGTAAAAGTGTTGACATCGTTTTCGCTATCGTGAAAACAAAGAGAAATCGGGGACACGCGATAGTGAGTAGTTCGAGATTAGAGAGAATTGAAGAAACGAGAGAATTACATTGTAAGGTATTAAATGTCCGTGGTCCTCCCGCGACGAACCAACGGGTAGCACAGGATCGGAGTTGTTGCTCAGCAACGTAGTGTCGTCTTGTTGACTGCCACCAGAACGCTTGAAGCAGTTTCCCATTTTGATGGGAGAACGTCGACTCCGATCTAGCTTTCCACACGCAGCTCGTCGTTCGACTCGTAAATATATATCCCAGCGTCGATTAAAGAATCGCGACAGCTCCGACCTGGGATATTTGGAGTCCTGCCCCCATCGTAGATCGCGTTGTTTTGTGACGATTCCGTTTTACGGGGATCCGTCTTGGTCTTGGTCGAACGGATGACAGTTCGTGATTCTCGCTCGCGTCAAAATAAGGTGGCGCAGGGACCTTCACCAGCGATGCATTGTTCGTCACGAATCCGTAACCACAGCTGACTCTTCGCCACGCATCTATCGGGACGCGACAAAAAGGAAAACAGGCCAGTTACATCGGTACACTGGCCAGGCTGTGTGCACGATCAAAAGAAAATGCACTTTTCACATCTCTCTGGTACTACAGCGACGTTCTTCGGACATTTAGTAGGTACACACCACTCCACTTGCATTCTGCTGCGTAAAAGGTACTACGATGCGATTCGTCGCCGAGACCGTATCGCGTTTGCCGACGTCCAATCGTCCAATCATCGAGGAACGATACAAACAGCTTGTCAAAGCATCGCATCTCTACATTATATCCCATCCCAAAAATATTCGGCAACCAATCCACGATTGGCCCGTGATGTCGTGAACCAATTGTCGTGCAGAATTTCCAAAATCTCAACGATCTTGGACGATCTTCAACATCCTTTGTATTGCAGGTCGATTCCTGGATCCGATATACTCTTCGTTACCGACGATGTTACAATCTACATTACCGACTAAGTCTGCGCGAACAAAGATTCGTCTTGACAGTTTCACAGTATCTCGTTGGTGTCTACATCAACTCGCACGCCGGATAAGAACCTACATCGACTCTCAGTGACTCTCAGTCCGGACAACATCATTTTTGGCCTTGATCAGAATAAAGAGTTTATATTGATTGATTCGCAACACCCGTATTATACTATAAACAATTTTTATTTGAATATGTTCTCCAAGTTGAGTTTCTCTCTCTTTTTCATGAAATTAAGAAAATATCATGTATTAAAATAACTGTAGAAAATAATTATTTAATAAGGTCAAATAAATGGAAGGATTACAGAAGTAGACACATTATACTAAATAAAAAAGATATATATCCCTCTAGGATATATTCTGACTTCAGCCAGAGAAAGAACAGAAGGCCTCCGACAGCATTTCGTCGATGCGCAATAGAGGGCGCAAGGCAGCATGTCCACGATTCTTGCGACGCCATTGTTGTAGCGGCGCACTTGGTCACGTGACGTATCCCTGAATCGTCCATTCTGAACCAGACAGGACAGTGTATGCATATGATAAAACAGAACAGAAGTCCTTGATCGTTTTGTTATTATTTTGAGGAAATCTGCGCGTTGAAATGGCACATTTTCTGTAAAAAATTTAGCCATTACCCAAAGAAACAATCACAATTATATAGACGCATTTTTAAATGTATACAATACCGTTTCTTGCGTGTTGTAATTTCCTAATTGTAAATTGAAGAAGATGCATTCGACTGATGACGAATGCTCTTACCGGAAACTGTTTGAGATTGTCTCGGAAAGGAATCGGGAATGTGTTTTTCATTCTTAGATATTTCCTTTGTTTCAATTCTATCAAGTTTGATGAATCTTCGAATTAAGATGACATATATATAATTCGTTAGAGCAAATGCACGAACGCTGTATCGCGCGCGAAAAAATGTTTGTTTACGTCAGCTATATCGTCGAAATAAGTTTCTGACCTTTGGCAGCAGTTCGTATACGTTTTAAAATATGTAGATTTTTGTTGCGACGTGGATATACTTGGATTTTGTACGATAATTGATCTGTACTTGGAACTAATAGTCTAAATTATCAACACCTTTAAATTTTAATGGGTTTTTATATAGATTAGTGGCAGAATTCCTGTTGAAAAATCAACGGCTTACTTATTTCTGGAGGTCTCTATACCACTAATTTATTTTTAGTACTTAATCCTGAAGGATTTCCGAGATAAAATCATTATGGTGCATCCTTTTGGGCTAACGGCTACCTATGTGTACCAAAAATCACCTTTCCACGTCTTCTGTATTTCGATATTTTTTTACAGTTACAGATTTAATAATTTCCTGCAAGAACAGTCTGGCAATTTTAGTAATTGAAACGCAAGAGATCAGTGTATTATTATTAAATTTAATCTTGCTATAACTGATTCTTTAGCAACGATCAACTCTTAATTAGCTCGAACGATTCGTGCATGCCTGAGCTGCTTCGCCAAACCGGATCTCGGCTATACAATGAAGATTAGTAATGGGTTTCGAGCGAAAGGAACAGAGACAGGCAAAAAGACAATCGACAATAAAATATAGTCGGTCGGTAGACGCGGATGAATAAATGAATCGAACCACGGGTTGCCTCGTCTTCTCCCATCAGCAGGTTAATTCGTCTTCCCTTGGTGCAGTAATATTTATGCATCACAGTGTAATTGACCCCATGCAATACCCGTTTCAGTGTGTTGTTCAACCGACCCGTACACGTGACGATTTATTATACAACGAATAACAACCACTCCAACCAAACAAGCCAACCAATTCTTGAAGAAGTCAATATATTGTAAGTATACTTTTCGGCAGAGTTGTGTTTATTTAAAAACGAACTTTTCACTTGATTTAATTGCGAATTACGCGAATCATGAGTGTAATCGAAGTACGATATAATTGAAATACTTTGTGATTATAATCCTTGAAGTAATTCAGTACAACGCTGCTTTTCGGTGACTCATATCAAAAGGGTATGAGACATATTATAATGTTTCTGGGAAACTGTTTGAGGCAAAACATTTGCCCTCAAGAATATGCCCGAACGTTTTGTTATCCGAACGATACATAATCAGGATCGGAACGAGAAGTCCAGTATAAATATCGGAAGAAACATCCGGCGTACTGGATCTTCGAAGCAAATGAAATCGAAGATCCGTATAATTTCAGTTTGCAATTAATCGATCCACGAGCAGTAATAAATATGGTATTCGTTGTATTGTAGCGTAAGAATCATGACCGACAATCGCTGGAGGAGGAACGTTTTCGCGTTTATCTTATCGGTGGACGACCCGTGACCCCATACAAACACGAAAAGGCAACGAGACCTTTGGCACCACCGATCCTCTCCCCCGTTTGGAGAGGAGTGCTCCCGGTTGATTCGGTGTCGTTATCCATTCGGTCGGCGAGCTCAGTCACGGCAGGAAGCACTTACTTAAACGGATACACCGCGTACACAGGCCGCTTCCCATCGAGAGGGCCAACCGTTTCGCTTTCGCTTTCGCATAGCATCGCTTCTGTTTCGCACCCCAATCGCTCGGCTAACCAGTTCGATCTTTCCGCTCGGACAGCGATCTTCAAGCTGCGCTTCGAGGCCGCTGGCCACTTCTACGGACACACTGCGAACGGTACGAGCCACTCGGCGAACGCACCTCGTGATCGGTATCATTTTTCTGCCGCATTTACCCTTTTTTCCCTGTCGTGTGCATCTGTGCGCGAAACGGCTTCCCTTGTGCTCCGGTGCAGTGATTTCGCTCTCGCATCAATCTGTTAATCGAGGAGGACTCGATCACTCGGCTAGTCCTTCCATCAGTGATTTCCTAATATATTCCTTCTTCGTTTAACCCTAATGTGGTTCTCGATTAAACGATCGCAGCAGGGTTGATTTAGTTTGTCTCGTGCGTACAGCGATATATTGTGCGCAATTGAAGCGCATCGTGTTCACGTTTAGCGCGAAGAAATCTCGTTGAAGCAACTTCTCCCCCTTCCCCGTTTCCTCCGGTGTCAATTGCGTGCACAGTGCACATCCTTTGCGTGATCGAAGAATCGCTCGAGTCGAAGAAGGAAGAGAGTTGCGCGCACAATTGTGAGAAACGAGGAACACGTGTACGATTTGCTTTTGCGTTGCAGCGCGACGACGATGGAATAGTGGAAGGGTGGTGACGCGCACGAGGGGATGAAGAGTGTATCAGGACAGGAGTAAGACCTTGACCTTGGTGATCACCAGAAAGAGAGAAGATATGGATCTGCCCGGTGATACATCGTGGAAACGCGCGGCGATCTTTCTCGCCGCGATTTGTGTCGTGATCGGCACCGTGCAGTCAGGTGAGGATCCGCTGAATTCGCGCGATGCCGTTTAAGCGCACTAGTTAGCGAGTTGTCGGTCATATTTGTTACATTCATCTCTCTCTCTCTCTCTCTTGGTTCTCGGTTATCTCTAGCGCGTGTTATTCGACGCTCCTTTCCGAGAATCTGCATCGAGCGCAGAATTCACGCGTATCGGCCTCGCTATCGGCGAAGCGTAACACTCATTCATAACGTCGATTTCTCGGAAGCAGCTATTTTTCTGTTCCCCTGATGCAACGTCACTTATCTTCTTCCAGAATTCAGCAAGGACCCGACAAACTGCAGCCGGACGACATGCAAGGGTAAGAGGTCGAGCCCTTCGATCTTTCTTTAAAAATTATCTTTATGCAAAATAACAGTCCAACAAACTTGAACTTTCTTCGGGTTGAGCAATTATTAAATCCGGAAGTAAAATTGCTCTATCACGCTGCGTCTTCGAGAAAAATTGATTCTTGTAAAATTGCATGATTTCGATTTAAAAAAATGAGATGTGACACGGAAACTATACATGCGAAACAATTCAAGTTTGAATCAAAAGATAGAGGGAACTCTCCTCTATCTATAATCGATATAGTCAATTATATTTGTTCGTACTTTCTAACAGTTCTAAATGCTTGTTAAAGTTCGAAAAAGAGCTGACGCGGGTACTTTATACTCTCTATTTCTGTATGTATGTGAGGAACCCTTTATCTAGCATGAATTTCCTTGTTAAAGGTCTCTAATTTATGACTAAAAACTTTTCGGTGCATACTGCAACGGCAATAGCAATTTTATTTATAAAATAAATACATAAAATCCGCGGTCTACTTAATACAATTGTTCCACGCGAGTTTTCGATTTATTTATGGCGCGATGTATGTCCATAGTACCAGCGAGCAGGAAGTTCAAGTACGAGGAAGGCGCGACGTACAGGTACAGGTATTCGGTGAACGTGAGCACGAATTTGGGTGGCGAGTCTGGTTCCCTCGCCGAGTCAACCTTGTTCTTGGACGCGCATTTGGAGCTGCAGTTCACGAGTCCCTGCGAGGGCAGTATAAAGTTCTACGACGCGAAACTGTGGGACAATCCGAGAACCAGTGTCGCAGACAACGAGTTTAAAAGGAACCTGGTTATGTTCAACCTGAGGTTTGCGTTCGACGATGGAAAAATCAACGAGCTATGTTATCACGAAGAGGATTTCACGTGGGCATTGAACCTGAAGAGGGGAGTCCTATCGATGCTGCAGAACAACATGCAGAGGTTCGACGTTGACCATCGTGTGGAAGAGCTGGACGTGAACGGTATCTGCGAAACGACCTATCGTCTACACGAGGCCAGACATACCAGCCTCGTTGTTAAGAAGTCGAAGGACTTGTCGAGCTGCCAGTACGGCTCGAAACACTTCTCCGTAATACAGTCGAACGTCTACAGGTAGAGATGGGGCAAATTGCCCCGGCAATTGTTTGCAACACTAACAAGATGTAAATACACTCGCAAACTACTTCCAACATTTTTTTGCTGAAGGGAAAGTTAAACTCAGTGGCGACAGTTTCTCTCGGAAAAAAGTTACTTGCTAGTGTATTCATACCCTCATGGGGGTAGACTCCTTTCCAAGATTGTAAGGGTGCAGGACGCGCCTTTTTAATTCTCGATAATGCAAAGGTGGGGTTTTGAGTAGTCAAGGGGACTAGATAAAAGACCAATCTAGACCGCAATCGGCCTCAAAAGCTTTTTGCTTAAAATTCGAATTATTCGGTAGCATGTAGCTGTCGCTGTTTTCTGATAATAGCTACATGCGCAGTTTTATGCTTCAGAATAATGCAGATTACACCTCGTAAATCTAAAAATACATGTTTTTCTGGCACTTTTGACTACTGAAGAAGCCCATCTTCGCATTACCGCGAAATGAGAGGCGCATCTCGCAGCCTTACAAAACCTGGAAACGAGTATACGCCCTTGAGCGCTGAAGCGAATTCCATGATGCCTATTTGCAGGAGTCCAAGATCCGGTCCATTGAGGCATCCTCTTTTGGAGTCGCACAGCGATTGCGAGCTGACCATTGACCATAATATCTACGATGAGGTTGTGTGCAAGGACGTGCACCGGTTGCAGCCGCTCTCAAACGGAAACACGGGTGCCAGAACAGAATCGACGGCAGTGCTGCGGCTCGTCAAGGATACGTATGACCCGAACGCATACGACTGGACTAACAAAAACGAAGAAGACCTCAATTACATGGACGGGGCACCCGACCATATCAATAGGACTTCTCTGATTTACGATTATATGGGAGTCAGCGAAAAGGCGAACTGGCAGATAAGGACGCCAAGGGCTCTCCTGATGACGATGTGTGATTCGGGGTTAGATACCGACGAGCAGCAGGAAGGATTCTCCGAGGCGTTCGCCGCGTTCATTCATTTCCAGCGAGTTTTCGATAACTACCCGATGCTCTTGGAATTGTACAAGAGAGCCCACTATTACTGTAGGACTGGACAGTGAGTTTGAAAGATCTATTGATTTACGAACTATTCAGGACCGTTCGAAGTCGATGGAGTCAGCATTCCTATTGTAATAATAGAGACTCCTCGGTATCTTTGGCGAGGAAACCGTCATGGTTTCTAGGCTCACCGGTTTTCCCGCGATTAGGGTACAATTGTTGTCGCCGTATCTGACCGGTTGAAATGCAGGTACCTGGTGACTAACCATCGGGAAATCTTAAATCCAAATTTGCCGAGTTTACGCTTTAGCTATTTATCTTTTTTTTCTTCGCAGTAAGTCATTTATTTATTTTTTGACGATTTCGCAGGAAGTATATCATCGACGCTCTCCCGTTCATCGGTACAAACTCTGCCTTGAATGTGATGAAAGTTTTGATCACGGGGAAAGAAATAGATCAGGCTACCCTGGACAGTTGGGTGACCGCGTTCGCGCTAATCCCACGACCGGACGTGCATACGATCGAGACTCTCTCGCACCTGTACTTCCAGCAACTCATTCCGGAGGGTCAGTTTATGTTGAGCTTCTCGGCGACGGTTCACACATTCTGCACGAACCATGGAGCCGTGTGCGGTGACGCCGAGCCCGTGGCGAAGTTCCTCTCGCACCTGGAGCAGAAGATCGAGAACGGCTGCGAGCCCCGGGAACATTCCGACTCCACGATCACGGAAGTACGTAGATCGAGCATGTGACGAAGGATCCTATTAAATTACTGCAAAAGTTCCTGCCCGATTTGAAAATAAAAAATAAGTGGTTACATTATGATATAAAAATTTTATTAATTCCAAAATTTTATACATGTAGACATCATTTGCTACACTTTTCTTCAGATCCGTACAATTTGATGCGAGTTTAGTGAAAACTACAGATTTGAGGAACTCCAAAAATTGGGCACGAATTTTCGCAACGTCCAATATCACAAGAGCTCTGATTTTTACATAGATTTTTTCTAACAAATTCTCTGACGATTCTCGATTTCATTTCAGACAATGAAAGCGTTGAAGGCGATAGGAAATATGGGCTTGGAAACGGAGAGCTTGCGGCGAAGACTGAAGCAGTGCATAGACGACACGAGCGGATTCGTGCCGAAGGAAGTACGAGTGGCAGCTGTCGATGCTCACCGGAGGATGCCGTCCTGCGAACAAACGCGTGATCTCTTCTTCTTGAACTACTATCGGAACTTCACCTTGAACACGGAGATACGTATCGCATCGTATCTGCAAGTGATGCGTTGTCCCGACTACAACGTTATCAAAACCATCAAGCATACCTTAAAGATGGAGGAAGTGAATCAAGGTATGAAGTGAACCCAACATTCTTCTAGGTTTTACGACATTCAATCTTATCGTTACATTTCTAGTGGGAACCTTTGTATGGAGTCATCTGACGAATCTCTACAATTCCGCATCGCCGACGAACGTTGAGATCCAAAGTTTGCTGACTGATAGGGACCTAGGAGACAAGTTCAACAGCGATAGAAGAAAGTTCTCGCGCAACTATGACGGTTCTTTCTTTTCCGAGGAGTACAACGTGGGCGCGAATTATCAAGGGAACTTGATCTTTACCCCAGAGTCATACATACCCCGTACGGCGACGTTTAACCTGACGTTCGACGTGTTCAGCGAGTCTGTAAACGTCTTCGAGTTCACGACCAGATTCGAAGGCCTCGAGTACTATGCGGAAAGGTTCTTCGGGCCGGAGGGGCCGTACAGTAACGAGAAAGTGTCGGGAATCTTCAAGACTCTACTGAGAAGCGTTAGAGATGCGCCGGAACAGGAGGATTACTGGAAACGCGAGAAACGACTGCCGAACGTAATCGACAACAACTTCGATAATCCGAGGATCAGCATCAGTTATAAAGTACGCGAGAACTTCTGCTCGATTTTTCATTTGGGCCATTTATTTTGTTCTGCACTGCATTTGTTTATAATACCTCATTCCTTCGATGAAAATATATTCTACATTCTACAGTGTTAAACTTATTATAAAATGAATTTTTTACCGCATTAAATCAATATGTCAGTGTGTACCACCAGTGGAACGTGTTAAATAATGGCGTTCTTGTTTCTGTCTTATTAGGTATTTGGGAACGATCTGGACTACACGGTCTTCAGCGGCGACAAGGAGATTAGATATGCCTTGCTGCGGTTGAACCCGTGGGAGAAGTTGAAGCACATGGCCTCCGGGAAAGAAATCCACTTCGAGAACGCGGCGATGTTCTTAGATTCTACCTACGTGGTGCCGCTGGCATCCGGACTGCCGGTTCGTCTCGATTTCACCGGATCCGTCGCCTGCAATTTCACGATGTCAGGGTTACTCGACAGCAAGAGGATTGCCAACAATGACATCGAATTCATCAGCAATATTGGGCCGAGGTACTGCACACTCTATTCATGATTATCTTCACACGATTATTCATGAACATTCTATGTTTGAAATCGTGTTGACAATTTCATCTTTTCACAGCGTGAGCGTGAACGTCGTCGGCAGCATGTCTGTAGAGGCGTTCTACACGAGCGCGGGCGTGAAATTACGATCGAACGTCTACTCAGTCGGCGCGGTTGAGCTTCACTTGGTCGTGAAGGGGTTGTCCATGGTACAACTGGGCCTGGGTCTACCGAACAAGAAGATGGAGGTGTTCGCCGTTGGAACGGACATCCTCCTAACATCGGGCAAAGGAGAGCACTACAAGGAAATACCGTTGGGCGTTTTAATCGCCGAGCAGGATGACAATTCCAAACGAACGAACGTTCCGAGCAACGTGATCGCCAACACCAGTTGCTCCTGGCCCGCTCTCGACAGGCTAATAGGATTGAAATTATGCGTAGATTATCAGTTGTCGAATGTGACGAAAGATCCCAATGCGCCATACTTCGTCCTCGCCGGACCCTCGCTCTTCAAGATCTCGTTGATCAAAGCCGATCCCACCGCCAAGAAGTATCTCTTGGGGTACAAGTGGGAGAAAGCGGAGGTACTACTGCTGTCGCCATTTTCCAGTCGATTTCCTTGCTAAACTTTAATGTCTTACCGACTGGTGATCCTTTTAGAAGCAGAACGTGTTCAGGGTCGCATTCGACACGCCCGGGTCGCAGTTGAACAGAAGGCTGAGCGCGACTGTCCTTTTCGACACGACATCCAACTATGTAACCGTTGTATTTCGATCAGCCGGGAATTCTATAGTGGCGAAAGGTAACGGCTTGGATCTCATAATTCTCTTGTATGAATCTGTTCTCAACGATTCTGCTCCATCAGGCACATACAAGAACACGGAGAACGAGACGTTCATCGACATAGGCTTCGACATAGACGGAACCAAACATCTAGACGCGAGTTTGGGTTACTCGACCAAGAAGTTCATCTACGGCTACACCTTCAGCCCAGAGATGCACCTGATCGTCAATAACGAACGAATAGCAGCTCTTTCAGGTATAACAGAATCTCATTATACGTATAGACAGAATAGATAGGATTTGTCTATCATAAATCCATTGCAATGAATTAAAATATCGGTGAATGAAGGTACGATTAGGAAGACATGGAAGAGCAATGTGCTGCAATGCGACGTGGACTTGACCTTCCGGACGAAGAAGGTCCGGAGCAAGCTTGTGGGCTACGTCGTGAAGAGGAACGCTAGTCTCGACAGCGACTTCAAGCTGGATTATCAGCTGCAGAAGATGCCGAAGAAAGAAACTCTGCAGTTCGAGATGTCCTTGGCAAACCGCTCCTCGAAGACCTTGGTGCACAAGACGGCTAATATGAAGCTTTACTCCACGGCGTACCCTCAATTGAACACCATGGTCACCGCTTGGTACCAGCAGGCTCTCGGTCACCTGGAGTTCCATGCCGAAGTCAACTCGAAACCGCACCTGATGGACGAACGCCACAAGCTCACGGCTAAGCTGATCCTTTCCTACTCGAAAATGTACTTCCAAAACCAGGATACTAAAATCAACGCGCTAATCGCCATAACCAAACCCATACAGAACCTGGATATCCAGCTGGGCGTCAAGCACGATACTATGGAGTCCGAGACGAGGACCGTCTTGCTGATTGGATATGCTCCAGGTTAGGCGGTCGTTGTCTTTTATTCTCATTGTAACGTTTACAGGTTCTTTAATCCATTAGCATCGAAAAGGAAGAATGTAAAATAATTGATTGTGGCGTATCTAGGGAAGCAGATCGTTTTGACCGTGAACCTGCTAAAGCCACGGGGTTTGATGTTCGTGATGGAGGGCCACGCGAATCTGTCGATTCCGAACTTCAAGGCGATGCTTATCGACGTGGGAATCAGGGAAAGGTCGAAGGGGATCTACCAAATCGATTTCAGCGAAACCTCGTTTACCGGGTACAATGTAACCGCGAGTGGTTCCTATTGGGACCGATCGGTGGGCTCCGCGATCGTTAGTCACGGTCTGAAGCTGATGCTGAAGTCGCCAACGTTCGTCAGCGATGTCCTCTTGCACTGCAAATTATACCGCAGTTACAACAACTTGAACGTCAGCGTATTCGTCGAACAGGTGGATCGCGACAAATACGCATTCATACTGACTCACTCGGTGATGTCCCCGATGAATAACTTCATTTCGTACGTCGAGGGCAGGTATGCTAGCATTGGTTTGTTCGGGCTGCTTCATCAACGTTTGATGTAATCTTAGACCAATGTCTGCAAATGTTTCCAATAGGTACAAGAGTAACGTGTACTCGGTGATGACGAGCGTCGATCCAGAACGTGAGATCCGTATGGAGGTGCACTTGGACAAGTGGAGAGACGTTCATCTGGCACTGACCGGTCTCAGCAAGGAGGGACATAAGTATTTCGGAGCGGAAGTGAAGTGGGACGCTAACAGAGATCCTGCGATGAAGATCGCAGTGATGTTCAATTTCGATAGAACGATCGTTCCAGCGCTGACGGAGAATCAGCTTCCAGAAAGGAACGTGAGCGCCGTGCTCGCACTCACTTATCCCGGCCGTTTTATCAGCAGCTCTTGTCGAATCGTCGCCAGAGGAGCTTACAACTATATTGTGGACGCTGGGATTGACTGGAACCTGGATAAAAGAATCGGGCTGTACGTTGCCACAGAATACGGTGCGACAGCGTCGGCCAGATTGATCAAGGTCGAGGGCCAGTTTCTCACACCCTTCGAGAATTGGAGGAAAACTGCTCTGAGCGCCAAGTAATTGCCCTTTCGATTCTTTCGTTATTCTAATTCACGCTAAACATTCCGTTCAACTGCAAACCGGTCTATCGAAAGATTAAGCTGATCGACGATTGTTACAATGTAATTACAGATACCAGCAGGAAGAAAACAGTCTGAAGCTAAGCAGCAGCGCCCACTGGAAGGATTCGCAGCTCCTGATGATGGAGTTCGACGGTAGTCTTGCGAAGCAGGAGAAGATGACGGAATGGCGAATGAATTGCGCCGTAACTAGCTCGATTCATTCGATCGCGTGGACCACCGTGAACGTTACCCACAAGGTCATCGATTCGCAGGTTGACACTCACCTGTTGATCAAATACAATCCGGACAAGGTGATCGACGCGTGGAGCATCTGGTATCTGGACAAAGAGTCCGACAACGTGTTCAACTTGACGGGAAACCTGCACCTCGAGTCTCCGGTGACCAGTTACAAGAAGACGGACCTCAAGTGTCAGCTGCAGATCCTGCCGGACTGGAAGTTTCTGGGTATGGGAAGTCTGGATTTGGACAGGAGGACCTACACGACGAGACTGATCGGCGACGTGCGTCGTCTACGAGAATCTATGGTCCAATTCAATATCACCACGCCGCTGGAGAAGTTCTCGTTCATCCGCGGCAGGTTCGGGATTTCGGAAAGCAATAGACACGTAGTCGCCGAGGTGGTGACGCCGTCAGGCCCCGTGGGGGTCGAAGCTTTGGTTCAGTTCCTCACGGCAGAGTACGACTGCAACGTGAAGCTGTCGTTCGCGACCTCGCTGGAGTTACTGCAGCGGCTGCTGCTGGTAGCAAAATTAAACAACAAAGAGGCAGATTTCCGGGTCGCGTACAACAACATGACCGTTGGATTCCAGGGTATCTGGCATTATCGCAACATCACCGACTTCCACTACACCTATCTGGTGTTCAGTCCGGTGCCGAATTTCGAGATTATCGGGGTGGTGGCGAAACTAATCGCCGCGACCACAGAAAAGAATCAGTTAGACGTCGACACTGAGTTCTCGGTAAGATTGATGGAGGTGAAACTGGGTGTCAAAGCGAAGGCTGGCCCCAAGCCTCCACCGGTTAAAATACCCATCAAAGCACCGATCAGCATCGCGAATAATTCGTCGACCGAGATAGATGATCAGGAAGACGATCTGTTGGACGAAGAGGAGGATGAAGAAAATACTCTCTACTGGCATGGCAAGGTGGGGTTGAACCTAGCGATCATTGAGCCCGTGACCGCCGAATTGGACATCGACCACGAAGGACCACAGTACAAGATCACAGGAAACCTGCAGTGTTTCGGAAAGAAGATCCTTGTAGACGACAATTTCTATATAGAGGATCTGTTCAACCTGAGGAACGAACTAAACGTGATAACACCGTTCGCATTCGCCAACGAGATCGTTTGCGTGAACGCGTTCGTCGTGAACATGGAGAACCCCAGTTACACCATGCAGCTGGCCATGAACGTTCGACGCAAAGCGACCTGGCTCGAGTCCGGCGCTATTATCAACTACATGTATAGCCAGAGCGACACCAGTGATTTGCAGACCCACTTCCTTCAGCTAGACATCAAGACACCGCTGGACTTCCTCAAGTTCCTCACGACGAACACTACTTTGGAGGTCGACGAGAATTACCACAAGACCAAGGTGGCAATGCGAGCGCCGAATGCAAGTATCGATGTCTTAGGCATCTTAGAGACCGAGGATGCAATGATATACACGGTCTTAGTGGCTGAAGTCGACACACCGATGCTGACATTGCCGAAGACCACGATCACCGCCAAGAGAGACTTCTCCGCGAAGGAGAAGTACGCCAGGGTGAGCGTGGACATCGCTGAGCCCGTTTCAAAGTCGTTCTCCTTCCAGTCGGACTGGTACGCGACGGAGAACGAGATTAAAGCTTCGGTGGCGATGAGAACCTGGCTGGAGATGCTGAAGAGCCTCGAAGCGGACGTTGTCTATGTGAACACGGTACCTAGCAACGACAACGCGAACTTGACGGTTCACGTGAGACACCTGGATGATCGGACGTACAAGCTGTCCGGAAATTACAGCGGTGGTTCCGTCGAAGCTGAACTCTACACGCCAAAACTGTCGGAACCACATTTGCTGTTCCATGGAAACTTGAAGAAACTCGACGACACCTTGTACGAATTAGACGGGGAGCTGATCAACTCCAAAACAAAGGAAACGTCTCTGGTGTCGGCCACGTTCCTCTCAAAGAGCAAGTCTTTGAGCAACGTGGGCATGGATATGAAACTGCGGTCGAGATCCGGGAAAGAGGTTATCCTGGTGAAACTGAAGAAGGAGAACTACGGAGTGAAGCTGACCTTGCAGGGACAGGAGGCGAATGGAACGTTGGATGTGAATTTGATTAATTCGTTCAATTGGGACTTCAGAGGGCATGCGGATGTTCTGAAAGAACCGGGTCAGGTGGAGCAATACCAGGTGGCCACGTTCGCCAACGTTCAAGTGAATGGGAACAGCACGTTGTACGTTCATGCTGAGACCCCAATGGAGGAACTGAGAGATCTGACTTTTAACGGGAACATGTTGTTGAGCAACGACAGCGGGATTATCTCGATGCGCAACCAACTCAATGGGGATAGCTTCTACGCAGGCCTGGAGTGGAAGCTGATCTTCATGGTGGATATGTTCGGTAGAGTTCTCGCTGGATATCAAATAAAGGATCACGGTACCAAGGATTTGGATACCAGGCTGTACATGAAGAACCCAGGAAAATTGTTCAGGAACATCGACGCGGGATTCGACGTAGACGTCGATCGAGACCGATGGAGGTTCGCGGCGAACGCTACCATCGGGTTCCGCAACTTTGAGAACATTGATGGGGTGTTCATTGCTAAGCTACCACCACCGTACAGCGACGACCACCGTTTTCTGATTAGCTACCATGCAACCGAAGGCGTTGCGGATACCTCTTACGTGATCGGATACAACACCGTCAAGGCAAAGACGAATTACGCGTCCGACGGCTCGGTTCGTATTTTTATTCTTCCCTTCTTCGTATTTCAAGGATTCACTGTAAACCCAGCATTCAATTACAGATCCGCATGAGCAAGCGGGACATCAACGGTCACTTGCGTGCGTCCTGGGGAATGCTACCGATCGAGTCCGTGAACAATCTCTTCAACGTCACCTTCGACAACAAACAAATCGAGATGAAATACTCGCTTTACACTCCGAAGTACCTACAACAGGAGACTCTCGTGTTTCTGTTCAATTACGACGCGATCTCGAACTCGGAGATACGATTGATAAACGCGGACGTGTATTATCCAGCTAGCACGCACTTCGGCTCGGCGAACGTGTCCTATGAGAGCTTGGTGAACGTCAACGGGACCCTGAATGCTGTTCTACCCGTGGCAAACCTCACAGAGATTGGATGTCAATTCGTAGTATTCACTACTCTGTAAGCGAATCGAATACAAGACTTAATACTGTGTTTAAATGGGATTTTTGCGTGAAGTTTCAGAGGGAGAGTCGAGTCTAGAGGGTTAATGAAATCGAATCCGTTTCAGGCAACACAACACGAGGCACCTAGAGGTGTTCTGGCCGAAGAACACGGCCATCTTCAGTTCGGAATACACGTATCACAGCCAGAAACTGGATTCCGATCTGGACGGGGTGTTG
The DNA here is from genome assembly GCA_028455615.1 of Lasioglossum zephyrum. Lineage (NCBI taxonomy): Eukaryota > Metazoa > Arthropoda > Insecta > Hymenoptera > Halictidae > Lasioglossum > Lasioglossum zephyrum. The sequence continues at coordinate 368,440 of CM052323.1, read as the reverse complement.
CGCGCGGAGTTGCCTTTGCAAACACGACACGTGGGTCTACTGACCTACGGTTACCAGAAGCGACCACAGATCACCACCGGTTACTCGGAAATGATGTACAACGGGCAAAAGGTGTTGCAAGGACGGTACAACTCGAAGAGCGAGTCGAGGGCTGGATTCGAGAAGGACCGAATTCAAATATCGATCGAGAACTCGCTGAAACCGATCGGGATTATCTACGTGAACCAATACGAGTACAGTGCTGGGAATGAGGGCACGAACTACCCGACGGTCGAGTACAAGCATGTGAACGTGTACCAGCTGAACAACGAGACAGCGTTCAATGTGGCCGGTGAATCTCGGATAAAGACCACGCACACCGGCCAGGACATCCACCTGAAGGCGATACACGCGAACAGAACCGTGGTGCTGAAGGCAGACTACGAGATCCTGCCGGGCGAATTTACACAAAACACTTCGCTGAGCTTAGCCGAGGATGTCTGGATATCGTACCAAATCGAGATCGAGAACAGGACTACTGAAGAAATAGGCAACCAGATCATGATCCTGACCGTGTCCTACCCGCAAAGGGAGTTCATACTGAACGGCTCCTATTGGATCGACAGCGACGACATGAGGACCTTCCTGCAGCTCGACTGGGACCAAGACTCGGAACAGCCCAGGACCGTCGGTGCCGTCTTTAATTGGGCGAATTTGACGAACATTTATATTCCTGAACCGCAGCAGCAAGTCACGTTCGGACTCAGACATCCGAGTTTCCCGCGGACGTTGATCGTGCAGGGCAAGTTGAAGAAGAGGAACTCCAGAGATCTGTTCAACGCCGAGATCATCGCCGATTATTCCGACGATCCGGACAAATTGTTCTCAGTTTCTGCGTTGGTCCGCGACCAAAGCAACCTGCCCTCCACCAGAAAGTATATTTACAAAATCATCGGGAAACATGCCAGCACCAAGTTGGACTTGAATTTGGAGGGAGTCGTCCACAAATACGAGAAGAACCTCTTCGAAACTTTCAACAAAGGTAGCTACGTGCGCAACTATTTAAACCCGGAAACTGGACAGTTCAACGCCTGGCTGAACGTCGCCCATAGAGAAGTGCTGTTCCAGAGGGATTACAATGATGCGAGAAAGTTTTTGAATGTTCGAGTCTATCCGGGTGGGAAGAAGCTCGTCGTGAACGGCAGTGCTGTGTACACACCCAATCTGGATGCTACCGGGGATTTCCTTTTCGACACCGATGAGAAGCTGATCAAGATGATGGTGAATTATACTCCCGGTACGTTTGAAGGATCGAGAAATTAAATTAATGTAACATTTTCAGAGGTTTTTTTACAGGAAATGATTAGAGTAATTTTCTCTTTCAACAGACGCGGTGGAGAGCTTACGGATGTACGGAGAGATCCCCGATGCTCGCAACGCGGTCTTCAATATCTGGAGGACCTACGAGGACGACTTCTTTATCTCCGACGTGTCCTTCTACTTGAAATTGAATCATTCCAGACTGGTGACCTCGACTCTCCGTTGGAGACCCGGCTTGAAGAGCGAGATTATTGTAAATTTCAATCGACTGTTTTCATTGTTTTCCTTCAGGACTAGTGTTCCAGTTATTTTATGTTTATATCGTAGAACGGCATTAGGAACACGGCGATGGGTCTGTACAACGGTATAAACAATGACGTCGACTACTGGAAGCAGTTCGTGAAGAGCGAGACTGTGAACGTGATTTCAGACGTTTGGAACGACGCTCAAGAGGATCTTCAACAATTCCTCGACGACTGGAAGTGAGTAAAATAAAAAAGCTTGGGGAAGAGTCCCAGTTCTTCACTTTCGACTATTCAACAGCAATCTGAAGGAGCTACAGGAGGACTTGGACAAGCTGAAGGTCTATCTGAACGACTCATACAACGCGAACGATTTCTACATCCAGGACGTGGTCACGGTCAGTCTGTATGTGATCGACGCGCTGTCTCTGCGACACCACATCGAATCCTTGCCGAATATCCTGAACGAGATATGGGCGATAATGGGCGAGTCGGGCGAGGCGATCAGAAACTCGCTGCTCTGGGTAATCAACGCGGTGAAGAACGCAATCAACAAGGTTTCGGAGATTGTCGCTGCCATCTTGAGAGGCGACTCGATCAATCAAGTAGCGAACACCATCGAGAAACTGGTCGAGAAGTACGACAAGTTTATGAAGGACTTGCACGTCTCCTTCATCAAGTACATGGAGAACCTTTGCGGTAAGATCTCACAGACGATCTCGCAGCAGTGGCATCGGTTCCTGCTATTCATTGAGCCTGTCTTCATCCGCGCGATACATTATTTGGAAACTGTGGCGTGGAAAGCTAGCAAAGAGGTCGTCGACTTCTTGTACGACCGTCGTAACGACCTGATCTCGTCCCCTTACTTCGACCGGTTCACCAACTTCACGCAGGACATAGACAAGGTCTACCGAAACATCAAAGCCAACGATATCGTGACCAATGTGCGGGTATACAGCGGCCTGGTAATGCAGTTCCTGAAGGACAAGTACTTCACGTTCGTCCCATTCGGAAAAGAGCTCAAGTACGTCGTTGACGAGATCGTCAGCGAGTTGAAGGAGCTAGGGAAGCTGCCCTCCATCCACTACGCCATCGAGAAAATGCAGCATATGTACGACAGAGCGTACTACCTCTACGAATACCTGGAGGTGCAAGCAAGACTGGAGAACGTCATCCGACTGATCCACACGAAGCTCATGGATATCAGCCAGTCGGCTCTGCAAGCCGAGAGCCAGTATCGAGAGGCGAAGACCAAGTTCATCTTCGATCCGAACCGGGGACTGATGTGTCTCGAGCAGAAGTTGCCCATGTCTTGGCACGCGTTCAACCAGACCCCGGAGTTCCACGAAATTCCGGAATTCAGAGCCATTTCCGACATGAGGTCGTACTTCATTTCCTCCAATGTGACTTTCTGGAGTCTCTACCGATACAAGGCGTATATGGAACCTCTCAATTGGCTGCCGCCCTTCAGAGGTAACATTACGTTCGAATTCAGTCGAATGTAGTCACAGTATTATAACTTATAAGCAATTGATTGTATCTTACGCTGACTGTTTCAGCAACGGCGATGATCATCGGCTCACAGCACTTCGTCACCTTCGATGGTAGACACCTGGACTTTGTTGGTCCTTGCACGTACCTGTTAGCGCGTGATTTCGTTCATAACACGTTCACCATTTTCATCAAATACGACCTGCAGCCTAATCGAGTCACGCACAAGATCGTTATCCTGATCGGGAAGGACGCTATCGAGCTGGATATCTTCGACGACGTTAGTACCGTTCTCATATTAGCTGTTAATTGCTTCGCAATCTGACGATAGGTTTTCTCTTCCAGACTATTCAAATCGTCTCTGAGCGTTCGCCAACCACGCTGACCAACCTCAAACTTCCGATCGAATTGGAGCTTGGTGACATCTACGTGTACCAAGCGGAGAACATCATCACGATAGAACGGAAGAACAACCAGCTGCGTCTCGAGTGCAATTTGAAGTTCGACCTGTGCACTCTGGAACTGTCCGGCTGGTACCACGGTAAAACCGCAGGACTTCTCGGTACGATGAACGACGAGCCTATGGACGACACGACCGCCTCGAACGGCGTGATCGAATCTGACGTGGCGACTTTTGCTGGAAGCTGGTCGTTCAACGAAGACGATGTCTGCAGGAGCAGCTCGAACCGAGCTTCCACACAGAAACAAGATGAGGATTCCGAGATCGTGTTATTCTGCGAGGAGTTACTAGCCAACAAATCCTCCGAGTTTGTAAGTTGCTTCGACGTTGTAGGCCCTGAAGAGTACTCGAAGGCTTGTAGCTTGAGCACGAGTAAAAAGGAAGCTTGCACGGTAGCCTTGAGCTACATACAGGCCTGCATGTACCGCAACACGTTCTTGAGGATACCGGACGCGTGTACGAGCTGCAAGATGGTGAACGGCAGTGAGGTGGCGGAAGGGCAGTTCAGGAGACTCGAAGGGAAAAACGTGCCCATGTCGACCGACGTGGTCTTCATCGTCGAAGGGAAGAGTTGTAATCGAGATATCAAGCAGAACCGCAGCATGGAACAACTGGTCTCTCAGCTGAGCAAGGAGCTGAAGGACCAAGGTCTCGAGGACGCTCGCTGGTCCTTGGTCGTTTTCGGAGCGAACGGCGTGTTTGATCAACCAAGAAGCGTTGTTTACGACGGTCAAATCTTCACGAAGAACTCGGAGAGGTTCGTAGACTACTTCGACCATGTTCCGGTCGGCGACGGCAGCCGCGACGTCTTCGCAGCGATCGTGTTTGCCACAAAACTCGTCTTTAGAGCCGGCGTCTCCAAGACGTTCATTCTGATGCCTTGCTCGCACTGCGAGCCGGAGAACCAAACGGTAAAGCGAACGCAGTAGTACTTTATTTTGTGATTACGATCATTAGAACCTCTTTGGCGTTTATAATTTACTAGGATAAAAAAAAGGAATTAATATATATTATATTTAGCAAATCTTGTTCGAAGTCTTCGTCACAAGTCTGACTCGATATTTTAGTACAAAGAGTTAATTTGACGAGTTTCTTCGCGTTCACGATGATCGTCGCTAACAAAGAACAATTTCAGCTGGACTTCACGGTGCTCCACGAGGCTTTATTCGAGCACGATGTCACTTTGCATATTCTGATGGACGGCGACTTCGGGTTCGAGAAGGAGAGGTTGAACAAGATATTCTATGGGCTGGACGCGACCAAATCGTACACGAAGAAAGACTCAAGAACGCTGACCGGCGATGTTGGCCTGAGGAGGCAGGTAAAACTCTCGAAGAGTGCGGTGGGATACTGCACTCCTCTGGCTTTGGAGAACAACGGGACTATATTCAGCGGCGACAAACTGCGATTCGACAAAATGACCTCGATCAAAAAATTCATCAGTGTGTTCTCGAAGAGGGTGGCTCTGACCGCGCTACCGAATCCCTGCCAAAATTGTGAATGCACCGCAGAGAATAACGGGGTCACGCGAATGGAGTGTATACCATGCATTTATCCTACTCCAGTCACCGTAGATTACGTAAGTTTTTCCTTTTTTTTAATTTTTTAGATTACGTAAGTACTTGCTGTTATTGAAAAATCTATACCGTTGTACCGTGTCTATCGAGATGATGCACATAAGCAAAACGTGTTGTTAATCATTTTTTTTTCGCTCGGCAGGATGCGTTCAACGATTCGATGACATCCTTACAACCGATGAGCATCGACTACGGGCAGATCGACGTCGATGACAACTAAGGTAGCAACGAGAATACAGATTAAATCATAAATCGCCGTCACACATGTTTTTTCTTTTTCTTTTTTTATTTATTTGACATTCTATACCAAAAAATGTGTATCGACGGGAACGGAGCACTCACCTTTTGATAATAAGTATTTAAGAGACGTATCTTTACGTAGTGTCGCATCGATAACGTAGAATAATGTGCCATATGATGTAAGTTTTGATGTAGTTAACATTACATTACTTGTAAAATAGTATCCTGTTTGAGTTTTTATTTAAAAACGATCCGTGACGGGTAATGGTGTACACGCATGGGTGAGATAGAACCAGTCTCTTTTTTATTGATTAACGACGCTACGCAGTCCTCTCGTACTTTTTCTTTCAATCTTATACAAATTTTTAATGAAACAATTCCAGTCGACGAATGAAAAACAAAACGTTTCCCTGAACGAATTTTTATCCAGAAAGAAGCATAACAACATCCAACAGATCGATTTAATCCGTTGCACGTAACGAGTAATTTATGTTACGAATCGCATTTTTTACTCCATTTTTTTTATACATCATTTGATTGGTCCTTCTTCGAAATGTTAATTATCAACCGGTATACTTTAGTCCTTTTTAACAACGAATAAAATATCGTGTCTCGCGACCGTACGGCGAGACGGCTACAAAATGACTAAGAATATTTAACATATAGATATTCTGAAAGGTCTTTAGAAACCTTCTTTCTTTCCTCGTTATACACTATGGCAATGCGTAAGCATGGCAAAACACTGCGTCGAAGTTTCGACGCGAGATTCCGGTTTCTGAACAACGCGCGATGTCCACATCTTCCGAGAGTCTAAAATACCAGCAATTAATACAAAACGGAAACGCTATCCTTTGTGTATGTTAAATATTATACTTATACGAAGCAGAAAAGTAACAGTGAAAAACAGCGTGGTGTGTAAATTGAATTATATGGAAAGGATGCTCGACCTGGGGAAAGAAAATCTTATCGTTTGAGTACATACCGGACTCGTGTACAGTTCGCATAAAAGAACAACCATGTAATCGCAGTTGATTTATAAAACTTTTTTCGCTTAATATATATGTATATATATATTATCTGTGTATAATAATTCGAAACATACTATACAAACGTAACGCGGATCGTGTACGGCAATCGATACGCGTTGCGTTTCTCCTGTCACAGCTTGCACCTACGTCTTTGGCAAGCCGAAAAAAACATCTATCGATCACTATAATTCTGCTTACCAATCAAAAAGAAAAAATAGAAATAATAATAATAATAATAATAATAAAATCTATAAATATTGGTATAGTTGTCGCAAAACGTAACGAAAATATATAGAGCTATCTTCGACCAAAGAGAGTGTGATAGAAAATAATCGGGTTCAGAACAACCGAAAGCGATCGTGGATCATGTAGTTGTATAATATACATAACGACCGTAACACAGGAGGAACAACTCAGCACAAAACCGTTTGTGCCAAAGTTATTTGGCCACTATTGCGATACCGTTATCTGGACACGTTACAAAATGGTCACCTGGTATCGTGTGCCTGCAGGTGATTCGGGGCGTCGGCGAACGTGAACTTTAACTTGTACGCTTCCGCGACCAGTATACCTATCTCGGAGTCTGTCCAATTTTGAGTAGGCAGGTTTTGTAGCATTAACATCAGTCCCTGAACAGAAGAAACAATCAGTCTTTCCTTTCCTTTTCCCTCAGAAGTTTTACGGCAGAAATGGAGATATTTACTAGAGATCGTGGTTTTGGACGTACATGTACTTTAGCTCGTGTCATTTTAAGTACACAGGTACACATGACTATTTCACGTGCATTTAAATACACGTGAAATAGGGATCTCTAATATCTATCAACGTAGTTCTATTTAAATGACACTCCGGTTTTTTGATGCTCACTTGAAAGTCGGGTTGTAAAAGCAGATGACGCCTCCAACGAAGAAGAAACGCGGCGCAAACGTATAATTGAAACGAGGCGAACCGGTCGGATTCCGCCAGATAAGTGTCCCACAGTCGGATCGTGCAATGGAGAGGGATCTCCCTGGTTAACAAGTTATTCATCCACCGAAACGAAAACTGCAAATAATCTACACCGTGTTTATGAAGATGCTGATGCAACGGCGCTGAAAGAACACGGAGATCGTAAAGCACACCGAACGAAAGCAATACTCGTACTTAACCCCTCAGCGACAACCACTCGGATTTCTTCTTTTCCACCTATCTTATCTTTTCCACGTTTATGTTAGGCTTATTTGCGTTTCGTCTGTTAACACTGTTCCGCGTGTAATAAAGAGACGCGCGTCTTTCATCGCTGAGGAGTTAACAAAACAAGCTCATACCGTCTATTCTCTGTATAAGCTCCTTCAGCTGGATCACTTTATGCTGAATGCCTAATTGAGCAAAGATATAGTTATCTTGTATACCATCGAGAAACTTGGACAAGCACCAAAAACTATCCGCCTCTATAATATCCCTCTGTTCTTTCTGCAACGAAGCGACATCGTAATTCTCTAAGTCTTGCCATGCGGACACTGGAACCGCCTCTTGCAGAAATACCAGGAAGAATGGTGTCACTAGATCGTTCATTCCCTAGAGAAATAAACGGTTTAGTCCAATCTACATTTGCATCTATCTACAAGGATGTCCAGATCATTTCCACATACTTGGACGTATCCAGAAGCAGGATGACGAATCGCCCATATGTACAGTATTCTCTCGAAGATTAATTGTACTGTTGTTTGCTGAAATAACGAAACAAGAGGAGACATTCTCGGAATGTCGATGTGAATCTGACGATATGTATCTTGAAATCCTTCGTCTCTCTCAGTATCATAATACTGTTTCACTAAATTCCAGTAATCAAGACGTTTGCGTTCTAACACGCTTTGCCTCCGTTCTATATTAGCTGGCAAATACTCCTACGCATTGAAGGAAGTAGATCAGTTTTACGTTTGCGACGAGATTTTCATGCACAACGAAGAAGCACTTTCCTACTTACAGACAACAACCTCCATGTAACGGAACGCAATCTTGCAGGCACACCTGACCAAGACAGCTGCCTCAATTCATCTAAGTTTAATACAGAAGCCTCCAAAAGGGATTGAAACTTATCTACTTTACTTTCACCATCTACAAGCACCAATAAATCGAAATTGAGCACAAACGAAGAGAGAGAAGCAGCGGAAGATATTGTACCGTATGCACCTTGTTCTCTAGAAGGTATAAAAAATTTGGTAGGAGCATTCGTTTGCCTTAACGGCTGAGGCCTGCCTGGGAGAGTTGGTCTATGTTGCGGGGAAATGCCATATTTAATGTCTGTGTCGTCTGTGGAATGTTGAGTGTTGTTCACATGCGAGTGCATAGACAAATTAGCGTTCCGCAAGTGCAAAGGTTGAACGGCTAATCTTTGGAGTGCTTCAGCCTTTTTCTCTTCGGGTATTATTTCTTGGACCCGTTGAGACGGCTTTGAATTTGTTCCAGACTCTAAGTAGGACTTTCTCGACCGATGGCTATTAATCACACTGATGGCAGCCGAGTGGCTAACTCGCTTCGATATCTTTATATCGGATACCGTGCAGAATTCGTCATCCCCCGAATCCCAAGCGTCGTCGATACTTTCTTGAAAGTCTTGGAAAGACGTAGATCCCCCGCTACTGCTCGACATGCCTCCACTGGTGGACACCGCATTCATTGAACTACCAGACATGAGCGTTGTACCACCCATTCTACCGTGCTTACCATCTTGTTTTGGACTTGGTCTTTTTATACACATTTAACATATGTATAGATACATAACTGCTCTCCAAACTATTCTCATAAATCGTACGATAATCAGAGATGGGATAAAGTATATTACAAGTAGATTCGAATCTGACAAGAAAACGAAAAGCTATACTTTCAAGTAGCATTTAAATGGGAACACCTAAAAAGCTTCTTTACTTTTGGTTCTTGAAGAAAAAATTCTTCTCAACATCATGGCATTCTTATAGAATTTCAAGACATTTAGATGTTCTCGTTTAAATGTTGTACTCTGCATATTCCATGATGAAGTTCTCTATTCCTTGCAAATGTGTGATCTGTAAAATGCAAGTACATTTCTTGAAATCGTATCACTTTCGAGCAGGATTCGAAACTTATAAAACGAAACTTGGACATTGAACTTTATCCCATCCCTAATGATAATGTAGCAGCACGCATACCTGCCTGGTACAGCATGAGTATTCTTCTTCCAGAAGGATTGATGAGTCTGGTAAGTTTGGCCATGATGACTTTGATTTTCCATAATTATTGGAAATTATGTTAACTGGCACCTGCCACTTTTCCAAGATAATTGAAGAAGCGATACAAGTTCCTCATTCCCTTGTGAACAATGGCTGAAAAAAGAATCCGTGTTATTGACACTGGCATTATGTGCTACGAATCCGGATCCCAACATATTTTTGCATTGGTAGTATGTCAAATTATACCAATCGTATTGTGGTATTGAAACCAGTTATTAAAATAGTGGACATTAATGCAGTTACATAACTGGATAGTTCTCTTCATATTAAAAGTAAACTTACAACATGAATTGTCTTTGCAGTGGTCCTTGATAAAAGAGCCAGCATTTCCAAATATTTACATAAGAGCATATATGTATAATGATCTCTGATTACAGTACCTTTTAAAGAAAAGCGAACGGCGATCAAAGTTAAACGTACGTCATCGACGTCCGTGTAATATAATCGAAAATAGAGAGTAGATGCTAATGATACTATGAGCTCGTACACCTTGGTATCGTTCGTACTAAGTAGGTTATGTTACACGTCATAAGTACCTGGATATCACAATAAACAAAAAGAAAGCGGGAATATAATATTCCTACGGCCAGGAATATTTACGTAATCGTATAATTACGTCAACGTCGAGGAAGCTACAGAAGTATTTAAATCGTTCTACAGCCTTTAGGATTATGGACTACTGTATACATGAAACAAGTATTGGTTCCGCGTTCGAGACTGCAACGATTTTCTTCAGGAAATGATCATGCAGCGTGAGTATGCGATTAATTGACGATTGACTTCTAAATTTACCGAATCTACAATGCAATACGCAACGGATAAACCTTCTGTGGTAAACGTTCACTGTTTTTGACGTATGACAAGCTATTTACTGGTGCTGCCACCGAAGAAATGGCTAGATTAAATTTGCACCGTGTATGCTATATAATCTACACCTCGAAAATTATACGTTATTGTTTACTGCGGTTCTCGCGTATCTATATGGGTGTTAACATTCACGTTCTGTGCATCTTTAACTTCCCAAATAGTTGCACTACAACGAGTTCGACTTCAATGTAAAAATACAAGAAAAATACTTATAAAAAAGCGAACTTTTTATATGGTCAAAGATATATTTTTAGCGATTCTCTAATATTACTAATGTGGTTTTCCGCGAATATCAGAGAAATTCAACACAGAACGTTCTTTTCGAACTGTTTGAAAACATACGACCACAATTTCATCGTAGAACATAAACTTCATACCTAGTATTTTTGCTGTAATTACATCTTATATTCTTTTTTGCGGCTCGAGGCACTCCCTTATAATTAAAGCGTAAATGTAAATTTTCTCAGACATTTACTACGGAAATAACAAGACTGCCAAGAACGGGCATAGTCATGTTAATTTTATTTTCAATTACACAAATAGACTCGTTCAATGAGCCGCCACGCGTCACGAAATGCTTTTTTGTTTTCAGCATATTCCCCGAGTTTGGATCAAAGTTTAACCAAGCATAACCGACCTTGAAAAACATAAACAAACGATGCAATTGTTGAGTGTTCTCCCGTTGTATAATTTCCCAAGTTGAGAACCCACAACAAAAATGTGAACGGGAAACACGTGAGTAACAGTGACGCTCACTACTTGCCACTTATTACACAGCGGATTTGATGCATTTATGATAAAAATGAGTTGGTGTAATTCAAAACAGTAGCACTATTGGAAGAATTTAAAAATACTATTATATTGTGTTCAACCTATTAAACATATTAAAAAAGAAAATAAATTTCTATGTCACTTCAGTTTGTTGCGATTCAGGTAGATTTGTATTTCGCATAAAGATCCGCTGTCTACTTATCATTATTTTCGGATTATGTTCCAATCATTTCTACTCGCGATAATACCACTTTTCTGAAATTATTTTCCAATCGAAGTGCATCGACAAACGTGATAAGTATACTGCCGCTCTCTTCTGCTTTTAGAGCTTCTGAGAATTTTCAAAAAATGCCAGAATATATCCTACATTTCATTTCATCATAAAGTACCGAAATTACTCTTTCTTGTCAACCCAATACAAAGGCTACTACCACTGAAAATGATAGCCATTCTTAAACATCGTCTCGAAAAATTGCAAATTGTATAAACTTTCGCAGTTTAGTGGTAAGTATATATATTACACCAACAACAATAGATGATGGACCGAGGGAAAAAAGTGACCCTCTCTCTGGCAGTACCGAATTGGTCACGTGACAGTGTCACATGCACAACAGGAAGGTGGAAGGGGAAAACGACTCTGCGAAGAGTATATACAGTGTCCCAAAAATATTAACCCTTAAAAACGCAGCTCTAATTAAGAACACTTTTGCAAGAGAAAAAGATGAAAATTGCTGCTTTTAATCACATTGGTCTGATGCAAGAACTTCCTAATAATTTAAAAACGCTTTGAAAGTGTGGCAAGACCCGATTGATGCGTCAGCTGTTACGTGACAATGTTGAGCATCGCTGTGGATGAAGTCACGTGTATCTACACAGAAGGTAATTGGTTATCCCACTCTAATCGGTCTAAGTTCATAACATTTAGGTAGTCGAAGTGGGATAAACACATATTATGTTCTACTGTAAGTGTAGAGTAATATTGTACGTACGTTGATAACCACATAATCGGTTGCTTGCCAGTAGTCGATCGTCCACGATTCACTTTGTCATGTGTGTAAGCAACGATTCCAAACTATATTCTTACTCTATTATTTCGCACCATAATATATATACATATAAATCTTTAGGTATAAACACCAAGTCTACCGATCAGAAACTTTTTACGTGAAAGATCCTTCCACGTATCACGGTATCTGGCTCATTTTAAATGTTGTTCCCGTTCAGATATCGATACTACGATTTTCTGTAGAACTACGTTCACTGTAGTGTACCACTTAGGTACGCATGCGCGCTGGAAATTAGTTTCGAAAAAAGGCCGGAGTTTCATCGTCGTAAATGTACTCTGTGCGGTAGCCTTTCCAATTTTTGCGTGACTCGATTCGATTCGCCTGACAATTGACGTTTACTGGTTTCCTGGATTGGTGGTAAGTTATTTCATCGAGACAAACAGTTTTTATTGGTTCCGTAGAAAGTGTCGCGGGTATTGTTCCATGTTCGTTTGTAAACAGTTGTAATCGAGTTAATCAATAGTTTAATTCAATTTGAATTTCTTTACTATGTTTCATCGTAGACTCTCGCCGACGTCAAAGTCTGTCAAATCGGCGTTTTCTAACTCAATTAATTATGCTTCCTTCGTGACACTTTACTGCAGATTACTTTTTAATTCTTTTCGTCACTTTCTCGTGTCTTCGATCTTCTGCACAACTATGCAGGAATTACTTTGTTTTTGTTTTGTTTCGTATATATATGTTTCGTGTATATGTATACTGTTTCCATTCGACGAACAATCGGTATATTTTTCATAACTATTACGAGGGTGAAATAATGATTTGTTTATTGTATATATACAAGTTTACATTGTTCGTTGAATAAACATTGCATGCTGTTCATGTATGGATGTGTAATTATTGGTGAAAAATTTTATTCTTTTTGTTTACATTCAATCGAACATTACAGTAAAGTTGAATATGTATTAGAAATGAGATTATACTGTGAAACTTGACATGCATATTGGAGCATTCGAGTGCAGTTACTTTTTGTACTTTCTATTTATTATCAGTGAAAACACTTGAGTTTATCATATCGCATTTATGATTAGTTCATAATCTTTGAACTCTGCCCGTACATTTTTACCGGAATCTAAATAGAGTATACTCTATTGAATGAAATGCTGTGAGCCTGAAGTGAATTGTGTTCCCATTGTGGGAATGGAAAAGAAATGACCTAAAACTGAAGGAGCACACTTGAGAAATCTGTGTTAAAGAATAACTTTCACCTAGAACGATTATCGTTTCTTCAGATAAAATGATTTAATCGGAGCATGTGCAAAGTGTATAACTAACTGTTGCCACGCATGATATCTTTTTAATAGAAAAAAGAAATATCCGATGTGTATTAAGTATAAACTAACTGTTAATACATAGTAAAATGATAGACGCTGCTTTCTTTTTAAGCATATATTCTAAAAACATTGGTCCAAGATGTCAGACATAGAAGAAGATGAGGTGTGTATTTATATATATTATAATAACAAAAATATCTAGATTGATCATATCCATATTAAATATTTATTTTATTCATATTTTAGTTTCAAGATGCCCAAGAAACTATACCGGAGTAAGTGCACTGTTTATTATACGTGTAAATGAGCACACATACATTTATATACAAATTAATTTGATATTTATGTATTAAATGACCTACTTTCGTTTACAGACCTACTTCCATGGACTTGGATACAGCAATAATGGAAGCGAAGAAGGCGATCAATTGCTTCTTCAACAATGATTTTGACAAAGCAAGAAAAATTATGGAACCATGGGCAAACAGCAGCATATACCATTCGTTAGGAACAAGTGTTTTCGCGTTTCTCGAGGCGATCCTTACATTCGAACAAGTACTACATCAACAATAAACTGCAATATATGGAAAATATGTTATCCAGTAATACATGGTGATAAATACTGTTTAGGAATACATTGCGAAGGCAGCTGCAGCCGTGAAACAGTGCATGAGTTTATGCTCAAAGAAACGCAAACACATTACTCTAACACAAAATATTGGCAAAATGGTGAAGAAGACTAATTACGACACCTACACGATTGGTAAGTACATTGACATGGATCTATTAACGTGATATAGCATGTTTAATGAACTTCAGATTGCTTTACGAATAACACGCATGACCAGGTGAATCAAATATTCTCAAAAGCATGTAGGATTTTGTTGCTAAGCAGTGTATGTAAGGAATAATTTCTCGTTTATGACTATTCGTTCCACCTTGTTGCATACTACTTGTTGATAAAGTTGGAAAAAAAATATCTGTTTCGTAAAAGATCATCTGGTGTTTTACAAAATTAAGTTACCACAACATTGTTAGCTTCTAACAAATCACCTCTATGTGGTAATAACACTGTCCAACATCAATTTCGCGTTTCCATAACCGATAGGCTAAACTCTCCCAAGTACAACGCTATATTTTAAGTAATGCTTAAGGAAAAAGTTCGTGTGATAGTATAATTTATATATGTATAGTGCTGACTGTACAAGGCAGGCCGAGAGTTAGAAGCATGAATGACGGAAACTTAATATTACAGAGGAAGTGCATGCGGAACTATGTTATGCAGAGTCACTCCTTTTAAAGTCGATGCTCACGTTTGTGGAGGACGAGACTTTGGTCAGCTTTGTCAAAGCTGGATTGAAAATTCGTGCCTGCTTTCTGTCGTATAAGTAAACAAAACCGACCGCTAATTATCCATCTAAATTTCTTTAATGGGCAAGTTTTCACGTTGTCTCACGCGCGTTCTTCGTTTCCAGGGAATGTCTAACAATTTTGAATAATCGGAAATGGGAGAACGATGTTCACAAAGTCCATTTTGAAAGCGGTGTTCGCACGGGAATTGGAGCGTTTAATTTGGTATATACCTCTGTTTAAGACAGTTTAAGTTTAAGTAGCACGACGGCCATGTAACAGCATTTTGATGTTTCTTTTTAGATGATCTCGTTGTTACCAGCAAGGATTATCAAGCTGCTAGAGTTTATAGGCTTCTCGGGTGATAAGGTAATAAATGACTTTCGTGAAAAAGCTTGCGCAACGATAATCCGATCTGTTTCTTTTCTGAACAGGAATACGGTTTATCAGAGTTAGATGCAGGATATAGCGAAAGAAGAGGATTACGGCACGTTTTGTGTGCAATGATCCTCTTATCTTACAATCTACTAGTGTCCGTTTTCCTAAGCAACACGGACGGTGATCTGGAGTGGTGTGAGAAAGCATTGGAGGAAGAGTTGGGTCTTTATCCAAACGGCGTATGGTTTTTGTTTTTCAAGGGAAGGCTGGAACTGATAAGAGGAAATTTCGAAACCGCGATCGAATGGTACACGAGATCTTGGAAGAGCCAAGACTTATGGCCTCAGTTCCATCACCTTTGTTTCTGGGAGTTGATGTGGGCGCATTGTTCTCTACAACAATGGGAAGAAGCTGCGACGTTCGCCAACTATTTAGTTAAGGAATCGAACTGGTCGCGTACCGTTTATTTATATCAAAAAGCAGCAATACTTATTATGCAAAAACCACCGCCGAAAAGCGAGAAGAAACAATTGATTGATCTTTTAATGATGCAAGCTCCTACATTCAAGCAACGCATAGCAGGAAAGTCGTGGCCAATGGAAAAGTTTGTTATCAAAAAAACGGAACGTTATTTTGCTCAGAAAGATAAGCTAGTTCTTCCTGTGTTCGAGCTTATATACGTGTGGAATTTGTTCCGAACAATCGGCAAACGGCAAGACTTAATGTTAAATATATTTAAACAAATCGAGGAAGCTGAAAAAGAACTGAAAAATGGCCCGTAAGATTTGTTTGAGCAATTACACGACTGCTGTAACATGTAATTGGACATTCATGTAAACCGAAACGTTTATTTGCAGAAAAACTGAATTTCACGGAGACAACGAGGCACTTCTGTTACTTTTGAAGGGTGCATGTTTACGCCAATTAAAACGTCCATTATTGGCCGAGGATTCTTTAACTCGTGCTCTTGCTTTAGATAAATCAATTAGGGAAGATACTTATATAATTCCTTTCGCAACAGTAGAATTAGCTTTGTTAGCGAAAGATCAAGGAAACATTCCACTGGCTATCGAGTTTCTAGAAGATGCTAAGTAAGCTCCTTTTTATTCTTTATTCGTCATCTGTGTTTGTAGTAACCGATCGTTAATTAATATTATTTTGTACGATTGCAGGAAAAATTTTACCGGATATCTTCTCGAATCCAGATTGCATTTTAGAATTCATTCCGACTTGATGAACTTGTCGGGAAAGAAGGTGGAAGATCTCGCAGTATAACGACGTCCGAAAATTTTTAAAATAAATTTATTACTGCCAATAGATTCGCTATTGCAGGTTCAAGCACTGATTTTATTAAATAATCATTTTTACGAAGAAGATTGTTATATAGTTTTTAACTAATTTCTTTCAGAATGACTAATTTATTTTATATATTACTCTCCTATAGTACAGTATACTTATATATAGTGTACCTGTTTTGTTATGTATTTTGTATGTAAAATACTGTGTCTAGCAATCGACAGAATTTTGTTAACTATTACGCATATACCTAGAGCACACGTCACAAAAAGTTCGAAAGGTCTAAAGAAAGATATAGGGTTAAATTATTTTTTGAATTTAAATTATTTTTCCTATAAGAGAACATTAATAAACATTTATAGACACCAATTCAATTGGTGCTAGTCAAAATCTAATATATGTGTCGATTTTATGTGCATGTCTGCACATATACTGACACCAATGTTGTATTTACACTGTTTAATAAATTGTAAATGAAACATCAAATGTAAATGACACATATAAAACATATGTGAACCGGAAATAAACAAATGATTTATTAATAAACTCGATGGATTGTAATTATTTTACAAGCTGTAATAACATACGGCAAAAACATTTTTTCCGATATAATCCCAGATAGCACACGACGTCTAGAAGACAGCTATCTGGGTGTTCACAGAAATATAAATGCTTTGTTTGTAAAAAATCGAAGTTGGTTTACAAAAGAGTGAAATTGATTTGCAAAAGGGCGAATTTGGAGTGCAAAACCTATATATTATATAGTTGTAATGTGTTATATATTATTATAGTTGTACAACACACACATATGTTATATTTACATTCCTATTTCGAAATCAAATCATCTGGGGGTGACCAAGGTACCCCATTTTAGCCCAACTTTGTGGGTTACTGACAGTTACTGACGTGAAATTTTCGTGCATGCGCGTGGAAAGCACACGATAACGATATCTCATCATTGTCATCACTGCTTTACAAGTTTCTCTGTGCCGTCTTTGGTTGGCCCAGGTTGGCCGTCTTCTCGTGTGCGAAGAATACAGTGTATGTATTTATGTAAAGTGAATTCAATGAAAAATTGTCAGTTATAAATTTGATATTATTTATGAAGATATAGAAATTGAATTGGAAACGTAGGAATTAAAGCACTTTCTTAGCAGCATGGAAAAGAAGAAATTGTAGTGGCTCACATGTATGTATTCAAAATTAAGTACATTACCTTAACCTTCTTCGTCTTTTTATGAAACCGGCTTTATCGAATTGTAACATTCAACGAACAACACATATCACGCATTTATTTCACTTTATTCGTAATTTCACGCTGTACAGAATAATTGCAATTGCACGGTGATTAACGCGGTTGATTTATTAAAATTAATGGTTCGACTAACTGATTTTTGATAACCACTATATACATAACGAGTGTCTCGGCGCTGAATGTTTTTAATCGTAACGTGATCCGCTGGTTTCGATTATGTTTACAGGGAACGCAATTTAGGAAATTAAGGCATTGTGATGTAAGAGCCTCAAATAGATTCAGTAGCGACGTGATAAATACTCGACAAAGATATGTACACAGGTTAGTGCACATTTTTTACCCTAACATACTTAGTAAATCAGTCTTTTAATGAAACATTTCGATGTTCACAGGTGTAACGTAAAGAGATCACATATTATTGCAATGAGTACAATGGGATCGGATGTGCAAGGCTCTCTGAGAGAGGCTTTGTATGAAACATTGACCGGTATTCTGTCTCCCGACCGAGACACGCGTCAAGCAGCAGAGCAGAGAATTCAAGCGTTAGAAGTTACGGAAGACTTTGGCATTCATTTAACGGAATTCGTAGTAAATCCTAATGGACTTTTGCCTATCAGACAACTAGCTTCCGTATTATTGAAACAGTATGTGGAAACACATTGGTGTTCTGTGGCTGAAAAGTTTAGACCACCGGAAATAAAGCCTGCGACGAAAGAGAGAATCAAAGAATTATTGCCGTTGGGACTTAGAGAATCTATTAGTAAAGTAAGTAGGTGCAATTTACTTTTATATATGTAATGTACAAGGTATCTTATTTAACTTTTTAAGAGTTTTGAGATCTAGCGTTTAGCAATGGTTGTACAAGTTGCACATATCTGTTTCAGGTACGTACAGCAGTAGCATACGCGATATCAGCTATTGCTCACTGGGATTGGCCAGAAAATTGGCCAGGCTTGTTCGATATTCTTGTCAGTTGTTTAAGCGGGGAAAGCGAATATGCTGTGCACGGAGCGATGAGAGTTTTAACTGAATTTACTTCTGACCTGACTGATATCCAGTTGCCTAACGTGGGACCAGTTATTCTTCAAGAAATGTATAGGATATTTCAAAGTGAAAATGTATGTTCTCTTCGTGATCGTGATGTTATCATTGTAATAATGTTTATTCACTTTTTAGCAATACTCTATTAGAACTCGTGGACGTGCGGTTGAAATATTCACCACGATCACGACGTTGGTGGCTGCCACGGAGCTGTATCAAAAGGGATTTACAGAACAATACCTGCAACCAGTCATTCCCATGTTCTGCGAGAAGTTTGTTCAATGTCTGCAAGCGCCCGATGGGCCAACCTGTGACAGTGGGCTGAAAACCGACGTCATTAAAGCAATAAATTGCCTTGTAAATAAACTACCTAAGCATGTGTCGAGTTTCTTGCCACAGATGCTGCCGCCCATTTGGAAAACTTTAACTCAGAGCGCAAAGATTTATCAAGAAAGAACAGTGAACGGAGACAGGGAGGAGAACGATAAAGAAGTCGACTCTGACGGTAAATTTCGGTTAAACTTTGCCATGCAGAGTTTCAATTCGTTTTAATTGCGCTCTCCTTTGTTTGCAGGCGTGATCATTAACTTTAACAATTTGATCATCGCAATATTCGAGTATGTTAATATCATTGTGGACCGCAAGAGATTCTCGAACCATTTAGATAATTTGTTGGAAGATATTATGTACTACCTGATCGTTTTCATGCAGATAACCGAAGATCAGATTGAGTTATGGTCGACGAGTCCAAATCAGTTTGTAGAAGACGACGATGCGTTCGCCTATAACGTTCGTATATCTGCTCAAGAGCTTCTGGCGGTGAGTTATCGCAAATAGTTGAAATTTTGTCAAGAAAAGTTGAGTCGGGTCTCATCTTCATTTATCACGCAGGCTCTCGTCAATTATTCCGCAGAAAAGACAATTAACGCCCTGTGCAAAGTGATCACTCGGCACATCGAAGCAACCACTGCCTTGCAAAACGCTAACGGCTGTGGCGATAACAACGAGTCATGGTGGAAGCTGCGAGAATCTTCGTTTTTAGCTTTAAGCAAAGTCAAACCGGCTGTTGTGGAAAAGTATGCCTCTGGGATGCTTCAGTTCGACATTATTCAATTCTTAGCGACGGTTGTTTTAGCCACTCTGAACGATTCAGGTACACAAGCTTCCGCTATTCCCTTTTTCTCTGCTATCAAATTTTCACCGTTACATATGGCAATTATTAGGAGCACCGCCGTTACTTCTTGGTCGCTGTTTATGCGTCGGTGGTAAATACGCCGAGATAATGCCATCGGCGTTGAGCTCCCAGTTTCTAGAAGCAACTGTTAACGGTTTGCAAGAGAATCAACCCGCTTGTATCCGAATCAGCGCGGTGAAAGCAATCTACTGGTTCTGCGAAGCGTCGACTACGGAAACTAGCAGAGCGATGGTCAGCATTATTCGATCCCATTTGCCAGAAATATTCCAGGGACTCTTCAATCTAGCCAGTCAACCGTCCACGGAGGTTTTGACTTTAGTCATGGAAACCTTCCAAGTCCTCGTCTCGGTAATAATATCATACACACATCTTTGTACGTTACCGAACCTTTTCCTTAAAAAAACTGTCTATTTCTGTATTTTCTCACAGCTGGATAAAGCGTTCACCGCTTCGGTGGAAAGTAAAATCGGTCCATTGACTATCGCCATATTCTTGAAATTCTATAGCGATCCAACAATTCTAGACCTATGCCAAGATATATTCAAGAGTCTCACGCAGAACCCGGATTGTATAGGACCGTTGCAAACTCGTTTAATACCGATTCTGACAAGCATGATGGCTGTGACGTCTATGGACAAGTCGAGAGACGGTAAGCCGTGTTTAACAAGTTGATCACCAGACTAACAACGTAGATCAGGGTTGAAGACCTCAACAACGTAATAGAGTTAATTAAAATATGAACGATGTTGTTAACGATTTGTACCTCTTTCTCTCTCTCTCTCCCTCTCTCTGATTTTCAGAGAGGTGTCGAGACGTAGCTTTGGATGTACTGCAAGTCCTGGTGCAGTACTCGCCCACACCTTTAAGTAGTGCACTGGTCGAGACTGCTTTCCCTGCCGCGTGCCACTGTATTCTTAATTCGGAAGACAACGAAACCTTGCAAAGCGGTGGCGAAGTGATACGTACCTACCTGTCCGTCGCGGCACGACAAGTCACCGTTCATCGCGACAACGATGGCCAAACTGGCTTGCAGTATATATTGCAGATAGTTGCGCAGTTGCTGAATCCACAGGTGGCTTTGTCTTTCTCGAGTTTGTTATCGACAGCATAGTACAGAATTCCTTCGGATGATATGACAGCCTCGGGAGTATGGAGTCTCAGAAAGCTTAGCGGTACTACTTTCTTTGACCTGTACACATGCTGTCCTTCTTTTCGTTCGAAACTGTTATCGCTTATTAAACAAGTAAATAATCAGAAGAATTTCACGGATCCGTTGGTAAAGGTTTCGTAACGAAATAACGAAAATTAAGAAAGTTTCATCATTGGCTCGGATCGTGTTTCATTGTAGCGCGATCGATCGCCCAAGGAGAGGAATCCCTAGTAATGGGGATAAAAAAATTAAAAACATAATCCGCACGGACGAAAGTCACATCATCTGAAGGAATACTGTATACTTTCTTGATTGTTTCTTTAAAGAGTCCAGCTAAGTTAACGCATGTTTCAGTCGAGCGAGTTCACTGCCACATTCGTCGGTCGGTTGGTAACGACGTTGATTAGGAAGGCAGGCGATACGCTTGGCGAGAATCTCGACCTGTTGTTGAAGGCTGTTCTGAGCAAGATGCAACGGACAGAGACTTTGACCGTGGCGCAGAGTTTGCTGATGATATATGCCCATCTGATAAACATGGAATTCGACGCCGTCCTAAACTTTTTGTCGATCGTGCCGGGCCCCACAGGGCAGAGCGCTCTCGCGTTCGTGTTGACCGAGTGGGTCAGCAGACAGCACTTGTTCTTCGGCAGATACGACCGAAAGGTGGCCACGGTTGCGCTGTGCAAGATGCTGGAGTACGGTGTTACTCATGACGACAGTCGGCTGAACGAGATCACCGTGAAGGGTGATCAAATATTTTCAGGTTTGTAGACCGAAAGCGTGTTTAGCACTTACACAACTACACTGCACCAGAGTCTGCCAATTTTCACCGTTGCAACCGGTTGCATTCCCGCAACTCCTGGTAAAAATTCGTGGCCGTCTACAGGGAACGAGGAAGGCGTGAGGACCAGGAGCAAAGCTGAGTCGCAACCTTATCAGTGGACCACGATACCGGTGTTGGCCAAGATCTTCAAGCTGATTATTAACGAACTGTCGAACGACATGGAAGCGGTCGCCGCGAATCAAGAGTCTGACGTTAGTAACAATTTCATATTTATTTGACAACAACTAGCAAGTGAAAATCTTAGACGGTAAATGTATATGTGTTTGTGTTTTTGACGCACAGGAATCCGACGACGACGACGACGGTGAAGACAACAATACTTTCCTAGATCCCGGCTATGAAAACATGTTACGTGAGTACAGTTTTTTATACTATTATCGCGTGTAATCATTCTTCATGGTGTTCCCCGGTTCGCGATATTTAGAACTCGAATGTCTTTCTCAGTGTTGGAGGAAGCTGTGAACGAAGCGGAGGAAGGAGAAGAGGATCCGGAGCTGCTGGAAGACTCGATCTACCATTTAAATCTTTGTCAATACCTGCGGGATTTTCTGTTGAACTTCTCGACGCATCATTGTTTCCCCGCTTACGTTCAGCACCTGAACATTCCGGAGCGGAAAGTGCTGAGCAGTTTAAATATCAACGCATCGTTTATGTAATTGGATAGATAGATATATCGATGAGACCAGATTTTTGAATTTCGTAATAAAAACATGCAAGCTTTTCGTACGACTGTTCCTCTACGCTCGAATAAGAATTTTCTGGCCGGTGTATCTCGAACGATTCGTCACTGCGATTCGACTGCTTCCTCTCCTCGCCAAGATCGTTCGTCCTCTTCCGGCCGACAGTCGGAAGTATTTACACAGAAGATGTATACATCGTTACATTTATTGTACATATCTACAGAGGCGTACGTACTCTCGTTCTATTCGTCGATTCACAGAGAAGGATTTGGTTCGTGTAAAATAATCTACATACATTCATCATATGTATACATATGTCATTGTATAATAACTATTTACAAATCGATCGGAGCGCGTGGTCGTTCGCGATCGTTTCGACCTCGTTCTACCGCGTCCTCGCGAAAGTTTCCGCGGCTACGCGCTGTAGCAGAACTCGCCTTAATTTCACAGGCAATACAAACACGCTAGAAGATCGAGGAAACTGCAGCGAGCAGCTTCGATTCTGATCGTCTCTTCTTCAGACCGTAGTGACCGAGAGCAGACCCATCAGCTTTCCACCGGCGCCTGGGCCACCGGCACCTCCCACTCTGTTTCCATGAACCAGCATTTCTTGCACGGTGGTGAAATCGTCCAAAGTGTTCTTCTTACGCGCCATCTTCTTGTGACTGAGCTCCAGGATGTTCAGCGGCTTTTTCGTTTTTTCGTCCGGGTGCTCGCTGTTCAGCAGCTCGTTCGTCTGCTGCAACTGGAGTTGCTGTTGTTGTTGCTGTTGCAACATCAGCTCCTGCTGTCTTTGTTTACGTTCGCGGGCACGTTCCAGCTGCCTCTTGCGCTCCTCTTTCGTCCAGTATCTGCCCACCTGCGAATCAAACGAGATTATACAGTATCTATCATTTATAACGCAACCCTGACTTTCAACGTTCCTGCGCGTGCATATACCGGCTGTTCGGCGAACCTAACTGTTCAGAGAGGGGTTCAGTAGTTGACCATGAATAATAAGCTGCGGTAGTTACGTTCTTGTCCGTTGTTAGTTATTCATCGCAGTATTGAAACAAAGCATTAGAAACGTGCGCGTTAAAATGCCCAAATTTTCGCCGACGAAGCGTCTGTTTTTAGTTGATCGGTAGTTATCGACTCGTTCATACAAGGACACGATATGTGCGTTTCAGAACAAGTATCCAACAAGAACCTTCTGACGAATGTTCCTAATAAATCGACTAATCTACTGCGCCGAGCTGTTTAACCGAATTAAAGCGGAGAATTACCGAAGAAATCGAAAATGTGAAACAAAGCACTCTACAAAAGGTGTTTCGGAGTTCATTACGACGAGCTTTAGCGTGTAAACATCAACTAGGAGGTGATATCCCACATTTATTGCGAAAAAGAATTCCGTTTGTAATTTTATGTTACGTTATAGATAGTACGTATTATATGACAGTCTTACATGACTTTGATTTTGCTAAAGGTTCGCAGTTTGAAAGACGATTGCAGACCGGGACAAGCGTTCTCAAGAACAAAAGCTCGAGGCGGTTACCTTTATCTCGGACATGGTGTCGTCTTCCGTGCTGTGTCCGGCTCGTTCTTCGGATATCTTGAGCGCGCGGTTCCTCAGAATCCGATTCCTCACCGGCCTCCTGGCGATGTACCTGCTCCCGTCGGCTCTTCTCTTCACCTTCCATTCCATCTGTACATCATTACTACCCTTGTCCTCCGGAGGGACCCAGCTGGTTGAGGTGCATACCTGCTGGCTGCCTACGAACTGGTACCGGGTCAGATTCGGCGCTTGGAAGTTGCCGTGAGACTTGGACTTTTTCGCAGTAGCGGCGGTCTCTTTGGGACTGGCAGGGGTGGTGGTGAGGTTCCGTCGGTTCAAGGCCTGTTTGAACAGTTGCTGTTGAAGGAGCATCGTCTGCTGGAGGTTCGCCATGTTGGTGTACATTGTGTCTGCTGGTAGAGACGCAACGGTAGGGTCGGCACGATCCTTGTGATGGTGGCTGGAACTGGAGCCGCGTCTGCTCTGTTGGCTCTTGGCGATGGTTGGCTTGTTGGTAGCGGATATAGGACAGGTGCAGCCGAGTCTCTGCTGTTGTTGTTGCTGTTGCTGTTGCATGGTGGTCGGTGTTTTTGGAGGACAGAGGACCAGCGTGCTTCTATGGTGATCTCTTTCCGCCTGGTGCAGCTCGAGCGTGAGCGGGTTACTGTTGCAAGACTCGCCGGTGTTGTACGCGCTCGAACTGTCCTTCTCCTCGCCGGAGCTGTTGCTCTTCGATGAGGAATGCCACCTGGTCTGAATCCCTTGAGTCTGCTGTGTGGTCGTAGTCGCCGTGGTCGTCGAAGTGGTCGCTGTCCCATGATTGTTCTGGGTCCAATGTTGGTGTTCGTACGGCGACGAATAGATCGGCTCGCTGTCCGATTCCGGTATCGTCTCGTAGATGTGCTCCGTCTCGCTCCACACGTGGCTCGAGTACGCCTCGGTCAGCTTGACCGGCGCGGACTGTTGCCCCCGCACGCATAAACCCTCCATCTTCTTCGCGCAGTCCTTCATCGTCTCCTGCATCCACTGCTTCCGGTCCTCGGGTAAATGAGCCGGCGAAGACGCGTTCCGGCCGGACTTTTGCGAGGTCTGCGATGAACACGTCGACGAGGACGTCGTTGTCGAGAACACACTGCTCGCCTGAGGCTGTTGCTGCGGGTGTGGTTGTTGTTGTTGTGGAGTGTGCGACGGTATTGGCGGAGGTGCTTTCAACGTCGACGTGTTGTCCTCCGACTCTTTGGTCCGCTCGTCAGTCTGTTGCTGCTGCTGTCGGATCAGCTGCTCGATCAAGCTGTTCTGGTATGCCGGCAGGTGCTCCGGGGACAGCGGCGGCGACTCCTAAACACAGAGCACACATGTAATCGACTCCTAAACACTCTCAACGACTGCTTCGAACTGATTCAATAAACGAAGAATGAACCGCGAAAAATTCCAAAAATAATTGTTTAACCCTTTGCACTCGAACGATAACTCCGAGACGCCAGTAAACATTGCTATACTATTATTCCAAACAGTTTCAATATCATTAAATTCGTCTGTATACTATAAATTGTAAAAAGCTCAAAACAGGTTTCGTTCGATGTGCGTAAAAAAGATTACATGAAATAAGAGTAATCTGGGTTGAAAAAAAACATCTTGGTTTCGAGATTAAAATCGCTAAGAGTCCAAAGGGTAAAATGGAATCCGAAAGAGATGATAGGTACGCTATCGATGTTACAACAGTTTTCGAGGAAAGAAAGCGACGGCTCCCCTATTGGAGCGTCTTAATTCGTTTACAAAGGCTGTCTTTGACCCGGCGCGACGCGTTCGCTCAATTTTGTCTATTTCAGGTGCGCCTTGATTGCGCGGCAGCGATCTCTATCCCTGTTTTGTTCCCTTTGCGTCTCCGTTTCTCCCCCTGTTCCACGGTGCCATACTTTCTAGCACTTTGCGCCAATCAGCCTATCAGTCGCTCCATACTCAATTACGCCATCCTAATAAGCGCCGCCATCCGCTCTTTATTCGCGCGTCCTCTTACTTTGTTCGTCCATTAAATCTTATATCTCCTGAAGACCGAACGATAATTGCGGATATTGCGTTACTGTATAAATGGACGACGGATTCGTATCGAAATTAAGCCTCGAGCTGGACAGAAAGCTTTTCGGAAATCCGATAAATCGAATAATTTCTATTGGCTATTTCACGAGGAAATAAAGACTCACCTGGCGGTAGGTGTGCCTGTCGTCGAACTCGTCGTCCTGAAAAACGATTCGAACAGTATGTTTAGTCGAGATTGCGGCGAGATAATCTCATCTAGAGGCCAGCTAGAGCCTCGAGTGAAAGAGCTCACCTGGAAGAGACATCGGCTGACGAGAATGGTCACCGCATTCTTCGTTTCGGCGAATAGGTTCTCGGTCTGCTCTTTGTTCGCCACGTCTCTCCCGTTTACCTGAAACGGACAGAGTGAGGATCGATGCAGCCCCGATGCAGCGTCGCGTCGTGCAGCGGATTTTCAATCGATCGGATGGAATTCAAGAGGTCTTCCCCCAGATTTCAACTAAATTTCAATTAGATTCCAACGAAAAAATGTGTAAAGACAATCGCACCGGAAACGGGCTTTTCATTACTGGCTAACACAGAGGTTAACATTGTGCAGAGAAGGCGAGGGATTTGTTCTTAGTAGGTTCTTGTTCGTGTACGTGAATACACATGTAGACAAACGAATCCGGATCTCAACCCGCGTAATGATTAATAGGGTAGACTCATTTCTCGATAATGCGAAGATGGGGGTTTTCGGTAAGCTCTAGATGAAAGATCGAGCTAAGTCGCAGTCACGCTCAAAATTCCTATTTTTAAGTTTACGGGGCGTAATTTGCGTTATTCAAAAGCACGAAGCTACGCATGTAGCTGTGTTCATAAAGCTGCGACAGCTACATGCTGCAGCAACATGCTTTTAAAGGCGACTGCGGTGTAGATTGACCTTTTATCTAACGCCTTTGACTACTGAAAAACCCCGTCGCGTGCATTATCGAGAAATGAGACGGCGCAGCTCGCACCCTTACAATCCTGGAAACGTGGATTTCTGTTTCACGGGTACACGTGGCGCGTGAGTCCGTGTGTCGAAGTCTTTTCGACTCTCTCAAACGAAAACCGTAAACGGATCAGTCGCCGGACTCAAACGTGCCGAACGGATCTGATTCACGGATCCTTAATTTTAATACACGTTCGAAGATACGATCTCTAGGTTCTTAGGCAGACCCGGACACTGCGGACACACGAGCGAGGTCGTTGGGCCCGAGACCTCACACGGAAGGAGTTGAAACTGGTGTAAAGACGGGTTCGAGGGAAGAAATCCCGGGGACGCGGTCGTCGCTCGTTCTTCCATCCGATTTCCCTTAAGTCGACCACTTTGTCCGTAATTACAATCCGCCTAACGAGATTAGAAGGGTACCAGGTCGGAAGGAAATCGTGTGCAGGAAACGCGACGAGCTGGCTGAGTTCTCTCCCGGCCCCGGCCGTAGTAATCGAATCAGCCCAGTAGTTCGATTCTCGTCGAGGTCGATGACGGCTGCTACTTCCGAATTTCTTACGCTCTAAATGATAATCCGGGAGGGATGGCCGCGGGAGTGTGCGGGAGAGAAGGGTACGGTTACGGAGATGGTGATGGCGGATGCGGGAAACGGGGGAGGGAAGATTAGTGGCGTTTCGGGGCGGTGGGTTTCATTTCGCGTTGTTCCGCCATAGCGCGGCGAGTTTCTCATATCTGGCCTAGCCGGGTCCGCGGTAATAATTCACCGAGAACTCACCCTCAGGATTTGGTCGCCTTCCCGCAGCCGGCCGTCGCGCGCCGCGAGACTTTCAGGAACTATTTCCGAGATATAAACTTCCGTGTCTGCGTCCTCGCTGCCGGACCCGGAGCTGTAGCAGACCGTCAACCCCAGTTTCTCCGCGCTGCCTGCTTTCCGCAGCGTCACTTCCTGCGAACACAACGATGTTTGCGTCCTCAAATGTTACGGCCTCTCGTTTACACCGGTGCGGTGTCCGTCCTCCGGTCGATTCGGACGAGTCTTGCACGCGTTCGGTGCAGAGCTTGCACTCGGATAGGATAACTCTTTAACCGTTGCGGTCCGATGCGTTTCCTCTCTGGTACTTCAGAACTTGTTACACAATTACATTGTTCACTTAGATTCTATTTAGGACTGCTGAGAAACACTACGTGCGATGGGAGTCAAGAAAATAAGCAACATTGCGCAAAAGCGATTGTCGAGTCTGGCATAGGACCGCAAAGCGTTAAGAAACAAATAGAGATTCTTTTGAAACGCGAGGGCTTATTTTATGACCTTTTACGGTTTCTCAGGCAACTTATAGATCCCATGCTAGCAGAATTTTTGTTTTTCAATAGCAGAAAGTTTACTTATATGACTTTTTACGACTGTATTTGACGCCCAACGCAATTTGCATCGCCCAAAGAAATGTTGAAAAATGGTAATCTTTTCTTAGGCAGCGCACAACTTATTCTTTCGTGCACAGCATTTTTACCGTTGCGTTAATAAGAAAGCAGAAGGTGATGGAAATGCGTACTTCGATTTTGCATATTTGACGCGACGACAAAAAACTACTTGAATAGTTAGAGAGCACCGCAAGGCAGGAAACGACGTGTGAAATGTCAGCTGACAAGATATATCAGGATTTTGCGATTTAAAATGAGGCCGAGTTATAATTAGACCGCGGATGTTTATGCATTTTTGAATTTCTGTCGACAAAAGTGGAATGAAATAAAATCATGCTTTCAATGGAAACAGTCTTTGTAGATGCGAAACAAATGGAAATTGTATAAAACTCTGTCAAATTCGATATTATAGCCTGTCTTGAACATTATCATAAGCCATAAATGCATAAAGATAAAAAATGAAAAACGAAATTACTTTGCGAACGACCTAATACATCGTTACGCACCTCGAAATCGATGTCGTGCGCGAGGAAGTCTTCGAAGCTGTCGTTGGTCTGCTCGTCGACGCCGATGGGTACCGGAAGCAGTTCCTCCTCCTCGATGAAGCCGGCCCAGTCGGTTTGGACCGCCGTAGACACCAGAGTGGGCGACACGGGAGCCGTCGTCTCTCTTTTGCTGTCCTCTCCTGTTGTCTTCTCCTCAGCCTCGTTCTTGTCCGCGGGCTGATCTTTCCAGGCTGGTCGCTGTCCTTGGACCGCTGGTTGCCGTCGCAGCACCTCCACGATGATCGGCTCCTGAGCCGACTGAAAGCAACGCACCGCATCTTCGTGACTGGAATTCGAAACGTCTTGCCCGTTCACCTGCAAACCAGCAACAAGATCGATCAGCCGGGAAGAGATCGACCGTTCGGATCGAGACGCTAACTATTTATTTCAAGGACGGACTCTTGAATCTCGAGTTCGACACAGTACAGTATATTTTCTATAGACGCGACAGTCTCGAGGGGTTTGGTCGCATCTATCGTACAAGGTACCTATTTTTTTATGAAAGACCGAACTGTACGTAGAGAAGGACAGCGCGCGTGTAAAGAGAGACCATTTCTTTTTTATACAGGCGGCAGATTACATATTACGTTGGGGGGGATAACTTGGTCGCATCAATTGTGCGCAGCATTATCGCTCTAATAGAAACATTACTGTATTAAGTTGGGCGGGGGGTGGGGGGATATTATTGGTCGCATCTATCGTGTATAAATTATCGTGTCTATAAAAAATATACTGTATAATGTCCCGGAAGCCAATCTTTGCCGAAGAGACGAACTTAGCCGTCTCACAGGGAAGAAGAAAGGACCCCTCGATTCGTTAGCGCACGGTAATTAGAGCAAACCGCTCCATTCTCTGTTCTTTTCACGCTCAGGAGGAATCTTTGCGTGCGTAATCGTTTGAAGCGTTACAACGTTTGTTGACGAGATAAGGCGATCCCTCAATCCTGTCTCGGCAAATCCCTCGAAGGCCTGCCGGGGATCTCGAAGATTCAAGGGTGCAGGAGCGAGCGAGACGGAACAGAATGGTAGAGCAAACACTCTCTGGTTTGCGGGGGAGCCGAGGTTGCCGTGGCGCAAGACGGTTCAACTCTACGGAACTGGCCGCTCTCGCAGCTAATGACAAAAGATCGCGGGAACACAGTTATTGCGGGAAACGGAGCGTGAGTCGCTTCCGTGCGGCACCGGGTATTAACCCCGGGACCGCAATGTCTCCGTTTATTGTGAACCAGGTGCTACGAAGCTTCCCATTCGAGTCCCCTCGGTCCTCCAGTTGCGTCAGCCAACTTCCAAATTGCCAACGAGTATATTAAACCGTACGACATTTCCGGATTACTCACTG
This sequence comes from Lasioglossum zephyrum, assembly GCA_028455615.1. NCBI lineage: Eukaryota > Metazoa > Arthropoda > Insecta > Hymenoptera > Halictidae > Lasioglossum > Lasioglossum zephyrum. The sequence continues at coordinate 337,841 of CM052323.1, read as the reverse complement.
TATTTTCATCATTTCATCGATTCTAAGGGCACGTGTCCAGCCGAGAGTAAAACTATCGCGGGTTGACTCTCGAGAGTGAAATTCGCTGAGAGTGCTAGCGGAGTGCTGCACGAGAAACTTTCGGAGAGCGAACAGTAAGTTGAAACTCGCAAGTGAACACGTTCAATTTTTTCCCTCGGCGAGCAACTATATCAGCTGTACCAACTCCATTGGTACTCGTCATATCGTTGTTTAACACGTTGAGAATTACACAAGAGTATTTTCAAATTCTTCTAACGTTCTCACTGTTTTAAATAACACCAACGGATTTTCCTCATAAATGCATAAATCTCTCTGTCTACTTATCTAACTATCGAAATGGTCACATACCCGAGAGTTGACTCTCTGGTCAATATCCGAGAGCAAAACATTTCTGAAATATACTCAAATGGACACGCAAATTGAGAGTACTCTCGAGAGCAACTATCGACAGAAATTTTCAGATGGACGAGTACCGTTAGACACGGTCTGCTGAAAATCGATCGTTCCGACCGGTGTTCTACAAATATTTTCATCGAGTATTCTGCAAACTCTCTGTATTAAGTTAATCCCTGATGACAAAGTTATCGAGCGAAGTGGATATGTATTTGAGAAAGATAAGTAAGTGATGGGTCACAGGGGACCCGGTGGTCGCAGCTATGTAGTCCGGTACGTCAGAAACGTCCGTCTTCCTCGGTTTAATAGACGAGGTCAATTGGCGAGAACGCAAAGAGGAACGTCGAGAGGAGAGAGAGCGAGAGAGAGAGAGTAGATTCTCGAGTGACATTTAAATGCGAGACGGGCTTGCCGCGCAGGGCCCAACCTCTTTGACGATTCTAGGACGAATTTCGCTGCGCGGTCCATTAACGGAATTACAAATGATATTCATCGCGTCCTTCTCTCCACGATCCCGAGACGAGCCTCGTTACGCTATTTACAGTTTTAAACGGCGACTGTTTTACACGAAGCCTGGCTCTTTCTCTCTCTCTCTCATCTATCTATCTATCTCTCTCATTCTCTTCTGGGCTCTTCTCGAAGAGAGGTCTCTTCGCTCTCGTTACGGTTCAACGCGGTTCAACATTGTAGAGGGCCGCCCTCTTTTTCCCATCGTCGACGGAGAACGTCTTCTGGTTACGGACGAATGCAAACAAAGAAGAAGGAACTCAATTATTTTATTGTAAATAGATTTTCAGAGGAGTAGAACGCTTCGCGAAGCGAAAGTGTCGATGCCCTATGCTTTTCCTGTCTCCTCGTTAACTTGTGTTATTTCAAGAAACCTCCCCGTTGTCCCACTACAATTATAATATCATTTTGTCGCTCGAACAATCTCGGATTTCATCGTGCTCGGGACTCGTGAAATTGTCCATTATCGAGGGTTAAATCCGGCAGAGGAGGGGGACACTTGAAGATCCAGCAGATCGCGTGCCGAATCTCGTGGAATCGTCTAAATAAGAATACTCCTGGCAAGGCGAGTTCCTAGTTCTCGTGGATCGTGTCTAGCATTTCCGTGGCTCTCGACCGCATCGAGCACTGACATTGAGCATCGTGAAGCAGCCCGCCGCATTCTCCGGCACTTTCGCGACTCGATGGATCGCAGTGTAACGAAGGGTAAGGTAGCTCGCAGCCGAAAGGAAGCATCGGCAATCTCTCTCCCGAAGAGAAGGGTGGAAGAAGAAAGTTCACAGGAGGTAGGCGGACTCGTAAAAATCCGTGTAACTCGGCGTGCTCGTTCGCTCGGAATCGAACGACGATTCCGTCGGGCGGGGGTGGTCGTTCTAGCCCGGAGAAGGGTGGAACAACAGTCTCTTTCTTTCTCGAGTTCGAAGCAGCCACGCGATCGTCTAAAAAACGCGCCCTCGAACGAAATCGGCGACGCGCGGGAAAAAAAGGAGCAGATGAGGACCGAACTGGGAGGGTGAAGGAAGGTAAAGGAGGATGGAAGAGGGTAGCGCCGGCATTCGCGTCGCACCGCGAGCGAGCATTAATTAAAGGACATTCTTCTATCGATACCGGCCGCGGTGCGTGACGAGTTTATAGGAATCCGCATTATTCGCGTCGGTCGGCTAACGAACGAACCAACGGAACACGCCCCCGCAACGGCAGCAGCCTTTCTCCGAAAGGCGAAAATTAACGAGACGGAGGCCGTGTGCCCGTCTCCCGCCCTCTATCGCTCTATCGGAGCCGCGACGCTCCTGTAAACTGTGACACGCACTGCCGCCGCAAGCCGCAGCCGCACTTCCACCCTCGCCTTCCGCCATCCACGACTCACCGCCTCTCCTCCCCCCGCCCTCTCTCTCTCTTTAGCGCGCTCTCTCGTCTACACACCGCCCTTTCAATCCTTTCAAAGGTTCTAGCCTTTAAACCTTTTGAAAAGTTTCCTCCGACGGCAAATACGCGTGCAACCGCCAGCTGTTCGCCGACAGCGTCTCGATCTCCGCTTTCCATCCCCGACGCAGAGCTGCGGGGGTGGAAATCGCCCGCCGCGGATCCACGTCGCGTGTCGCGCCCCCACCTGTACCCACCGTTGCCAGCTTCGAGCGAGAATCGTCGCGCTCTTACAGACGAAACGGCTCAATTGTTACCGCGAACGAACGGGCATGCTAAAAATCGAAGTGCCAACGAAATTCTGGAGAAAGTTTCAACAGACACGCGTACCATACTTCCTGGATAACCGAGAGACTGTCGTAATCCACGGTAAAAAAAAAATACGTGCCTGGGGATTGATATAAACGAGTTTGGAAAGCAGAATTTATCGCGGTTCTACAACAGTGGACAGTCTATTATTTTAACTGTTAACTCGCTAACAGTGTAGGAACAGTGGGCAGAGTAATAGTCCAATCTGCGCTGTGCAGTGTTCAATATTTATTTACAATTTAGTTTTTGTTTATTTATTTGTACAGAGAAAACCTCTTGATACGCGGACGGCGTTGCACGCGGGCCAATCGATCAGACGTGAAACGCGGAGAAAAAGGTGCCAGTCGCGTGGATCAATGTTACGTAAATTCGTAATTGTCGCAGAATTCGTACAACTATATGTATTTTATAGTTTTTTAATTCAGCGGTTGTACGATGATTTTTTGCAATTAACTCTGGGTAGGTTCGTTTGGGCTTTAACTTTCTAGTTGGCAACTCTGTTTCGCCATCATATAGTAATTGTCTCAGAGTTCGTGCAACTGTATTTATTTTTCTAGATTTTCCGATTTAACAGTTTCACGAAGAATTTTGTAATTGATTTTGGCTAAATTCATTGAACTTTGAAGTTTCTAGTTGGCAACTCTGGGTCGCCATCATATAGTAATTGTCTCAGAGTTCGTGCAACTGTATTCATTATTCTAGATTTTTCGATTTAACAGTTTCACGAAGAATTTTGTAATTGATTTTGGCTAAATTCATTGAACTTTGAAGTTTCTAGTTGACAACTGTGGGACGCCAATCTCGGAAATGGATCGAAAAGTCGAGAAGATTGCCGGTGGGAAACTCGAGGATGACCTTTTCGTTTAAAGGAAAGGAGACCCGGCGAGTTTAACCCAATTTCGCCTCGGAGAGCAGGCAACCGCGACCAAAAAAGAAACAAGCGCAATAGAAGAAAAGATTCTGGTGGGACTTGGCGAAGAATTCTTAAGGGATGACGGTGTTCGGGTCGCGAACTGGATCCCGTCTGGAACGGCGACGGAGGGGAAAAAAGAGGACTACGAAGGAAACAACGGAAACCGTGAATTAAAGAAAAAGACGTAGGCGCGGTGGTTAGAGAGGAAACGTAGATATCCGACGGTGGTTGTCGCGATAATTCTTCCGAGACCGGCGCGGCTCGGCGCCACGACGCACAGCTCGCATCGCGACGCGGCTCGTTCCCCGCGTCGTGATTTACAGGTTCACGAGACTCCGTATTTTATTCGGGTCGAAGTTTTTCCGGTGGCAAGGGATTCTTTCACGGGCCGGCGGCGCAGCGGCGTGCTTTCAATTTTCGCCACCGGAAAAACAAGCAACCCGATTCACGTGAAAAACACTCCCGATAGCGTTCGACTATTTGCGCCGGAATCTCCGATAATGCGCTGCTATTAGGTTGCGCGGTAAATTGCCTCGCATTTCTTTACCCCGAAACACGATGAAACGCGCACTTCGCTCGCGCGTTCGTTCGCATACTTTCTAAATCGAACGGAAACCTGATTTCAAAGTTGGGACGTGCTTACTTATCTTTTTCAATACTCTTCAAAGCATTTAAATGATTTAATGTTAGCGATCGAGCATTCAGACTTAAGACTTATGACTTACATATCCGCAGGTTCTCACTGGTCGCTACTAATGTCAGTGGTATCGATGGAAATGAGTATATCATATCTAACTTCAAGTTTTAGAAGTCAAAGGTGACTACTCACCTTAGAGAAGTGGTCGGACGTCGAGATCGCGTTACTAATTTGCCTAAATATGTTTAATACGTTTGTAATACCATTTACATTGCATTAAAAACATTTAAGTGGACCAGCCTATAGACTGCGGATTTTATTCATTTATGACAAAAATCGGTAGGTTATAGAATTTGTTACTTTTTTTTTATTATAGAAAATTTCATACGAGATTTATTTCAACATGATGAAGAATACACATCAAAAATTACAATAGTAGGATATTGAAAGTACAAGAACATTATAATGAAAATATGATAACCGAACACAGTACATATTTTATGCATTCACACCTATCCAGTCTGTACAACACAAAATCGAATTATCAGTTTACATTTTTTCAGAAACTTCTAGATTAGAAGACAGGCCCCAATATTTGGTCGGGCAACCAACATTTCCAAACTTAAGGGCAACTGAAGTTTAATTTTATGCAACTGCTGAATTAATTCATTCCGCTGTAAATCGAAGAGGCTACATTGCCAAACAGTCATAAAAAATAAAGGAGATAGTAATGTGGCTACATTTAGGTAGACCACCCTGTAGACTGCAGATTTGATTCATTTATGACAAAAATCGGTAGGTGATACCGTTGCATTAAAAACATTTGTTATGTCACCAAAAATAAAGAAGACAGTAATGTGGTTAGATTTACGTGGACCACCCTGTATATATCGTACATTTACCGAGAGTAAATACGTGAAGAAAATATTTTTCGAAAGTATGAGGGAAGAACGTTCAATTCCGAGGGATGACGTAAATGAAACTATTGCAACTGGGGTCTTCGAGGACTGGGAATTTTTCGCAGGAGCGCGTCTAACAGGGTGCACGGATCTGGCCGATCGATCAATTAGAGGAAATGATCGATGGTGGTCCCCGCGACCGGAGCAGAGATTTATGCCGAGAGCGAAGAGGGTGGCAAGAGTATCGGAAGGACAAGGTCACGTTCCCGGTGCGCGAGAGGAAACAATTAATCTGCGTTGCTCTTAAGAGAAAGAAGAAGAAGAAGTGGGAGAAAAGGAGAGGCGTGTAAGAAGACGGAAAGAAACGAGCTGGAGTGGCCGAAGATGGAAGGATCGTGTCCTCGCGGAAGGGTGGTTCCGATGGGGTGCGCGCCCCACACCCACTGCCATATTTCAGGTGCCACGTAATCTCGTTTACAAGGCACCCTCTGTGCGAACGTTTCGAGAATACTTGAAGAAAAATCTTGCGAGCCTTCCAACCGACAGACCCACGGTAGGAATTAACGAGTCGCAACCCTTGCGGATTTAATAACAATAATCACAATGGATCCAATTAAACGTAGCTTTACCCCTGAACCTGGAACTTTCGAATTGCTTGCGAAGAAGCTCAGGAAACCTGGACCCTTCGAAAATTGTGAAACTTCCTGTGGAACTACAGCATCGTCAGTAATGACAGCCTAATTGTTGTCGACGTCCCAAGTCGGCTTTACGGGATGAAATTACCTTTCGAAAAGAATCCAGAATTCAAAAATTTTTGCGTGCAAAAAGTGCCAACAAACTGACTCGATTCCCCGTAGATTTATTTGCAGAATTTTCACTTCGAAAAAGTATCGAAGTACCGTTGTTGGCGCAGGTTACACTTTTCTCGAAACGAGGTCGATTGTTTTTAACTAGTCCCGACGATGCTCTCCCGAGAGCATTGAAGTTCGATGGATTCTTGGCTAACGAGTCCTGAACAAATGTAATAAGCCGGTTGTTTACTTGTACCCTCGGTCGGAGATTTGCTCTACGGTTCGATCGAGCGGGAGGTGGGCTCGTTAAGTCAGCAAACTCGAGCAACCGCGAATCATTGCGTTAATTGATCGAACAGCCTTCAACCACTTTCGGTGTTCAATTTCAAAAATATTGACCATCGATTCCGGACGAGGACTGTCCGTCTACAAGGGAGTCTAGCAATTCGAAAGATCGGAGAACAATATTTTTGTAAATGTAAGGAAGAGTATGCAGTTTTGGGTCGTCATATAGGTCAGTCTGATAACTGGAGCTATATTTCGGTTTTCGTACATTTTCGAACCATATTCCCATGATATTGCAAAGGAGAGCTACCGATAGTTTACCTAAAGAGTTGTGGAGTCCATAAAAACCTTCTTTTTTTGTGCCACGCACACCAGGGAGTCGTCATCAACTCGGGAGATAATTCGGACAGTCATTCTCGGTTGCGGACAGTTTCGCTTAACCCTGGATAACTTTATTTTGGCGGACGCCCGGAACTGACGTGTATGAATTGATCTTCATTGAGATTGGTTTCCGCGAGCCGCAGGGCGTTTTTACCGATTCGGTTCTTCGCCGATTCGGTTCTTCGCCGTTTTGGTTCTCCACCGATTCGGTTCTTTTCCGATTTGGTTCTCCACCAATTCCGTTCTTTTCCGTTTCGGTTCTCCACCGATTTGGTTCTTTTCCGTTTCGGTTCAACACCGATTCGGGTCTCCACCAATACGGTTCTTTTCCAATTCGGTTCTTTTCCGATTCAGCTGTTCACCGATCCGATTCTTTACCGATCTGCAAAGTGGAGTGCACGTACTCGGAAATTCGACAAACGCGACGCAACGGGCGCCGATCGATCAACGCGGCTCATTTAAAATTACCGTGACTGCGAAAATACGTGGCTGCCCGGTAACGACTCGTGGAAACGTAGAGACCCGATCGCTTCTTCGACGCGGAATAAAAAGAGCGGGTGGGCGAGGGAGCTTCGAGTATTCTCCGTAAAACGGTCGGAAGCATCCTTCGACCGCGACTAATGGAACGAAAAGACGAGATTGAAAGAGCGAGCGAGCGAGCAAATGAACGAACCGAATTATCGATCGAAAAATTACGAAGACCGGCTTCCTCCGTCGAAAATGTCTTTCTCCCTGTGTTCGGTTCGTCGGGAGGGCCGACCTCCAACCCATTCTCTCTCTTTTTCTCCGCTTCCTCTCCTTCTTTTTCTTCTGCGTTTTTCTCTGGCAATTATTCGCTGATCAGACGCGAGCGACGCCATAGTTCGACAAATTCTTTATCCAAAGAAGTATTTCGAAAAAGAAAACAAAGTCGACTCCCTTATATTCAATTTTCCTTATTTATTTCTACGTACGTAAAGTCGAATAACAGCAATTTTCGATTCTGACAAGTATTGGCTGGGAGGTGAAGCGAGAGGATGCTGAAAAGAAATCAGGAGCACTCAACAAGAGACCACAGGGAAATGGAAGGAAGGATCAGGATTGAGGATGTAGCCGGTAAAAGATAAGATAGAAATGCCGGAGCATGGTTTGCGAAATTGAAAAAGAAAAGAAAAGAGAGGACAACTGAAGGCATCACAGAAAATCTAAGGTAATCAAACTTCAGCCAAACATGTGAGAGAACAGGAAAGAGTGCAATAAACAGTAGAGTGGGACAGAGTAGGACCGAGTGAAAGGATAAAATGCGTGGATACGATGGTTTTCGCTATTTGACAAAGGTTGAAGCCTCTGTTGCGAGTGGCAAGTCTCGATTTTTCAATTTCGCAGTTCGCGTCCCATCAACCCGCTGAGAATACGCTGGGAACGGGAATCAGCGGATCGACAGTCGCGATCGAACGTTTCCCGAGGCTCATCGACAGGCAGTTTATACGAGCCGAGTAGAGCGGAGCCCGATATTTCGGTGCTCTGTGACACACCGCCCCAGTCGCTCTGTTTCTATTTATCCGTCTCTTAGAAGCCGAGCGGGAAACGTGCTCTCTCGCTGGCTGCAAGATTTATTTCGCGCGATACGTACGGAGTTATAAAAAAAAATCGTTTGGGCGCGCGCACGGTTAGCAGGCGAGAAACGGCGAGGAGAGAAAAGGGAAATGGGAAAAGGGATGAGGCGGCGAAGGAAAGAAGAGAGAAAAAAAGGGCGAGAGGAGCAGAAGGTTGGACGGAGGGTGTGCGGGTGGTCGGGTTAGAGGGTGAGAGAAGGTATAAAGAGGGCAAAGGTAAGGGGATAAGAGAAGGTGGAAGCAACGGGGGAGGGAAAGGGCGAGCCCGCCGCCTACTGCAGGCATTTCTGCCTTGCCGGCAAAGCTCGGATTGTGAGGCAGGAGGCGAACGTGGCGGAGCCGAGGGGGTGGCCCGTGGACAAGGGGGGCAGGAGGGGACGGGAACGCAGGGAAGAGGGAATCGCGTACAAGGAAGAAAAAAGGGAGCCGTCAAGCTGTCGCTCGCGTTCCGTAAACACGGAAGTCTGAAGTGCTCCGGCTTTGAACACCGACGACTACCGAACGACGACGACGACGACGACGACGACGATGACGGCGACGACGACGACGATGACGACGACGTTGCCTCCGACGGTCATAATTACCGTCGTAGGTGAGACTGCCGGAAAACATGTCGCTTACGTTTCACTTGTGTATCGCGCCGCCTTCCGACACCCTCGCCTCCTCATCCACCCTTTCGATTCGGCGCCCCCGCACCAACGGGTCGCGCGAACCCTCCGTCACAAAGTCCCGGAAACATCTCGATGACCTTCCCTCCCGCTCCCGAACTCTCTCGAACTTCTTCTGATCCCTCGAGCAGCCGCGGCACGCTCCCTCCTCGGATTCTCGACGACTTTCTCTTCTTCCACGGACAAGAGAGCCAAAAATAAGCCAGCCGCCAACGGAAGACGAGGGGGTGAGGGGTTTCGCAGCAAAGTTATCAGCCAAGAAGAAACTTGGTACATACTTCGCGACGAAGATGAGTGTCTTCTGGTTGTCGCGCCCGGCCGATCGGTAGGAGAAGCTTAACGAGCTGGGATGGACCAACGGCCCAGTCTCCGGAAATATTAATAACCGCCATAAATTTTAACGCGATGCTACGATCGAGCCTTGTACCCCTCTTAGTATTCTTCTCCGTTCTTCTTTTTCGTCTCTACTTCGGCTCGCACACTTCTCTTCTGGCTCCCGGTTTCTTCGAACGATCACGCCCCTCGGGAACCAAACGAGTCGCCAACAGAAGAAACCGAAGAATCGGGATTAAGCCGTAAATTCGCCGAGTCCCCAGAAAATTTATCTACGATCCCGCCGCGCCTTGTCGGTTGACAGGAACGGGAGAGGCCGCGCCAACACCGATTCCAACGAGAAGCGTGCCGCCGAGCGTGTTTTGCGCCATTCTTTCCACCGGTTCTGACAGCCTCGCTGGGAATATACGGTGCCGAGGCTTTCCCCGCCGTTGCTTCCCGACGTATTCGAAACAGTCGAGTTGATGGATCGAGCTGGATTTCGCGAATGAGCAGATGTCAAATAACAGTGACGCTTTCAATCGCTAGTGCCTTACAATTTATTTATATCAGTCAACGATCCAAGTCGTGATCACGGTAAGTCCGCGAAGCGTGTAGTCTTAGAAGCGAATCGGAAAACCAATTCCGAATTGTGAAATTCGTTTGTTGATTGCTAGAAGTAGAATAAGTGTTTGTTTGTGTACAGCATAGGCATTCAGCTATTTATGAGTGACGAATTTTTCATGATACGTAGACGGTTCATTTGGATTTTCCTTTCAAATGTGTGAACCCTTCATTGTGTGATCTTTTTAATTGAGTAGAAAAAATTGGAAGAAGGTCAGTTTTTCTGTTCTCCTTAAGGAGAAAATATTGAAAGAAATTAAACATAATTTAGAATTGTTGTTATTGTTATCGATCATATGAATGTTAAATCAGGAAAAATATTGTCATTAATTATCAGGAAAAAATCGTCGAAATCATTAATATTTTTCCTGATAATTTAGAACAGTAAGAAAACACATTCTTAGTTTTACTATATTCCAGCGGTGGCGTTCTGACACTATTCGGAAAGCGCTGGAACAAATTCACCGCGTAAATCGAGAACATACTCTATAAGAAACTCAGAGTTAATACAAGTCAGTTGTTAAATATTATCAACCATTTTTAACTTCTGCATATTTCTTCTCGTGTACCTCGTCGCCGTACAAGCAATGTACGTCTGTAACACTGAATATAGATGAATAAATTCACTATGATCTAGCGATCAGTTTGGCGCGAGTTCGTCGGGTGGATCGAGCAACTCCATCCTCGCGGATGCGGGAGGGGGGAGGGGCGAACGTGTAGATCGTCGCGCCCAGCTGATCGCTCAGTTCGAAATTTGACAACACGACAATCGTTTACGCTTTCTCAGCATTCCGAAGTAACTTAAACGTTTTCGTCGAACAGTCAGTCAACTCGCGCTCTTTCAATCGTAATTTAACTTAGAGTCACGGTATCGTTCCGAGTTTGGAAACGAGCGAGAATCTAAAACACAGTTGAAATTGAATTAAATTTGCTAGAAATCAAATAGCAATTCTCATTCCAAGAGTGTTGACTGTGCGGAAGCTCGTGGTTCAATCTCTAGAAACAAGATACAGAATCCTGTGCCGGAGAAACCATTATTTCCCGTTGCACGAGAGCGTGTCAGTTTCTATTCCTCGTAATTTTCCTGCGCTCTGCACGCTTTGAAATGTACCGGTTTCAACGAGCACGATCAACGAGCTCGTCGTTTCCGATGAAAATCGAGGCTCGAAATTCCATACAATTAAAACGGGCGCGCATAGTCGAAGATAAATTGCAAAGCTATAATCATCAGAATACACATCGAGCCGAGTCCTTTATTTCCGTTCCGTAAAACCGTGCTGCTGTCCGCTGTAAGCAATCAAACATTTCCGAGCTCGCGTGCCCTGATTGTAAACAGTCCCTATCCGGGATGCGGCGCAGCGCTGAAACGGCGGAGGGGTTTTTGCGCCTGTAATTAATGAAATAATCATCACGATGATAATAATAATAATAATAACGATAATAACGATTCGGGTGGCGGTAATTGCCGAGTCGGAGGCGCGTTTAACGCTGCGAGAGCCCGAAGAAAAGGCTCGAATTCGATCGGATCATCGGGGGAAGCCGGTTGGCTGGCGATTGCTATGCCGCGATGGCTCGCTCTCGAACGCAATTATTTCCGCGTAGCCTAATTAAACCGCGGGGGAACGAGCAGCGTCGCGTTCTCGAACCGACCCTAATTGCCGCGTTATCGCACGCGCGAACCACGATTCCCGTGGTCTAATGAACCGAGACATATTCGCATCGGACCTACCCCTTCGACTGGCAGTCTGCAGCCAGCGATCGGCCGCAAACGGCAGCCCGTCGTGCCCGGATGCGCATTCACCCAAAGGGAATTTCAATTACGCGATCGGAGACCTCGATCGAGCGTGGATCCGACAGTTGGATCGACCGACAGCGTCTCCCATCTTGACCGCGACCCTAAACATAACCCTCGCGCAACTGTCCTCCGCGACCCCACGATCCACGAGCTTCGAATGCCTCGGCTACCGATCGCCAGCCATGTCCTTCATCTCGATGTATCTCGCTTGTATCGTTATACAATTCCGGCTATTCTACACTGTCGTAAGGCACGTGTACATCTCGGAATAAAACCATCGTGCGTCAAGGCACGTGTTCATCTGACAAGGAGAGTGCAAGGACATTGTCACACCGATTTTGTTGAGACTCTGTATACTTATAGATCTCGATCTCCCATTTACGAATATATACCATTATAGACGCTAACACTCAATAGTTTTTCAGATATTCATAAACAAAGTTTATTTTTCTCTCTTCTCTCTCACTCTCACACTCGAGACTGAGAAAATTTCAGACACGACTGAAATTTTACAGTGTACACAGTAAAAGAGACTATCTACACTCCGATAGTTACTCTCGAGAGCAATTTATTGGTTTAGGGCATTTGAAATAAACACTCACAAACGATTTTAGGTAATTATTTACATTAGGAGCTTCCTCGCCGATTTTGATAACCTTGAAATATGTTGTCAAGGTCATCATTCTGAAAAACTCTTTCCTATACATGTTACCGCCGCTCGATTTTAGTTTTCGATATATTCGCAAAAAACTATTGCTAATACTGTATTGAACTTTTCGTATTCCTGCACGCTCCGTGACAACGCTCCGGATTTTCTTATCCGATCAACTTCATCTTTTGCAGGAATTAATTTCTTACCCAATGGCACGATAGGAAAAGGCGTGAAAAAAATCTCGCAAAAAGATTTCCACCATGTATAGTTAATGACCATCCTAGTGTACATGGTATCGAGAGTGCACGAAAAACTCTCGGGCAGCGAACAGAAAAGTTGAATCTCGCAAATGGACACGTTCAATTTTTCCATCAGCGAGCAACTATCAGCTGCGCGAACGCCATTCGTATTGCTGAGAATTTTCTAGTTAGTTTTCTCCGCCATTACACAGGGTGAACTACGAGTCGTGATCAGTGATAATGTTTTTTCATGGTTTCAAGAGAGCTTTCATGTGATTATAACGAATTTTTTTTATGAAAAGAATAAAAAATGCCATTTATTATGATACTTACCGAAATCGTCTTGAAATCTTCTAATATATAGGCGTAAATAAATTATGGATGTATTTGCAAAGAATTGAAGGGGACCTTGAAAACTCATGAAAAGAAGAGTAGACAAAAATTTGCTATAATCAGGTGAAAGCTCTCCTGAAAGCATCTAATAAAAACTTTTTCGATCGGACTACTAATAACACAATAATCTCTATCTATCACGATTTGTGGTTCACCCTGTATACATATACAAAAATGGAATATATATGCATAAATAAAACGTATACATAAATCGAAATACTCTAAAATCAAATTACATTTCATCTAAAAAAGGAACGCAGGTAACATTCATGTTTGTTAGACTTCGTTAACATACTGAATCGTTAAAATACGGTAAGGGGTTGATATCGTTGCGAACGACGACGTTCAACGCGAGAAGAATCGACGTCGAACTCTATGCAACCCGTTGGCGGCGGAGAGTCTCCTCGCGGAAGAGATTGCTCGGAGAGTTGCCAGTGGCATGTAAAAATGCTCGGAGTGGTGGAGGTTCATTTTTTCGTCGTTGCAATTTGTAGGCAGAAGGCAATAAGAGAGCTCCACCAATCGAGATCGTTCAAGTGGTTCGAGCAACCTTGTTCAAACTCGAGCGACAGACGAGAGAATCAAAGGGAGCGAGTAATCTTTACGGAATTTCGCGATTAAGAAGCATCAACCTTGGTGGTATAAATAACGATCAAGAGAGGAGAAGGAAAGATAAAGAGAGAGAGAGAGAGCGAGAGTGAGAGGGAGGGTGACCACGGGGCGAGATAAGGCCAGAGCGCGATTTTAAATTGCCTGCCATCCGTCTCTGTCTGCGTCGGATCTGACGGCTGTCAGAGCTGTCCCATCGCGATTATCGCGTCATGGCACCGCCGCGAAACACCCTCGATTCCGTTTCCGTTCCATTCCCCGTCGTTTCCGGAACTGTCCGTGTCCCATTTCGAACACAAACCGAAATACACTCGGGACATCCCGCGGCGACAACATCGACAAGATGAAGCGGGAACACCGCCGTTCTCCCCTTCCATTACCACCGTTATTATCATTATTAATTACGTTGACGACTGTACCATTGCGCGTCGCTCTCTACCTTCTATACAGTATTTTTTTTATATCAAACCTCGTACGTTTCATCTACATTAACTACTTTCGTTTTGCTTCACTTTTTGAGGACAACTTAAAAAGGAACGTAGGTGTATATGCATCGACTTCCCAAGACATTCGCTTCTCAGTATCCAATAATTAGATTGAATATTTTATGCATTTCTGATGAAAATCAATGGGGATGTAATACGCCGGAAGAATTTACCAATACCACCGTTAATTAAAATGATTAAAACGGGGAATAGATTCTCGAGGAACGATTGCCTTGGAAATTCCCCGTATCGTAGGAGGATCCGTAGTCTGGCAATAACGCGCGTTTCCTTGAACATTTTCTGCCTTCGTCAAAGGTTGATATTCAAGATGATCGGGTTACGCTGTTCAGGCTGCAGTACCTTACGCGAGTCATCGTTGATTCGAACGCAACGGGGTTCGTCTTGAGGGTTCCTTTGGCGGGAAGGGTAACGACGGAAACGTCTCTGCGTGTTTCCGGGGGTTGAGGGTGGAGAGCACCGTTGCCACCAGGCGGTGGTTGTTTGTCCAACGCGGCTCCGTAAACGTATTTGGTAATCGGCGCGTTCAAACACGCTCGCTATTCCCTCAGGGGTGAAACGGAGCGACGCGGGGGTGAAGCGGGGCACGGGACGAGAACAGCCTGAGCGGAGCGATTCACGATATCGCAAACGCGTTGGAAATTTCGGGGTAGGAAAAAGAGGGACCTCTCCACTCGGTCTCGACTCCGAGCAAGATTTCGAGCCGACTCGATTTGCGCGGGATTCCGAGTTTACACATCTTAACGACCGTCGTCCTGTGCAAACGCGGCCAGACGCCCGGAAATCGACTCTCCAGCTGTAACCTGTCCCTACACCGACTCGATATTATATTTTTATCGGTGTCCTGCGGTGAAAGCGTAATCGTCGATCAGGGAATTGCGCCGTCCGCGGACGGAACCCGGCTCATCTTTCGCGGAACCAACCCCAGGCTCTTTGATACCTTAATTCTCGAAACCCGACGTCACAATGGGCCAAACGACAATTTAGGGGCGAATAAAGCTAAAATTAAATGTCCTCAAAATTGGAAAATTTTTGTGAACCTTTTGCATTTTATTTAATTTTATTTAATTAATTTTTGTATTTTAACAAATCTGGTATGTAGTAAATAAATAATGTATTTTTTTACTATTCTAAATTATGCTTATTTGCTGAAAGTGTTGTTTTAATTTGTTTAAATGTTCTTTCCTTTAAATAAAACGCAAAAACTAACCTCCTTTCAATTATTTTATCCTAATTAAAAAAAATCATGCAGTGAAGGGTAAAATATAAATATTTTGACCTGAATAAATTTGTACAATTCAACAAAATTGTATTTTGGTTGAGGAGTCAAACAAAATTGTCAATCATTCTCATATATTCATAATCTCAGGATTTGATAAAACATTCTTACTAAGAGGTAAAAATAAGACCAGTTTTTCTTCTCTCTCGGTCACCAAAGTACCGTTGTTCAACTGCACAGGGGAAAGTGTTATCATTACTTTGCTTTGATGCAATAAAAATATAAAAATAAACCTCTCTCGTCTTTTTAATAAGAAAAATTAAAGCGAAGGAGAAGCTCGTTACTGCAAAATACGTACAAAGAAATCACTAGGAACGTTCTGGATGAGGTACGCGTAGCTATACAGGATACAATTCTACATAAAGAGTGTTCCAGTTAAAGTAAGAGAAAAGTGATGTAAAGACAAAGTAAAGTGAAATGTGCGAAGTGATGTACGTATGGAACTGAAAGCATAAGAAACAAAGAAAGAATGGAGATTCGAAGTAACGAAAATGAAAAAGAATTGAAAAAGACAACGGAGTTTCCATTGAAAATGCAATTGTGAAATGTTGTAAACATTACGTGTTCGATAGAATAACGGTGCACATCGGTCTACGATCACCTCGCCGCTCCACTATAATCTGGTACTTAGCCGGCTAGAATTCGATTGTGCCCGTACTCGATTTACGCTATTCGGAGATTTACTCCGTTCGATCAGTTCGACAAGCTGTTTTCGCAGCGGGAGAACGGGGACACAGGGACGAACGAGGGCCGACTGTTGTACGAACGAAAAGGCCGAGCTGTTCGCGCGTAGAACGGAATCATGGATTCAGCACGACGATCGAGAGGCGAGCGTGTGTTCGTTTATAAGCCGGCTCGCAGACTTTCCGGGGGCAACAGAGTCTCTATTCTCCGGCGGAGCCCTTTTTCCGCGGCGATTCTCATTTACCGGTGCCCGTCCGCCGACGACGGAGGATAGAGAAGAACTTTTAATTTGCAAGAAACCGACACGACGCGGCGGCAGAGACGCGCGGAAACGTGACCGAAATCGGTAACCGGAGGAGCCGGTTCCATGGCAGAACGCCAGCCGACGCTGTCTTGTCGCGTTCCACGTTCGAGAGCGCGTCGCGCGTTGCCTTCCACGATCTTGAAGCGAAACGAACCAACTTCCCGGAACGAGTCTCTCTATCTCTCACTCTCGCAGAGACTCGAACCGTCTCTCCGCTTCAATCCGCGATTCTTTTCTCCTGTTCCTGTAGGATCCGTTCTCTATGACCGCTTGTCGAAAATCTAGTTAAGGCGGAAGATCTCCGAGACGCTCATCGAATATGCGCGGGTACGTCTCAACCCCTTGGACGCAACTGAGCGCTCCGAATGCTCGGAACCCTCAAACTTCTTCTAGGTTCATCTATTATTCTAGTATTACCATTACTTTTCCCGAGTGCTATCCATTTCTTTCCATTGAACCGCTCGAGGCTTTGTTGGAACGCGGTTTCAATTCTGAATCTCGTTATTACGGAAATGGTTATTCGTTAGAGATATTGCCGAAGACTGTTGTAATTATTTAATGTACATTATTTGCGTGCGCGTTGGTGCGAATGCGGAAGTTCGTATACTTATGTTCTGTCGGTCTCTTTGACCAACAAGGGAGGTTACCTAATTGTAACACGCCGATTTTAATGTAATTTTTCTATGGTATACAATTAATTATTAATAATATATACTGAGTGCTCTAAAATTATCCTAAAACCCGGAAATTGGAAGTTCCTTGGGTCATTTGAAGCGACATTTATATTTCAGTAATTGTACATGGATTAATACATATATGTATGTAACCTGTTATATATATAATGCTCTACATATAATGAGTTCTTAGAATAATTAGTTTCACTTTGAATTTCAGAATTTTGTTTTTAGAACGTTACCCTCGGTCACACAATTACCTGAAATGGATAATATTTCGGATTTTGATGATTTCAAGTATTGTTACTTTATAGCCAAAACAGTTTTTCAAAATGTTCAACTTCGAATATTCCTGGACCATTGTGTGTCGCCGTTGGCCGAGTCCGAATCAATCCGCTGTAGCCGCGCTTTGATTGGTCCGTGTTTCTCGTTAATCATTTCTGAACAAAGCCGCGGAAAACATTTTTGCTAAGGAAAATGTCGTTTTGAATGACCCAAAGAACCTTCTATTTCCGGGTTCACCTGTACATATATTTATTAAATTCGATATCAATTTAGATTAACAGCAGATATCTAAATGAAATTGGTGATAATCGGTTGTCGAGAGGGCGAGGAATTCGTCGAAACCATATTTCATAGAAGTATAGCGTGTCTTTTATTTCGGTAGACAGCGATTATCGCGGGCGATCACGTGTTCGCGAGGGGTGGAGGGGGTGCGGGATGATGGTTCGCTTTAATTACAAAACACGACGTTATTAATGCGGGACGGCACAGTCGGGGGCATTGGGATTCGGCCTTTGACCGTGACTCGTCGACATTAAAAGTTTCAGCGGTAACATCGGAGCCGCCTTTTCGTCGATCCGCTCGAGAGAGCCGCGTGAATGCGTCGCGAAGTGAGAAGAGTTTGACGGGCGTTTCGCGGCGGCCCGGCCCGGCTTTATGCATTTCCACCCTGCAACCGTCCGACGAGTAACAGAGAGCAAGAGAGAACACGCGGTGGCGGTCGTCGGAGTAGGAACGAACAAACTCGACCAACCGTCGAACGGTTGCGCGTATTCGAACTTCTCGCGAGGAATCTCGCCGCAGCTTTCGCCGCTGCGCCGTGTTGGAAAACCGTCGGGAATACGTCGAACCTCGTTACTCTACGGTTCGACGATTTTTCATCGACGAGCACCACCTCTGTCTCTACTCTCTCTCTCTCTCTCCCCCTCTCTATCTCGTCTGGCGTCTATCCCACGTCGATTTTCGCAGATCACGCAGCAGGATAGTCGGACGCAGGCTACCCAGGCATTCGGAGATGCTGCACCGATTGTCAGTAAAATTTTACATTCAGAATTAGAAATATTTCCGCGGTTATGCCAAACATTTGCGAAATTCTGCTAGAAGGCATAGAAGTACATATGTATTCGAAGTAGAGCTGTGACTTATGAGATACCCGGGTACCCGGGTTACCCGTGAGATACCCGGGTAAACAAAAATTACTCGGGTACCTTGGTTACTCGGGTAAACAGCATTACCCGGATACCCGGGTATTCGTGTAAACAAAATTTACCCGACTATCTCATGAATACACTGCGGATCTTCATGCAAAATAAAAATCGTTTGCATCAAAAGGAAAAAGCAGACGATATATTACGATTACTTATTCTCTTGAACGATTCTAATAATTTTAAATTAATATATCAACGTTCTTTTAATTTCATTATTGTTTTAAATTGCACAATATCATTAATGACTTATGTCTTATGAGATACCCGGGTACCCGGATAGTCGGCAATCTCATGAGATACCCGGGTAGTTTTGCTCTACCCGGGTATCTCATAGGTACTCGGATACCCGGGTAAAAGTCCGAGCTCTAATTCGAAGTTCACTCATCGCTGCTTTGAAATATACGTTGAAACATGTTCGCTACCGAGACTTTAGGGGTTCGGAGAGATTTTATACAAATTAACATGAGTTCGAAAGCTTTGAACGTCCGGAGGAAACGAACAGAATCACGAACGAACTTGTTGCATCCGTTTAAAATAGTACCGTTACGATATCTCCGCAGACATGAAAGTATTTCTTGACAAGCACATTCGACGAAGATTGCCGTTCCCAGACAAGAACCGAATGCGACATTCGGTGGCAACACGGTAGCAACGCGATCGATCAACGTTTTCCTCGGCGTTTCTTTCTTTACAAGTTATCGGTACTCATCGCGAGAGCGTGGAGACGCGTTCCCGAGCGATATCGAGTAACAAAGCGAGAGGCAATGATCGTGATAATAAATGTTGAAGCGTTCGTCGGCCCTGAAATACCTTCTGATTGGAGGTAGAGCGACGATTATCGGGCGAACGAAGGAGGGTGGGAAAAAGAGGGAAATTGATGTCCGGAAGACGAAGCTGGAGGAATTCGGACCGGGTAACGCGGTAAACGGTTAAGGTTCGAACGGAACGGTGTAACGAGCCCTTCCGTAGAAGAGGCACTCGGCTTGTCACGGCGAAAAGGGAGGGACGTAAAGCGCATCGTACCGAACTGCGCTCCGGCACTTATTATTTGCCAAGCACGGAAAAGGAGAAGAGCAACGAAAACTGTACTCCTCTCTTCTTTCCCTGTCCCTTTCCCGCGCCGCAAAAAGAAGAGGCACAGACGTGGAGAATAAGAGGGTACCGAGGGAACGAATCGGAGAGAGAGACAGTGAAAGAGAGAGATAGGGAGAGTAGGAGCAAAAGGGGCCGAGGAGAGGGTGTTTCTCCGTTAATCCGAGGTCGGAGCACGGATTCGTGCATAGATGAGCGCGATCCGTCGACGTTTTCATGGTTCTCGACGTATACGAGCGTATTTTCCCTGTTCGTTCAATTTTCTCACTCGTCTTTCGCTGCGCGCACAGCTATTTTCATCTTCTCTCGTTTCTCTCTGTTCCTCTCGGCGAGCTGTCGATGGTTTCACCGGATTTATCGTCGTCCTTCTGTTCGAAGAATCGACGTATCGATCGAGAGCGAGAACTCGCCGAACCATGCATCTGGCCGCGCGCACTAATAAGCGTATACCGCTCGTAAAAAGCGTCGGCTGAAACGAGGAAAACGCAGACCGGTGGAATGAGAGAAAGAGAAAAAAACAGAGGGAAAGAGAGAGAGAGCGAGAGGGGAGCTGCGGCGAACCGGAGAATCGACGTCGACTATCATCCCGAGGATGACAATGACGATGACACACGGTCGTTGAAACTTTATTAATCCGTGCGTCGACCCCGGATAGATCAGCGTCTGCGGTGATCGACCATCGCGCGATTTCTTCGTGCTCACACTCTCGTCCGATTCCCTCCTCTTCCGTCATCTCGGAGCAAACACCGGCTGAAATATTTCGCGTATTTTTTCCAAATAAAGATTTCTCAGCTTCCAAGCTGTGGAACTTATTTTTAAAAAACAACTTCGCTGGTTCTGCGGAAGGAAGGAACGAAGGAAGGCGGCTGAATCGTTCGCGCGGCGATAATCGATCGGAGGCGACCATTAAACGCGCTCGGTGAATTGTCCCGTGGCGCGTCGATCGGGTATCGGAGACGCAACGATCGGTTCCCGTTGCATTTTTAATTGCCAGGGGGAGAGCAGCCTCGGTATCAATCTCTTCCCCGCAAAAGCTGCGAGGGATCGCCTCGACCCCTTTAGTTCTGCGGTCGTGCCTGATCCGGTGGAACCCGAAATTGTTTCATTGTTTTCGCGAAATGCGTCCGACAACGGAAGCAGCCTCGTGATAAAGTTAACAGACACGTTTGTGATTATCATTGCATTATTTTGCGGTATACTTGTATATACTAAGTTATATGTATATATAAAATTAGTATATATATAATTTTATTATATTATATATAATTTATTATATTATATTATATATATTTATAGTATATACTAAGTTATTGCTAACTCAACTTCGCGCACGTATAGCTAGACTGCGGATGTTTATTTAATTTGCAATTTTTGTAGACGTATTTTAAGAAACTGGAATATCAAATGAAACATTATTTTCAGTGTAGTCTGCAGGTCTGAACTAAATAATAATTCCATTAAATTCTGTCAAATTTTGTACTTTAGCATTTCTTTTTTAAATTTTCAGAAGTTATATAAGTGCAATCATCAAGTAGTTTTCTAACGTTCGTCTGTAAATCAGCCGCTGTAAACAACCGACGCGAAACGCTCGAGCTTCAAAGTTTCTTTCTTCGAGGATTCCACCAGTGTCGCGGCGGAACGACGTTCACGCGAGTCCCGCAAAGACGAGAGAACACTTTGCCGGCGATTCAACGAAGTTGCGCGAATCCTTATAGAGAAATTTCGCTTGTGAGAACTTTGAAGGGAAAGTTTAAGACGGTGATTCGCGGTTCGGTTGTAGACACGCGTCCTCCCTCCGCGTTCCTCGACGCGGGAGACCAAGCGAAAAATTCTATGGGGGGAGGTTGGGGCGAAAGCTTTCACGGGTTGTCGATATTCAGCACGCATGTTATTGGTTCACGGGAGGACGAGCAGGAGAATAACGCGAGGGCCAGGCCGAACTATCCGCAGCCGCTCGATGATCTAGGGTAGAAAAGCGCGCGCGAGACGAGGGTGGTTCCAGGGAAATGGGGCGAACAGCAAAGGACCGACGGATTATGCCGGGCAAGTGGTCCTCCGCTTTCTCCGCTTGGTCCCCTCTCGCGAGCGTCTGCTTACGCTTCGTGGACAGGTTAATACATTCACGGGAAATTCTGGAAAAACGCCCTATTATGTCTAACGGTCGCCAAATGTTAAGGCTAGCTACAGAAATCCGTTTTTCTAATGTGCGACGACCGTGCGGCAGAATAACGGACGTGTATACGCATTGACTGCCTCAGTCGATGTATGTATACGGTGTGTAAAAATTATATGTCACAAACACTATAGCGTGATTAAAAAAACTTCCCGCAAAATTGTCCTTGACTGACTTTTTGAAGGTTTTGAAGGTGTTGTAAACTCTAGCTTGAAAAATGGTGGTGGGTGGGAGTGTAGATAAAGGGTAACTTCACTTGATGATTAACTGACTTATATTTTCAGTTAAATTAAACAATATACAATATAACGCAAACAGACGATGAGAATACAGTGGTTGAATTGGTTAGTTGTTGTATCACGGTCGGTGCGACGGACAAAGTTGTGAATCGGCCGGGCGTGATAAAGTATCGCTGGAGCTAAGTGTCAGAGTATGACAAAAGCTAAACTGAATGTTGAATGTGGCAGCAGTATGCTGATAGAACTATACGGTGATAATTGCTCGAGAGGCACGCGCACCTCTCTTTTGTACATTGATGGGCCATCGGTTTCGGGGAGCATGAGTAGGGATTTTTAAAAATTAGGCTCGTAGGATCGTAACAACGTTCGTTAGGGCCATGCCCTAATAACCGAAGCTACGTGGAAACAAAGGAATTGGGTAACGGATTTATTTGGAAGAAAAACAGGAGACGATGTAATTACCCGCGAGGTAATGTTACGAGTTCAACAAACTCTCGGTGCGACGAGGTTTACATCGGCAGTCGCTCACCTCGCCGTTTGTTGTCAAACTCGAGCAGCTGATATCGTTGGTGAGAAAAAAGGGCAAGCGCGACTGGACCTATGCCTCACCAGTGTCGCGCAAAAGAAATGTAAATACGGCGTGGTCGCTATGATTTAACTGTTACATGCATACGATTTAAATATTCGGTAGATGTTTAAACAGAAGGTCAAATTTTTTATGAGTGCATCGTGTTCCACTCATCGAGAGGATAAAAAGTGTCAAAGGAACCACAAGTTCTGACCTGTGGTTCCTTCGACACTTTTTATCCTTTCGATGAGTAGAACACGATGCAATCATAAAAAAAATTTGACCTTCAAAACCTTAGAAAAGTCAGTCAAGGACAATTTTGCGGGAAGTTTTTTTAATCACGCT